>CM076574.1:846585495-846924423 GCA_034641835.2 Pinus albicaulis | reverse complement strand
ACAAAACTTACTATTTTTAGTAGTTTTTCGGGTCCTGAACTTCCGGAGCCGTTTTGAGGCCCTAAACGACATTTTTTGGGAAAACGAAGAATGTTGCTCTTCAAAAATTGAAGTCCTCGGATAGATCTTTCTAACGAGCTATTGAACGCGTAAAACAGAGATCGGGTGCCAAAGTTATGCCCCCAGGAAAGTTGAACCACCAATTTACCCAAACGGGCGCCCACAGTTTTGGTGCCTCATCTCCTACGGTTAGGTTTTTGGACGTTTCAGATTCTACATTGTTTCTCAACAATAAATAGGCCATCGAGCCTCATTGTAACACAGTTCAGAGGTCTGTAGCTATCACATCTCTTCTCAGAGATTCGCTACCAGCACCCTAGCTATTTTATTTCCATTATGCCTGTAAGCATATTTCTGTTATTTGATATTAATGAAATGAAGCATTATTTCCGCTGCATCTCTGTGTTCATGGTTATTTCTGTATTCTGTTGCGTTCCTGCATAAAATCCGGATCAAACCTCTACCCCATCTGAATATCAACTTGTCAAAGTAAGCTTGAAGAACACAACAGTCAAGTGGCAAATTCAGGAAAACTGCCCCTTCTGTGGTCTATAGGGTTAACTTTTGCCCTTTGATGCTTTGAAGGTATAGGATCCCTGGTCCTTTGATTAATGAAAGTGAAATCACACAGCTCCTTCTTCGGCACAAATTCTTTCCTATAGGTGCCTTAAATGACACATCTAGCGTTTTACCATAGTTTTTACACCTCGAATCACTTCTTGAGAGTATGATGGAGAAGCTTATAAATGCGTTTAGTCCAGCTCTGGGGGTGTTTGAAGCAGGTCGGAGGTATAAACATCAAGCGCGACGTGTTTGAATGCAAACACACCGCGCACAAGCTGTCGGGTGGATCTGTCGGGTCGGCTGGGCGCCGTGTACAGGCGTGTCGTGCACGCGTATAGGCGCGTCGCGTAGCCATTGAACGACAGTTCAAAATTTCTCCCAGGTGCGTCGCGCGGTGAAAAAAATGGCAAACTTCTGCAATTTGACCCGAAACTTCTTTGCTTGATGCTGTGAAAACTTGCTTGCAACTTTGAAAATGAAATTTCCTTTTTCGATTTACTCTTATGTCATTTCAAACTCTTCAACGGTCACCTTTATCATTTATTTGAAATGCAAAAAGAACTCTCTGGTGACCATTTAACACAGCAACTTCAAATTTGAAAAATAACCTAATGACCTTCAGACTATCTCTGCCACTGTGTTAATAATGCTGGTGATATTCATTATGTAAAGTAACCCCTCTTTAAAACTGCCAAGAAAATACTGAAGACTACTTTGCTATTTGAAAAAGTAGGGTTTGTATTTTTAACTTGTTTGGACTGTTTCTGTCTCCACTTGCTTCTTCAACCTTTTCCCTATTGCAGGTGCCCACATTGCTGACATTATTTGGATTTGGTTATGGTTTTTTGATTTAAGAAAGGCGCCCCTTTTTCAAAATACTTCCCTGCTCAAAATATATCATACAATACCTCTATCCTTTTGAATAATGAAAAACTGTGTTTGTTTCAAACCATCCAAACAATGACAATATGCCAAATGACCCTTTTTTGGACATGATGAACAATAATTCAAAAGGTGATGTCTCTTGGTGATAGAACTCAAATTGCCCTTGCCTGCTGATTTTCTTTCCATGCATTTCAAAGTTTTCAAAACTCAGATCACAACTTTGTGGATAAAATGTCTTTTGAAACTTTGACTGTTATCTACTTAGAGGAGGAGATGTCTCTTTTTGGAGCGGTGGCACTTAGCCTTTGCCTTTGATGATTAGTGCCATTTTTTAGTTGCATCCATTCATATTATCTTTCTCTGTTTACTTGAAAGGAACTCTTTTAGACTTCTTGGAATGTGACAGTGAGGTGTTGTTTGACCTCTTCTCCTAAGGAAACTGCCCCTTTTTGTAACAATAGCATGCATATTCAAATTGTCTCTTGCCCACTATGATGTATAGTTTGAAAGACATTTCCCTATGAGTAGGAAAACCAATACCTTTTGAAACATAAACACCATTTTTTACCTGTGTAATGACTTTTTCTTTCCTTCTTTGTCTGCTTTCCACTGCATCTTTTGACCAATCAGTCTTTAAAAACAGTCAATGCCTTGGCCATCTGCTCATGAATGAAGGAGGCCCTTCACTTGGCAAAGTATCTGAAGATTGTTGGACAAGCCTGCCTGACAAAAGTTTTTCTTGGATATGATGATAAGCAAAAAAACTTGAAAACATTAATACTTTTACCTCTGCCTGCAATCACTATTGTGCTTCAGGAAAACCCTAGTCAAGGTGTCACTGTCTCACTGTACTGCTCTTTGCTGAGGGGAACTGAAATGTCACCATTTGCCTTGGTCAATTTATGACAGATCATTTAAAAGATAATCTCTGTGACTATGGAGGTTAGCACCCTTTTGAAAAACAACCACCTTTTCTTCTGCCTGGGTAATGACATGATTTGTCAACATTTCTTCAATTTGGTCTTGTTGAAACAGCAGACTGCTTATGATTAGAGTTGTTTTCACTAATGATATGTCTCTCTAAGGTTTTAACAATTCATATGATTTGAAAACTTCAAATGACTTCCTTTATAATACCAAAACTCTGTTTTCCCTTTAACTTGCATACTTCAGACGCTAGCCCTGTTATGATCATCACTTATACTCAGAAAAACCTAGAGTCACTGTTTCACTGTTCAGTAAAAAGAAAACCTGGGCTTTTGCAATCCTTAAAGTCAATATTGGCCAGTGCCCTCTGCTTGTAGATGAAGGAGGCGCCCTAACCCTCTGCTTGTAAATGAAGGAGGTTCTTGGCCATGACAAATTACCAGTTTGCTGTGACAGTGGTGTCTTTCTCTTACTGTGATTTTCATGCTGAAAGGAAGCTGCAAGGTCTTGATGAGTAAATCTCTGTCTTGCAGATATATCTCAGGCTCATGTTTACATTGAGAAGCAGCTGTTCTTCTAAATGTAGATTCAAGAATTTTCTCCTGAGATGAAGTTATATTTCCTGTCTTTGTAGAATCCATAAAACCCTGTGAAACACCTAATAATCAGCTTGAGACTGTGGTTTATGCAGTGCTGAGACCTAGGGGTGTGTAAGTGGCGCGACTTAGAGCTGTGATCAACTTGATTTGCAGAGTGGGAGGTCTGTTATGAATGGTCTGTATCAGATGGAGGTTTTTTGGCCTTTTGATGGTTGCCAAGGGTAAAATGCCTTAAAGCGCCACTTCCTAACTTAGGGGAGGCTTTTGAAACAGACTTGGATTTGCCTTTTAAAGCCGATGGGCAGACCAGTAGGGCTGAAGCTAGATAGGATAGTGCTAATGAGTTTTGACTTTGACATGGGCAGACTGAAAAGTAGGAGGGCGAAAAAAAAGTTTATGAGGGTTTTCTAGATGACAAATTGACATATGGAAATCAGCTTCTAGAAAACTCAACTATGGATCTAGTCATCACTAACCAGTGAAAAATACTGATGACTAACACTTTAAGCGTCTCTACATGAAACCTTATATGGGTAACCAATCCAATAACTTGTGTGAAGAATGATTCTATATTTTCAGACTCTTTCATACAGAGAGTTTCAAAATCTCTCCTTAGCATTTGTAAATTTGTTGTCTTCACCTTCTCCATGCCTTGATAGGCTGTCTTGAGAATATCCCATGCCTCTTTAGACTTTGTTGCTGCTGCAATCCTTGGGAAAATACTCTCATGTACAGATTGAAAAAGATAGAAGAGGGCTTTGGAGTCCTTCTTCCTATTATCTTTTAACAAATCTCTTTTTGTTGTTGTGAAAGTAGCCAACGCTGCTGCATCTGCTGGTTCTGGGTAGCCATTCTCAACTAGCTCCCATATGTCCTGTGAGGCAAACAGAGCTCTCATAGTGATAGCCCAATATTCATGATTCTTCCCGTTAAATTGTGGAAGTTGGGGATTTGTCAGAATGGTGTCTACTGCTGCCATCATAACTATGCAAACCAAACAAAAAACTAGACAATTTCCTTGACTTTGTTTTAAAAAACAAACAGAAACTTTCTCTGCTAGAGAAATCCGCTTAAAAAAAAACTTCTTACAACTTCTGCAGTGAAGAGCGATCTCTGCTTCTTTCACTGAGCGCCTAGACTAGCTCTAATACCATGTTGGAATTTCTCTTCTACAACATAGAGATAAAATAAAAATTTAAATTGCAGACACAGAGAGATGAAATAAAGACTTCTATTTCATTAATCAAACTCTGTTACAAAATAAAATTCTTCAGAACGAAGTTCTGGATTCACAGCTGAAACTTCACTGGTTGTTGCACACACAACGCTTCAGGAATTTCCTTCTTCTGTCTCTCTGTTCTTTTCTCTTTTTTCAGCCTTCGGGCAAAGGGTAACAAATACAAAGCAATAGCAATGCTCTCACTTTTTTTTTTTAATTCTCACGGCATATATATATTGAACTTTACAATATAATATATATATATTATAAATATCTCATATTTATAATATATATAGCCATAGTTAAAACATAAATTAAACTTCATGCCGCAGATTTAAAACTTAAATCAAAACTTTATTGCCAAGGTTTAAAACCTTATCCCTTTATGTTTTTTTTATCGGCTGTTTGGAGGAGCTTCCCATGGGTTTTCTTTACCTACCGGAACTGCTTTGATTGAAGAGGAGGTGGGACTGCAGGTGAGTGACATCACCTCCTCCGGGGGGTTGTGTTCACCCTTCGCGGCTCACAATGGAAGACCCCCGAAACCACTTCTCCTGTGCGCACTTTACTGCCTCCTTTCAAAACATCGCCGACTTTGCGATGAATGCAGTTGGTGAAGCATCAATGTAGGTGATGATTGTGGATAACAACGCATCGCCTTTGCTGTCGCCGACCTTCAAAAAATTTAATTCAGACTTAACTTTTCCGTCTTTCTATCCCTTCACGAATAACTTCGCCGTCCTGTATTACTATGCATACGGCAGTTGGAATTAATATTCCAACAGACACGACTAACCATGAATGAATACGTGGTTGTGTAATAATTAATACTAACCAAAAAATTTCAAATGTCATTCCAGATAGCACAAGTGTCTATTGAAATGCGGAGGCATTTCAACTGATCCCATTGACTCACTCTCGGTATGCTCTTCAGCTCCCAACACGCCTCCTCTTGAATCTCTTTCAACGATGTCAGACCTTCAACCTTTAAGGTTTCCAACACAGAGCATTGATTTTCCTTGAGGACTTTGAGGTCTACCATATTTGAAAGTCTTGTTATTGTCTTCAATTGCGAGCATCCTTGCAGGTTTAATCTTACTAATGTCAATGGAAAGTTTTCAACCTTCTTTAGCTCTCCATTTCGTGAAAGATCAAGAGTTTCAAGGCTGGCTAAAAAATCTCCAGGAATATGTATCTTGGGTATCTTTGTGTCACTCAAAGTGAAATCTCTTAAAACAGTGCCAAGCTGCATGGCCCGTTTCTTAAAACTAAAGGTAGAGATTGGACAATTTCTTATAACCAAAACTTCCATATTCGGCCCTGCAATTTCCTTCCATAAAATGCACTCTTGACCTCTGAAATGTATCAAAACCAACTCTTTCAACTCTTTTTATCGCCTCAAATCACCTAGAAACTGCAGTAACTCTGTCCTCAAATCGTCCAGAGAATGGCATAGCTTTGTCCCCTGTAAATGATCTGTTGATGAAAAATCAGATTGAAGCACCTCTCGAGGAAGTTCCCCTATTCTTATTCGTTCTAATTTTTCTGGCAGCTTGACATTCAAGGGCCATTTTAAATCAGTAGATAGTAAATTCAGGTATCTTAAAGACTTTTGATTTTTGATTCCCTCCGGTGTTAGATAGCCAGAGGATTCAATCACACAATAAAAAAGGTATTTCACACACAAAACAATGAGCTGCGGCTCTTCAATTAATCTCAATCACTCTGAATCACAAAAATGAATATAATGAACCCAGTGAAGGGTATTTAACCTAAATTGACATGCACACACTCTCACATAACAGAACTTGATCAACTTGCTTAACTCACTCTCTCACTCACTCACCAAATCTATCTATAACTCGACTCAACTGATTCACTTAATTGTTTGTCTAACTCTGCATGCGGGAACTAATTATATATTTTAACACTCCCCCTTAATTATGACAGCTAAACTAAAACATAAATGATGACAACTCAAACATGCCTACTGGTCTATGTCTCAGCTAGGCTTACAACTCCCAAGTTTCTTTTGTGAAACTCAAACAAATCTACTGCTAATGGCTTTGTAAAGATATCAGCCAATTGTTCACTCATTCTACAAGGCTTCAAGTGAACTTCTCCATTGCTCACAAGTTCTCGAATAAAGTGATATGTAGTATCAATATGCTTGCTCTTTTGATGAAACACATTGTTCTTGGATAGTGCAATTGCTGATGTGTTGCCACAGTATATCGTTGTTGATCCTTGCTGTTTATGCTTGAGGCCATCCAATACTCTTCTTAACCATACTGCTTGACATGCTGCAGAAGTTGCTGCTACATATTCTGCTTCTGCTGATGATAGTGTCACAATAGGTTGTTTCTTAGATGCCCATGCTATCACCCGTGAACCGAGATCAAAAACATAACTAGATGTGCTCTTCCGATCATCCAAACTTCCTGCAAAATCACTATCTGTATATCCAATCAATTCTTTCTTTTTTGTACCTGCATACATTATGCTATAATCTCTAGTTCCTGCTATGTATCTCAGAATTCTTTTTCCAACACTCCAATGTGTGCCTTTTGGAGTCTCCATAAATCTGGAAATCAAACTTACTCCCTGCATAATATCTGGTCTTGTCACTGTGAGATACATGAGGCTGCCAACCAATCTTTTGAATAGAGTTGGATTGACATCTGCCCCTTCATCATCTTTACTTAACTTTGTACCTGTTGCAACTGGTGTAGGTACAGGTTTGGAATTATCCATCCTGAATCTTTTCAACAAATCTTTTGCATACTTATTTTGGCAAATAAAAATTCCTTTTTCAGATTGCTCAACTTCAATGCCAAGAAAATATTTCATGAGACCTAGATCTGTCATCTCAAATTCTTTCATCATGGTTGCTTTAAATTCATCTATCTTAAGATCACCTGTAAAAATCATATCATCAACATATAAGCAAACTATCAAAATCTATCCATGCTCATTTACCTTTTTGTATAAGGTAGGTTCAATGTTGCTTCTGCAAAATCCATTCTTAATCATGTAACTGTTGATTCTGCTATACCATGCTCTAGGTGCTTGCTTCAGTCCATAGAGCGCTTTCTTCAATCTGTAAACTTTATCTTCTTTACCTTCAACTTCATATCCTAGAGGTTGCTGCACATAAATTTCTTCTTCTAGAATTCCATTCAAGAAGGCTAATTTGACATCCATCTGATATACTTTCCACTTGTTCTGAGCTGTTGTTGCTAGAACTGCTCTTATAGTATCCAATCTGGCTACCGGAGAAAATGTTTCTCCAAAGTCTATTCCCGATTGCTGCGAGAATCCTTTGGCTACAAGTCTTTCTTTAAATCTGTCAATCTCACCTTTCTCATTCACTTTGGTCTTGTACACCCACTTCACACCCATTAGATTTTTATCGTTTGGTAAATCAACCAAATCCCATGTATCATTCTTTTCAATTGAATTCATCTCTTCATCCATGGCTTGCACCCAATTTTCATCTCTGATTGCTTCTTCAAGCGAAGAAGGTTGAAATGCCAACAATGAAAAATTTGAACCAACATCCAAATCATCATAAATATCTTTCAAACTTCTCATATTTTTCTTACCATTACTTGATTCATTAACTAATTCACTGCTTGGAGAATTCTGGTCTATGGATCTGCTTGAAGATCCATGCTGCTCTGAAAATATTGGAGTCCTTGCTGGTGTGACTCTGTTTGGTGTCTTCTCTCTTGATTCTTGTTGCTCCTCTTCTTCTACATCATCCTCTTCCATCAATGGTTTTTGTGCATCAATTAGTGTGTCTAGAGTCCCATTCCATGACTCTTGTTCTTTGAACACAACATCTCTGCTAATGATTGTCTTCTTGGTGACAGGGTTATACAATTTGTAAGCTTTTGATTGCTCACTAAAACCAGTAAAAATGCATTTTTCACTTTGATCATCTAATTTTCCTCTTATTTGCTTAGGCATATGTGCATAGGCTACACATCCAAAAACTCTGAAATGAGATACACTACATGACATACCTGACCATGCTTCTTCTGGAACTCTGTTCATCATGCTCTTTGTAGGAGATCTGTTTATCACATAAACAACACATGCAACTGCTTCTGCCCAATACTCATTAGACAAGTGTCTTGCTTTCAACATGCTCCTTGTCATGTTCATGATGGTTCGGTTCTATCTCTCTGCTACACCATTCTGTTGCGGTGTGTATCTAGTCGTAAATTGTCTTCTGATTCCATGTTGTTTGTAGTACTCATGGAATGCCTTTGAATCATATTCTCCACCACGATCAGATCTCAATACCTTGATCTATCGATCACTTTGGTTCTCCACTAATGCTTTGAACTCTTTGAACTTTGCAAACGTTTCAGACTTCTGCTTCAAGAAGTAAATCCAAGTCTTCCTACTATAATCATCAATAAAAGTGAGGAAGTAACAACTTCCACCAATCGACTGTGTCCTCATAGGTCCACACAAGTCGGTATGCACCAATTCAAGTGGTTTATTTGCTCTGTAAGAAAATCCTTTCGGAAAACTTTCACGGTGTTGCTTTCCCAAGATCCAACACTCACAAGTTCTTGCAGGTTCTTTGATGGGAGGTGAACCTTTGACTATTTGTTTCTACTGCAACAATTTCAAACCGGAAAAATGCAAGTGTCCAAACCGAAAGTGCCATAACCAGTAATCATCAGAACATGCAGTTGTAAAAGAACTAACTTGATCATTGTAGTTCATAATTAGAGGAAAGAGTCTGTTCCTCGTCATCTGCATCTTTGCAATCAACTGCTTGCTTGGGGATTTGTCGTAAATAACACACTGTTTCCCTTGAAAGATAACTTTGTATCCTTTCTGTGTCAATTGAACAACACTAATCAAATTGTGTTTGAGTCCAGGGACATAGTATACCTCTGATATGGTCTTTGGCTCCCCCTGCTTGGTCACAATGTTGACCACTCCTTTGCCATCTACATCCACAGTCTTGTCAGTTCCCAAATTTACCTCTGTCTTCACGGAGGCATCCAATTTTGCAACCAAATTCTTGTTACCTGTCATGTGGTTACTGCAACCACTGTCTAATAGCCAGACCTTATCAGACGGTGCATGCATGGTGTTGCCTGCTAGAAACATGGAGTTAGTATTCTCTGTACTAACATTAGCTCTTTGATTTCCTTGATCAGCTATCTTCTTCCTACAATCATGAGCATAATGACCAAATATATTGCAATAATAACACTTTACCTTTGATTTGTCAGACCTTTGATTGTTATGAAAGCTTCTGCTACTGCTGCTTCCACTTTGATGCTCATGCTCTTCTCGGCCATCTCTGTGACCACCATAGCTGCCGCCTCGTCCTCTGCCTCTTGATCGACCTCTGCCTCGACCTCTTGAAATATAAACTTGACTTTTGAAGGCAGTTTCTAAAGTGGAATCCTTATTTCTGTCTATCCTTGCCTCATGTGATAGAAGATATCCCATCAACTCATCAACTGACAGTTTTTCCAAGTCCTTTGCTTCTTCTATGGCTGCTACCACAACATCAAACTTGGTAGACAAAGATCGAAGAACCTTCTCAATCACTGTTCGATCTTTAACATCTTCACCATAGATTTTTAACTGATTGATGATAGACATGACCGTATTCATGAAGGAATCAATGTCCTCTGTCTCCTTCATCTGCAGAATTTCAAAGTCTCTCCTAGTATTCTACAATTTAACAATGTTAACTTTGGCCATACCTTGAGAGCTTGTCGCCAAAGTTTCGCATGCATTCTTTGCTGAAGAGGTTATCATGATCTTCTGTAACACTTCTCTGTCAACTCCCTGCTGGATAATAATAAACGCTTGTGCATTCTTCCGCTTGTCTTTCTTCCATTGTTCCCTCTCTGCATTACTGAGGGCTCGTTCTTCTGCATCATCTTGAGGTTCTGCAAACCGAAACTTGACATGATCCCATGCATCATGTGCTTTTAGCGTAGTCTCCATTTTAATAGCCCACACATCGTAATCTTTCTCATTGAAAGAAGGAAGTTGTGGCTGAAAACTTGATGTGGCCATCTTGCCTAAAAAAAAAAATCAATCTTCTTCTCGGATAAAAGCCCTAAATTTCTCTTCTTCTTCTTTTTTATGAGAGCTTTGCAAAACTCCTTAAAAAAATTCCCTTGTATTTTTCTTTATATAATAAATCCTTCTTTTTATAAAAGAAATATATATATATATATATATATATATATATATATATATATATATATAACTTTTATAATAACCCACTCCTTTTAAAACTATTTTAAATTATTTTTTTTTAATATTATAAAAATACTTTTTTTTAAACAAAATCCTTTTAAGGCATTACTCAACTCAAAAATCGAATGGCCTTTAAGATTTGGGCTGGGCTTAATATTATATATTAACTCACCCTTTTAAAAACACCCACGTATAATCCAAATCTTCTTTTAGAGAGCCCTTTTTGAAAGAAATCCTGTCGTATCGACTGTTGATACGATTGTTGTCGGCCGTATGGATTGGACTGCTGTCGGCCTTTTAATTTTTCTAAACTGGGTTCCGCACCCCTGATGAAGGTAACCTATGGACTAAACTCAAAATTTTTTAAATTATAAGGTTGCTGAAATCTCCACGGGTTGTCTTGGGAGAAGATGCGGACCTCCGTAGGTTCTGCACTAGAAACGTGCGGACCTCCGCGGGTAAAAATATATATTTTTTTTGTAAAAAAAAATTTACGGCCTTTTTCTTTTGGCCTTCTTCACTGGCTCTGCTCGCCCATGGATATTTTGATCCTTCGTCAGCTCTGATACCAATTGTTGGATAGCCAGAGGATCCAATCACACAATAACAAAAGTATTTCACACACAAAACAATGAGTTGCGGCTCTTCAATTAATCTCAATCACTCTAAATCACAAAACTGAATACAATGAACCCGGTGAAGGGTATTTAACCTAAATTGACATGCACACACTCTCACATAATTGAACTTGATCAACTCGCTTAAATTGATCAACTGTTTAATACAAAGTGGGATAAATTTCACCAAAAAATAATCAACAAACTAAAGATGTACTTACCATATTATTAAATCTTCGGAAGAACTGCTTGAGGTCCCCATGCCCCTCAAGTTCCAGAACTCTCAAGTTTCTCAGTGAAATGGTATCTGGAAAATAGATGGAGTTGAAATTGCACAGGCGAAGCCACACCAAATCTCCTGACATATCCCACACACCGAAAAGTGTCGACAAATCTATGGGAACCTCAACTACAAAGAGGCGTACACCAACACCTTGAATGTAATTCGCACAATCTGGCAGATGCTCAACTTTTGGAGTCTGAATCCCTCGTATCAAACAAGAATTGGCTCCGCCCTAACAAACACATTTCATGGAGTTCAATTAAATACACGTGTGGTGGATCTTTAGACAAAAATACGACAAAATCTAGGGATGAAATATGCTTACTTGTATCTTCAACATTATTTCCTCTACATCATTTGAGCAGCTGAGCCATAGTGGGTTACGCGTTGGGAGCACACCAAACTCTTCCTTGGCGATATGTCTAGCCAATTGCCTGATTTTCTTATGCATTCTAATTTTCTGTGTCTTTGGTAGGTAGACATAATCGTATCTACCATCTGGATCGTAACTAACCACATGGCTGGGGAGATTGAATCCATCAATCTCAAAATCAAGGAGAAAAAAGAAGTTGGGGTGTATAATATCCCATTGGAACAATAGTTTTGGCGAAAAGATTAAAAAAAAAACAGAGATAATTCTAATAAATTTCGGTCGGCATACCATTTCATGATCTTGGACCTCATCATGAAACTTGACTAGGCATTTTTTACGGAGATTTTCAAGGCAATCACAGACATTTGTACAACATCGTAGCTTCCAGATTTGTGAATCGTGGTTCATATCCACGCAACCCCCTGCCTTAACCATTCACATCTACCTACAATAATTTCTTCACCAACCGCATGTGATTTGAATTAAACTTCTCCCGCACCAGTGTGGCAGCATCCACCATGAGCAACGAAAGGCAAACTTGACCCACCAGAGGCGGTGACATCACCTTCCTCTGTACCAATGAAAAAAACTCTGTGGGGTAAAGAAACTAGTGAAAAGGCTTTCCAAGCACTCCACGGAATATGGAGTGAACAAAGTTTTTTAATTTTTTGATTTTTTATCTGCAGTATTATGTTTCAAAGTTTTAACTTTGGGTTAATGTTTTATTTACTGCGGAACATTTTGGTTTATAACTTAGATAATGAATGTTTTATAATATATATATATATATATATTGTAATAGTTTGTTAAAAGAAATACATATGCCGTGTGCATTGTATAAAAACATATGCCGAGAAGAGAAAAGGCAGTAAGACTGTGTAATGTAATTTCTTGCCCGAAGGTAGAAACAAAAAGACAGAGAGCACTGTGTGCGTAGCAGTGAATAGAAACAGAGAGACAGAGAAGAAAAATTGAAGCGCTGTGTGTGTGAAGCAGCAAGAAGATTTCCATTGTAATCAAGAACTTCATTCTGAATACAGAATCTCATTTTGTAATAGATTTTATGTTTAATGAAATAGTTTTTATGCATCTCTATCCACTATTTTTGTATTGAATCTCTGTGTTGAGTTGAGGAATTATTATTTCCTCTGTGTGTTAAGAATATTTTAGAAATTCCAACATTGAGGGTTGTCTACCATTTATTGATGTCTTTCATGGAGACTCTTTCTTTGCGTTGGTGTTTTTCAAAGGCTTCTGTGTAACGTCCACTCTCCCTATCAGTGTAACGGAGGTCTATATGCTCAACGTCATAAAACATAGGAATGATGTTCCTGTTGCATCTCAAAATCCAACACAATTCCAACAAACACCATTTTGACAAACACCATTTTGATTTAGCATAACGCTTACTGAAAATGGAAATATGTACTGACGCACTTAATGGCTCCGACAATTGCGGGAGAAACACGGGGAGCCCACAAGATTTGAGGCGATGGTAGATGAGGCTAGCTAGAGTCTTCTTCACATCGGGACCCTGTGATTTCTAAAAATGTGGTATGTTGCTGACACTGGTTCTGTGGAACCGGACTCCATAGCTACTACGTCTTACAAACAGGAAGGGATGGGATCAAACAGAAACGAAGATGCACTGAAGTCACTAATTGTTAGATGAGAAGAATATAAAATGTTACCAAGGAGAACTGCTCATCGGTCATTTATAAAAATGACTTTCTCTAAGGAGGTTTACCATAGTCCACATGCCTCATATTGTAATATTATGTTGAGAAGCAAAATTCTGTGTATTGGATTTGCGTTTTTAACCATTCACAGTCAACATGGTAAAATTTAGAGAAGTATTAAGAGGTGGAAGGGTGAATGGTAAAAGGAGTTGTGAAGTAGCATAAACGTAATAGATATTGCCATGTCCACATTCCATCTACAAAAGTATTTACAATACATGGTGTTTCTCCAACTAAGCGACATCCACGGATTAGATTCCATGTCGACATTTTGTCGCAGGTCATCGAATGATATTTTCTGGGCAGCTGTCACATGTATCATGGGGGGCTGCATCATAATCCGTTACCACACGGAAAGTTTGGAGTAATATCCAGAAGCTTTACAATACACACTCTTTATACTACTCATTATCATCTTCTCTCTTAATTTCATGCTGGTGCGGCATGGAAATATTTGAGCACTCCACTCACATGAGCATCAATTATGTTCCTTTTTCAACATGAGTTTCCACCACTTTTCCACCTCTTTGTAATTATCCAATCAAATATCTTCTTTTCATATTTATTTTCACGACTTTTAAAACCCATTGTACTCATCGGCATCACTAAATTCTAAACTGTAGTTAACAGTTAAATCTGAAATCAATAGTCTTCAATGGAATCACTTCTGACAAATATTACATCGTGTCGCATGCGAGTGTTGTGGTTGAATTATATTTTAAAGGAAACAAAGATCGCTCTCACATAGGACGGTGCATCATACTCCGTTTATTGGGGGGACAGCATAGTACGACCCCACCCATAGTACCCCGTCACATATGTTTCAACTTTCTTCCCAAATTATTTTGACGACTTTTATTTTGAAATGTTTTTCAATTTAGAAATGTTCCTAATGAACATTTTAACTTTCTTAAAATAAAATAAAAAAATAATAAATATGTGTAATATAAACTATAAACATTTTAATTTTCTTAAAATAAAATAAAATAAATAGTAGATATGTATGGTGTTCAATATCTATGCCACTACACAATATTTAATGTTACACCAAATTTTAATTGATTTTAAATGGAACCTGCTGTATATCACCAATCACTGCGTAACATGGTGGATGACCCATGAGGCTCCCTTTTAAATGACACGATTGATTGTTATTTTTTTCCCCTTGGGTAGTAAGATCGAGTTTTCCTGTGCAAGAAAGACAACATGACCCCGCATGGACTTAAAATTGCACTGATGTGACGTAAACTATAGTCTGGAAGTTACCTCACTGCTTCTCTTCGTCCCACTTTATCACTTCCAATTGTCCTCATTTGAGCATAACCCTAGGTCTATGACATGCATGCTTGGAGACAACGAATTTATGGGAGACTTGAGGATAGCGTTAAGGTTATTCAAAAATTCAAATACTTTGGGGCGGCTAGCAGCGTCTTTTCAGATAATTTTGGGTAGCTTTTTCAAAATTTATATTGAAATTTTATTTTTATTTATTTAATAAGATTATTATTTATAGTATATTTATTTTTTAGTAGGTGTTATCATGTATGATGATATATGATAGTGATTAGAGAGTGAGGCAAGTGAGGGTTTTTTATATTTGGGCTATAGTATTAAACCACGTGGTTATAAGAATGGGAACTGGATGTGGCTGGTGGACAGATTCAGAAGTAAAATCAACAAGTGGACGCATAAATGGTTATCAATGGGCGGCCGACTTATTATGATTCAGGTAGTTCACTCTCAGCGTCTTGTCTACTGGGGGCATCTATTTTATATTCCAGATCATATTGTGGCCACTATTAATCAAAATCTAACACAATTCTTATGGGGTGGCGTTGCTATGAAAAAGAAGTATCATTTGTGCAAGTTGGATCTTTTAAATAGGCCAAAACAACATGATGGTTGGGGCATTCTAAACACTAGGGTCTTCAATAAAGCTTTGCTAATGAAGTCCCTATGGCGAGCCATTTCTGGCTCGGGTATTTGGTCGGATATTATCAAATGCAAGTACTTATCAGGTGATACCCTTCTTGGTATATACTGCCATGAGTTATCTTTCCATCGTGCCATGTCAGCCATTTGGCAGAGTTTCAAGAAAGTGATGCTGTGTATGATAGAAAGATTAGCTTGGCATTTTGGTGATGGTCAGTGCATATCTTTGGGATATGATGGTATTTTCGGATTGTCTGAGGAAACGCAACTAAATCCTCGACTTCTACACTGTCTCGCTCATCAGGGCATCCTATACATTTGACAGACAATTCTTTGCTGGTCACATGGTGCCCCTATTCTTAAATTTGCGAATTAGTTGGGCCATTATGGTCCTAATGCGGAGGACTGGGGCTCTTTCAAGGATGCTATCAGGGTGGCAGGGATCATTTATTCACTTGGTGGGGATTGTATTGTATGGGATGGGACTAAAAATGGGAATTCCATGATCGTCAAGGAAATATGTGACCATATAAATTTTAAATTATATGAGGAGGATCTTTCCGGGGTTTTCTGGCCTTTCTGGCATTGGAAAATTCCCACAAAGATGGTACTATTCGGGTGGCTTGTATGGGAAAAAAAGATCCTCACATGGGACTCTCTAATCAGAGGGGGCTCAATTGGTCCGAGCAGATGCACTATTTGTTGTCTTCAGGAGGAGACGATAGATCATATATTCTTTCAATGTCCCATAGTAAGCTCACTTTGGAAGCTTTTCTGCTAGTTTTATATGGACCCGAGTTGGACGCATGTGGAATTCATCAATTCTGCACTGACTTGGGATAATTTATCTAGTAAATTTCAATCTCTTCCCTTCTTCTTTATATGGGAAATCTGGCTTGCTCTGAATAGGCTCATTTTTTACAATAGACCAGTTGGGATTCACATCATTCATGCTGTTATTATGAAATGGATTGATGAGAGGGAAACTGCTATGATTGGTATCAAGGATTTCTCCCGTCGTTTGAGACCTCATGATATTTCGCTCCCTGCCATTTTTTTTTATGGGGCTTGCCTAGATGGAAGATTAGGATGTGGTACATGGATTTAAATATCTCAGAATGAAATAATTCATATTTTTTGGAATGGGGGCACTGGCACCAACAACAAGGCAGATTTGATGGCTTTATGGGGTGGGTGGCCTTCTTGCTGCGATCAATTTGAATCTGAAGGCTGTTAGCATCTATGGAGACTCGAGTCTGATTATTGGTTGTATATCTAGCAAACTCAATCTTGCATTTCCATGTTTACAGGGTTGGCTTAAGAGGACTCAAAATCTGTGGCAACGTTTGGACAACCACCATTATATCATATCTACAGAGAAAACAACACAAGAGCCGATGGATTATCTAAAAGAGGTATTAACTCTAACTTTGGGGTTTTGTAGGTTATACAATATAGGGATGGGATTCAAATCTGGAATCAAGGGGCGGGGATTGTTTCCTACATGCGAGCCTGAGTTTTTCTCTCAACATAAGTTTGTCAAGCAAGCCAGTTTCGGCTTATGGAATGCCTCAAGCGAGGTTCTTTTGTTTTTAATATTCCTTCCTTGTGGTTATCATGCAAAGTAATTTGGTATATCATGGGAGATACAGATTGGCGAGAATTTGTCTCAAAATGAGAAGTTTTCTAAACTATGGAATCTTGTAGAAATATCGTTGTAATTAATTCATTCCGTAACTATTTATGCCTTCAATCCTTTGGTGTAATAGTTGTATGATGAGGAACTATGTTGGCCTTAGGTGGCTGAAGGTTTCTACTCTTTTCTTTCTTAGAAGGGATGCAATACTCATAGTTTCCTTGCTCTGTTAATCAACATTTCCTTGCTATGTCAACAACACCGAATGTAATGAATTGGTTTATGTACTATTTTTATTTTTAATAGAAGAATAGGAACTGGATGTGGCTGGTGGACAGATTCAGAAGTAAAATCAACAAGTGGACGCATAAATGGTTATCAATGGGCGGCCGACTTATTATGATTCAGGTAGTTCTCTCTCAGCGTCTTGTCTACTGGGGGCATCTATTTTATATTCCTGATCATATTGTGGCCACTATTAATCAGACTCTAACATAATTCTTATGGGGTGGCATTGCTATGAAAAGGAAGTATCATTTGTGCAATTTGGATCTTTTAAATAGGCCAAAACAACATGATGGTTGGGGCATTCTAAACACTAGGGTCTTCAATAAAGCTTTGCTAATGAAGTCCCTATGGCGAGCCATTTCTATCTCGGGTATTTGGTCGAATATTATCAAATGCAAGTACTTATCAGGTGATACCCTTCTTGGTATATACTGCCATGAGTTATCTTTCCCTCGTGCCATGTCAGCCATTTGGCAGAGTTTCAAGAAAGTGATGTTGTGTATGGCAGAAATATTAGCTTGGCGTTTTGGTGATGGTCAGCGCATATCTTTGGGATATGATGGTATTTTCGGATTGTCTAAGGAGACGCAACTAAACCCTCGACTTCTACACTGTCTCGCTCATCAGGGCATCCTATACATTTGAGAGACAATTCTTTGCTGGTCACATGGTGCCCCTATTCTTAAATTTTCGAATCAGTTGGAACGTTATGGTCTTGATGCGGAGGACTGGGGCTCTTTCAAGGATGCTATCAGGGTGGCAGGGATCATTTATTCACCTAGTGAGGATTGTATTGTATGGGATGGGACTAAAAATGGGAATTCCATGATCGTCAAGGAGGAGGATCATGGGAATTATATGAGGAGGATCTTTCCGGGGTTTTCTGGCCTTTCTGCCATTGGAAAATTCCCACAAAGATGGTACTATTCGGGCGGCTTGTATGGAAAAAAAAATCCTCAAATGGGACTCTCTAATCAGAAGGGGCTCAATTGGTCCGAGCAGATGCACTATTTGTTGTCTTCAGGAGGAGACGATAGATCATATATTCTTTCAATGTCCCATAGTAAGCTCACTTTGGAAGCTTTTCTACTATTTTTATATGGACCCGAGTTGGACACATGTGGACTTCATCAGTTCCGCACTGGCTTGGGATAATTTATCTAGTAAATTTCAATCTCTTTCCTTCTTCTTTATATGGGAAGTTTGGCTTGCTCGGAATAGGCTCATTTTTTAGAATAGACGAGTTAGGATTTACATCATTCATGCTGTTATTATGAGATGGATTGATGAGAGAAAAAATGCTATGATTGGTATCAAGGATTGCTCCCGTCGTTTGAGACCTCATGATATTTCGCTCCCTACCATTTTTTTTGTGGGGCTTGCCTAGATGGCAGATTAGGATGTGGTGCATGGATTAAAATATCTCAGAAGGAAAGAATTCATATTTTTTGGAATGGGGGCACTGGCACCAACAACAAGGTAGAGTTGATGGCTTTATGGGGTGGCCTTCTTGCTGCGATCAATTTGAATATGAAGGCTGTTAGCATCTATGGAGACTCGAGTCTGATTATTGGTTGTATATCTAGCAAACTCAATCTTGCATTTCCATGTTTACAGGGTTGGCTTAAGAGGACTCAAAATCTGTGGCAACGTTTGGACAGGCCACCATTATATCATATCTACAAAGAAAACAACACAAGAGCTGATGGATTATCTAAAAGAGGTATCAACTCTAACTTTTGGGTTTTGCAGGTTATACAATATAGGGATGGGATTCAAATCTGGAACAATGAGATTCGAATCCCATAAATATAGATTTTGATCCGCAAGCGAGCCTATTTTCTTCTCTCAAAATCAAGGGGCGGGGATTGTTTCCTACATGCGAGCCTGAGTTTTTCTCTCAACATAAGTTTGTCAAGCAAGGCGGTTTTGGCTTATGGAATGCCTCAAGCGAGGTTCTTTTATTTTTAATTTTCCTTCCTTGTGGTTATCATGCGAAGTAATTGATATATCATGGGGAGATATAGATTGGCGAGAATTTGTCTCGAAATGAGAAGTTTTCTAAAATATGGAATGTTGTAGAAATATCATTGTAATTAAGTCATTCCGTAACTATTTATGCCTTCAATCCTTTGGTGTAATAGTTGTATGATGAGGAACTATGTTGGCCTTAGGTGGCTGAAGGTTTCTACTCTTTTCTTTCTTAGAAGGGATGTAATACTTATAGTTTCCTTGCTCTGTTAATCGACGTTTCCTTGCTATGTCAACAACACCGAATGTAATGAACTGGTTTATGTATTGTTTTTATTTTTAATAGAACAATTTTTTTCTCCTTCTGAAAAAAAAAGATAGAGATTAGAGAGTGACATGGTTATGATATGACACCAACAATGTACTCTTTTATCTTTATCTTCCTCCTATACAAGTGTATACTTTTTTCTATTTCCAGATATCACTTTATTCTTAGATTTAATCTAATTTTTGGATTTTGTTGTTTTTCTATGGTTAAGAGTTGGGTGTATGAGTTTTTTTCTTTTCTTTTTGTGCATGCACTAAAGAACCCCAACCCAGTGCACATTGATCCTCTCCCCTAGAGTGTTATAAATATGTGCTCATGACATTGGATGTAATACCGTGAATTCAAGTTGACCTCTTTGCTCTCACAATCTATTTTCTCTAGCTTGTCTCTATTGTCTCAAGTTGAATTAATCTCTTACTTTTTCTCTTCTTTCTATTTTCACAACTATATTCTTGTGTACTAACATGGTATGACAACTTTATGATATCAAAATTTCAAAAATCTTACATGACATTAGATCATAGGAGGAGCTTGTATGAAGGAGCACATACTCTCTTGTGGATTGAAGTGCACATAGACAATGGACTAGGTCACCATATAATTGATCCTTAATGGAAGCCCAAGATCAAACATTAAGAAACAGGACAAGATATTGGAACACTAAATGGAGAATGAGCTCATCTTTGAGCCCAAGCAATTTTAATACCATAAATGACTTTTTCACCAAGTTCAAGTATTTGCTTCTTCAAGTTGAGGCATGTGGGATTGATAGTAAAGAGGAACAACTAAGCCTCTCCATATTCTCAAAACTTGGTCTTGAGTGTTCTATTTTCCTATCTTCTTTGGATACTACTAAATTATAAATGGAAAAAACTTAGAAGATGTCCTCATAAAATCTCTCATTTAGGAGCAAGAAAAACTCATCAAGATGGAGGCTCTCAAACATACATTATATAACCCATGCACTTATAATATAAGGAAGCTGGATATGCTCTTCCTAGTTGAATGGGTGGAAGATTCAATCAAGCATGCTTCAAAAGCCATGGGAAAGAAAACCCAATCAAGGTTTTGTATTGACTCCTGTCTAAGTTAATTTATGAATATTACATATACAAATAAATAAAAGTTAATTTATGAATATTGTATATACAAATAAATAAATATGCATTTTTGTAAAACATACAACTAAATGACCAATTTTACAACTAAATGATCAATAATTCTTTTATTTATTTAAAATAAATACTTTGTTACAAAGACTGAAATGTTGAGGCTAAATTTGAAAAATGTCACGCTTACAAAATTATTAGTAAAAAAAAATTAAAAAATATTAACAAAACCAATATTTAAAATTTAGATTTATTAAATTTAAAATTAAAATCAAATCCAAAAAATTAATATTCTATTTTTAAATAAATTTATATGAAGTTTTTCAAAATTTCAAAATTAAATATTTTGAAAACATTTCCATTCACAATAAAAATAATTTTAATATAATTTATTTTAAAAATTTTAAATATAATGATTAATTTATTTTTAAATAGTAAAAAATTAGTCATAATTCAATTTTCAATCACTAATAACATATCTATCATTTATTATTATTTGCAAATACAAACTTACTCATTATTGTTATCTAGAATTACCAGTTAATAATCCATAAGAAAATAGGCTTTCACTTTTAGCAGATACATCGATACCTCTAGAGGTTGACCATTAACCTATTTCCTTGAACATTAAAAAAAACCAAACTAAAAACTGAAAGACTAACGCTTGGCTGAATAGAAAACACACACTTAACTAAATAAAATGTAGTTTTAGAACATAATATAATGTAATAGCCATCTTTAAAAAGACACGATAGAGGACCGAGGACGATAGAATATGTAATTACTACTTAAGGTGGAAAAAATTAAAACCCTACCCGATATAAAAAATTCATTTGAAAAAGCCACAAGATAAAACTATTAAAATATATTTACACATCCTTCTAATCAATGGAATTGAGTTTTCCTTCAGGACCCGTTAATCTTTTCAATGAACCACACTTATCACCTGTGATCCCTATGAGTACCAAAACGGAAGGTTTTTCTTTTATGACAATGCAATTATGATTTCTTTGCAAACCTGTGAAACCTTTGTGTCCTTATCCACCATCATAATCCATCCCGCCGTTTCGACATCGTGGCAGTCTGAGCGACGAGATACATAGATGTTGTTATTTATTTAATAAGATTATTATTTATAGTATATTTATTTTTTAGTAGGTGTTATCATGTATGATGATATATGATAGTGATTAGAGAGTGAGGCAAGTGAGGGTTTTTTTATATTTGGGCTATAGTATTAAACCATGTGGTTATAAGAATAGGAACTGGATGTGGTTGGTGGACAGATTCAGAAGTAAAATCAACAAGTGTGTAGAAATTTGCTGAATAATAATTAATTATCCACCGAGACTATCCTGATCACATTCAATTCGAATTAAAATGCAACACATAATCTCTTCCACTCAGATCATCACACATGCAGAAATAAAATCAAGCGATAACACATCAAATCTTCATACACATTAACACAATATGTATGGGGAAAGCTTATAGCTGAAAACCCCGTAGCTATTGTGTATATTATAATGGAGAAATCAAGTAACAAACTCAGTACAATACTCCTCACAAGTACTCAGTACTTTCTCATACATTTACCCACAATCTAGCTCAGTTTTGAACAAGTTACTGGTTCAAAACTCACCGCCAATTTCCTTGCCTCTATTGCAAAATCATGGCCTATCTATATAGAGATCCAAGGTTCGAATCTCCTTGGCTTGACTGCACAATTGTCATGGAAAAATCCTCCAAGTGTGGTGCAAATCTCATGCACAACTGATGTCGCCACTGATAGCTAACTCCACCCTTTCATCTACCTCTTTCACTGGTCTCTACTGAACTGATCATGCACTGTAGTGAAATGATGTGTTCTTGAGTTGAATAATGAGTTACTTATTAATGAATTAAATAATATTTAATTCACTCCACTCATAACTAATTGATTAGCTAGTTAAACTAATCTCAACTAGTTCAACTAAAATAAATAGAACACAACTCCACTATCTGTCTCATTAACTCCACCAAACTTCTACCACTGAAGTCCTAACTGAAGTCAACCATGCATGAGCTCAATACCCCATAAGAAAAGTGTATTTCCTTCTGGCAGTTGCATGTGCCACATCCGTAGCTCAAACTGAAGTGCTCCAAGAGAGTAAACTGCTGTTTAGAGTCCAAATATTATTAAGGGTAAATAATATTTGACTTCCATATTTTTAGGAGAGGCAGTCTAAAAATATCCTTTGACCTCTTCGACCTAAAAAATAGAGTCTCATCTATTTTTACCAACATGACCAATGCTCCAAGAATCTCAAATTGGAATCCCCGAACCATGCTCCATATGTCTAAAAATAGACATAGTCTAAAAATAGACTTTGCGCCAGAATTCGCCTGCGGGCCCACTTGGTGAAGGCGACTTCATTTCACCAAGCTCCATCATCTTGCTGCATTCTCAACACTCCCTCTCAACAAGATATGGATTATCTTCAATCCCTATCCTGCCTCTGTGGAATTCTAACTTGCTCCTGGTGAGCGCCTTCGTCAGGATGTTGGCATCCTGATCCTCCGTTGGAACATATGAAAGCATCAGGATTCTCCGCTGAACACTGCAACCTGAACAAACCTGCGAGGATCTTCCTCATCCAAATAGCCTCACATGCAGCCAAGCTTGCTGCCATGTACTCGGCCTCTGCTGAACTGAGTGCCACGGATCTCTGCTTCCTGCTGTACCAGGAAAATGCTGTCGACCCAATGCTGAAAACTCCTCTAGAAGTGCTCTTCCGGTCTATTGGGCTCCCTGCCCAATCTGCATCAGTGAAACCAGAAAGCTTCACTCCATCCTCCTGTCTGTACCATAGACCATATCCCGATGTGCCTCTGAGATAGCGCAATACATGCTTGCCCGCCTTCCAAAAGAGCTTGGTAGGCTTAACCATAGCTTGCGAAAGCTGGTTAACTGCATAGCATATATCGGGTCGTGCATTGACCAGATACATAAGCGACCCCACCAACTGTCGATAGACAGTGGCATCCACTACCTCCGCTGAAGTAGCATCCTCCTTCCTCCAACCACCAGGAAGAGGAGTGTCAACAGGCTTGCAGCCTCGCATGTTGAACCTCTCCAGAATCTCCCGGGCATACTTGCCCTGAGAAACAAACAGTCCTCCACTGCGCTGCCAAATCTCCAATCCCAGGAAATAATGAAGGATGCCCAGGTCCTTCATCTCAAACTCTCGTGCAAGATCCTCCGTGCATGAAAGTATCAACTGCTCGTCGCCAGTCAAAATCAGATCATCTACATACAGTACGATGATCAACAGCTTCCCCTCCACCACAATCTGGTACAGGTTTGGATCTGCCTCACTCTTGGAGAATCCAAGCCCGGTGAAGTAGTCGTCTATCCGAGTGTACCAGGCACGAGGTGCTTGCTTCAGCCCGTACAGTGCTCTCTTGAGTCGGCACACATGCGACTCACTGCTGAAGATCTCGAAACCTTCAAGCTGCTCTATGTACACTTCCTCCTCAATGACTCCGTTGAGGAACGCAGTCTTCACATCCATCTGATGAATGTGCCACCCCATCTGCGCTGAGAGAGAAAGGATCGTCCGTATGGAAGAGTACCTTGCGACAGGTGCAAAAGTCTCCTCATAATCGATCCCCTCGATCTGTGAAAAGCCACGGGCGACAAATCTCGCCTTGTACTTCTCCACACTCCCGTCAGCCGCCTGCTTCACTTTGTAGATCCATCGCAAACCCACCACCGATTTCCCAACCGGTCTTGGGACAATCTCCCATGCACTGTTCCTGACGATTGAATCATATTCTTCGATCATGGCATCAACCCATGCGGGTTCCTCCACAGCTTCCTCAAAAGAGGATGGCTCTGTCACAACACATTGACTCACAAGAGCCATGTATCCAGTGTACCGATCCGGTGACTGTCTCTGTCTGCGCTGTGCTGTAGGTGGTCCTACAACCTTCTCTGCATCCCGAGCCAGTCGCTCAGCTTCTCTAGTGCGCATGCGCCCTCTGATGGTTGGCGCT
Source organism: Pinus albicaulis (assembly GCA_034641835.2). Lineage (NCBI taxonomy): Eukaryota > Viridiplantae > Streptophyta > Pinopsida > Pinales > Pinaceae > Pinus > Pinus albicaulis. The sequence goes on along the minus strand of CM076574.1, from coordinate 846,899,606 downwards.
GCCTGGGTGGTTTCTTCCACCTCCTGAACCTCCTCTTGTGGCTGATCCACATCCGGAAGCTCCTCCTTAGGAACTAACAGCTCCTCATCTGCATGCAAGTGTAGCTCCCTCTCAAGCGAACACCGCATGGCTTTCTCCTCCTGAAATTTTATATCCCGTCGCACAACAGTCTTTCGACTGTCTAAAAAATACACCCGATAGTTGTGAGGTGTATCAGTGTACCCCACAAATATTCCAACCTCAGCAGTTGGATCCAGCTTCCTTCTCGCATCCTTCGTCACATGCATGTAGACAGGAGAACCAAAAATTCGCAAATGGGAAATATCAGGCCTCTTGCCAGAATAAGCCTCCTCCGGTGTACTCATGCCAAGAACCTTGTGAGGACAACGGTTCTGCACATACACTGCTGTATTGCATGCCTCAGCCCACAAGTGAAGGGGTATGCCCTGATCATGCAACATCGCCCGTGTAGCACCCACGATCGTTCTGTTCTTCCGCTCAGCCACCCCATTCTGTTGTGGGTTATGGGGTGCGATGAGCTCTCTCCGAATCCCTTCTGCGCTGCAGAACTCCTTGAATTCAGCCGAGATGAATTCACCACCATTATCACTCCTTAGAGCAATCACCTTCTTCCCCGACTCCTTCTCGACTAGTGCTTTAAACTCACAGAACTTCGCGAATGTATCGCTCTTCTTCTGCATGAAGAAGATCCAGCACTTTCGAGAGAAATCATCAAAAAAGATCACATAATACCTGTGCTTTGCTGTCGAAGCAACTGAGAAAGGACCACACACGTATGTGTGAACTCTCTCAAGGATCGTCGTGGCGCGACTATCCTTCTCGTGAAAGGTGGCTTTCACATACTTCCCTAAAGTACACCCCTTGCACTGATCTGACTGCGCAAGAGTGCCCTTAGGAAGCCCAGTAGAAATCTGCTGCAGGATCTTCAAAGCTCCATGGTGAAGGTGGCCCAATCTCCTGTGCCACAGTTCACCCTCATCATCCCGGCTCACCACTTCTCCCGCCTTGCATGCCATAGCTGCGCAGCCATCTACCTGCAACTGATAAAGGTTCTTGGTCCGAACCCCTATCTTCTAGGTCTCTCCAGTAGTCTTACTGCGCAGGAAGGCTTTTCCTTCGCTGAAGACCACATCATACCCCTTATCCTCCAACATCGCCACAGAGATCAAGTTCTTATTCAATCCAGGTACATGCATGACATCCTTCAATACAAAGGGTTTACCAGACTCCCTCTGAAAGGATATGGTACCGATACCAGTCGCACTGTATCTACCATCATCGCCCATCTCGATGTGCACACCCAAATCTTTGTCCTCCAGATCCGAGAACAAATCCCGATCTCCCGTCATATGAAATGACGCACCGCTGTCCAAGAACCACACCGATCCCATCACACTTGAAACCAGGCATGCGATCAGTGAAAAGTCAAGCTCGAACTGTGAAGCCAAAGCCTCTCCATCTGCAGATCTTCCCGCTTGCTTGTTTTTCTTCTTCTTTGGACAATTGGTAGCATAATGTTCGTGATCATGGCAGTGAAAACACTTCACTTTCGCCATATCCTGCTTCTTGCCCTTTGCACCAGAATGAGAGGTTTTCTTACCCTTCCCCTTCTTTGCTTTGGTAACCAAAGCGCAGTTTTCTTCATCAGCTCCCTTTGATGAAGATCCATCTCGAGTAGTCCTCCTTATCTCCTCCTGCATGAGATCCGCCCAAAGGCGCTCCCATCCCGGCAGCTTCTCCCGACCATTGACACTATCTTGATATGAGTGCCAAGCCTTCGGAAGACCAAGGAGAGCCAGTTCGACCATGTCCTCATCTTCGACAGTCACCCCCACACTTCCCAGCTCATCTCTGCACTGAGTGAACTTCGTGAGGTATTTGGCGATACTGTCGCCCTTCTCCATCTTGATGTTCCTAAGCTTATCTTTGAGCGCCAGCTTCCTTTGGTCACTCTTACTCTGGAATAGATCCGTCAAAGCTTTCCACATTAAATATGGAGTAGCCTTTCCATGCAGGCCGGATACAATATGATCCTTGACGCCCTCCAACAGGATCCTTCGACACTTCGCCATCTTCTTTTGCCATGCTTCGACTTCAGCAGGATCAGTGGGCTTTTGGACATCCGTATCTACGAACTCCTTCAGACCATTATCTTCTAATACCGCCTCCATGCGATCCTTCCATGCAACATAATTCGAACTGCCTTCAAGAGCATATTCGAGTCGCAAACCGTTGAAAGACATTTTCAACACTGGCACCAAGAAAACAAAACTGCTGCAAAATTTCGAATTCCACTTCAAAGCTCAACCGCTCTAGATCTGTGAGAACAAATTATTTCTAGCACAGAGATTGACTGCAAGGGGCATTTACTAGACCTTTCACTTTCCGAAGAAAGATGAATCCGGAGGCTACCTGGCCCGCATGCAGACTCTGTCTACCGAAATAAGTTTGTAATCACCGTGATGATCAATCTCTGCTTCAATAGCTCCGATACCATGTAGAAATTTGCTGAATAATGATTAATTATCCACCGAGACTATCCTGATCACATACAATTCGAATTTATATGCAACACATAATCTCTTCCACTCAACTCAGATCAAAAGCTCAACCACTCTAGATCTGTGAGAACAAATTATTTCTAGCACAGAGATTGACTGCAAGGGGCATTTACCAGACCTTTCACTTTCCGAAGAAAGATGAATTCGGAGGCTACCTGGCCCGCATGCAGACTTTGTCTACCGAAATAAGTTTGTAATCACTGTGATGATCAATCTCTGCTTCAATAGCTCCGATACCATGTAGAAATTTGCTGAATAATGATTAATTATCCACCGAGACTATCCTGATCACATACAATTCGAATTTATATGCAACACATAATCTCTTCCACTCGGATCATCAAACATGCGGAAATAAAATCAAGCGATAACACATCAAATCATCATACACATTAACACAGTATGTATGGGGAAAGCTTATAGCTGAAAACCCCGCAGCTATTGTGTATATTATAATGGAGAAAGCATGTAACAAACTCAGTACAATACTCCTCACAAGTACTCAGTACTTTCTCATGAAGTTACACACAAACTAGCTTGGTTTTGAACAGGTTACTGGTTCAAAACTCACCGCCAATTGCCTTGCCTCTATTGCGCAATCATGGCCTGTCTATATAGAGATCAAAGGTTCGAATCTCCTTGGCTTGACAGCGCAATCATCATGGGCAATTCCTCCAAGTGTGGTGCAAATCTCATGCACAACTGATGTCGCCACTGATAGCTAACTCCACCCTTTCATCTACCTCTTTCACTGGTCTCCACTGAACTGATCATGCACTGTAGTGAGCTGATGTGTTCTTGAGTTGAATAATGAGTTACTAATTAATGAATTAAATAATATTTAATTCACTCCACTCATAACTAGTTGATTAGCTAGTTAAACTAATCTCAACCAGTTCAACTAAATTAAAACGAACACAACTCCACTAGCTGTCTCATTAACTCCACCAAACTTCTGCCACTGAAGTCCTAACTGAAGTCAACCATGCATGTGCTCACCAAACCCTTAGGAATAGCATAATTCCTCTGTCAGATGCATGAGCCACTTCCAAGGCTCGAACTGAAGTGCTCCAAGAGAGTAAACTGAAGTTTATAGTCCAAATATTATTAAGGGTAAATAATATTTGACTTCCCTATTTTTAGGAGAGGCAGTCTAAAAATAGCCTTCGACCTTTTCGACCTAAAAAATAGAGTCTCATCTATTTTTACCAACATGACCAATGCTCCAAGAATCTCAAACTGGAATCCCCGAACCATGCTCCATATGTCTAAAAATAGACTTTGCGCCAGAAATTGCCTGCGGGCCCACTTAGTGAAGGCGACTTCATTTCACTAAGCTCCATCATCTTGCTGCATTCTCAACAGACAACCTTGCACTCACTAAACCCTTCTCAGTAGAAGAAATTATCAAAGTCATTTGGTCTATGGAACCCGACAAGGCCCCTGGCCCTGACGGATTCACGACCCATTTCTAAAAAACTTATTGGGATATAATCAAATATGATTTGATGAAAATAATAAAAGGATTCCTGAACAAAGCAAAGGTAGGGGGAGGCATCAACTCAACCTTCCTGGCCTTAATCCAGAAAGAAGTCAATCCAGAAACATTCGGCAAATTCAGACCCATTTCAATTTGCAACGCCTCCTATAAAATTCTAGCCAAAATCCTAGAAAACAGAATCAAACCATTGCTTGGGAGACTAATCTCCAGCTCCCAAGGGGGGTTTGTCGAAGGCATGCATATCCCGGAAAATGTAATCCAAGTGAAAGAATCCATCCATTCTAGAAAGCAACGAAAAGAAAAAGGGATCTTGATTTAACTAGATATGGCTAATGCATTTAACAGGGTCAATCTCTATTGCCTACTCAAATTCCTCCTCTCCTTTGGATTCTCCCCTCAGTTTGTCAATCTCATAAAAGCTTGCACTGAAAAGCCTTGGATTTCTCCGCTGGTCAATGGGCTCCCCGCAACATATTTTCAAGCCTAGAGAGGATTGAGGCAAGGCTGTCCTCTCTCTCCATTCCTATACATTCTGATGGCGAACACCCTTAGCAGAAAGTTCACTGCTGGAAGGAATGGTGAGGCTCTACTTGGCTTAAGAATATCAAACATCTTGGATCCCATGAACCATGCCCTCTTCATTGATGATTCTCTTCTCCTGGGAGGAGCTTCTTCCAGAATTGCAAAGGCATTTGACTCTGTCCTCAAAAGCTACTGCAGGGTCACCAGAGCTCTAATTAATGAAAGAAAAAGTGCAGTATATGGATGGAGCGTGGAGAAACATGAGCTTACTCGCATTGTGCAACCCCTTGGTTTTGATGGATTTACCCAATGGGATAAAATAAAGTACCTGGGTTTTCCATTAACAAATGGGGCCAATAAAAGATCCCTGTGGATAGAAATCATCAGTAAAATCAAGTCCAAAATTTCCTCCTGGGGAGGTCACTAGTTCACTAAAGGAGGAAAATTGATCCTCATTAACTCTGTTATGTCTTCTCTTCCTGTCTACCAAGCTTCCTTCCTCTTGGCTCTAAAAAATGTCATGGATAAGATCTCTAAGCTTTTGCGTGAATTCATTTGGTAGGGAGGAAAAGGAAATCAACAAAAATTTCACTTGGCAAACTGGGAGCTTGTGAAAAGACCAACTGAGGATGGAGGCTTACAGATTCGAGATCCATCCCTTGCTAACCTCGCCTTGGGAGGAAAAATACTATGGAAATTTTACACTGATCCAAATCACTCTGTCAGCAAAATTCTCAGATCAAAATACACGCATGGAGCACCTCTTAGAAATTTGCAAGAAAATAACATAGCAATTGGCACTCAAGTCTGGAATCTTTGTCGAAAAAGAATTAATTTAGATAAAAATGTCTTTCGGATTAATCAAATTATTAGGATTTGGTCGACGTTTTGAACCAGATAATGTGGTTCATCCTCAGGAAAAGGTGAGGATGAACCACATTAGCTGGTTCGAAACATCGACCAAATCCTAATAATGTAATTAATCCAAAAGATATTTTTATCTACATTATGGATCACAAAAGTCTTAGATCGAACAAAGCATTAATTTCTTTAAACAAAATGTATATCTCATCCTAGGAAATGGAAGGCGGATGAAGCTTTGGGAGGATCACATCATGGATCATGACCCCCTCTACAAAAATGAAGACATAAACAAATTAAAAGATTGGCTGATCAAATCAGGCACCAACAACTTACACAATCTTTCTATCTGGGACAGGCACGAGAATTGGATTGGTTGGGACCTCCACGGCGTGCCAGAACACCTCCGCTATCAACAAATCATCCTCACAGAACTGTTGAATGACGCCACTACAGTGCACATGGACATGATAGATAGATGGGGATGGGGTCAGTTTGGAATCTACACCACCACTTCAGGCTACAATGCGCTACAACCTCCAAAATATTGTAACCATTCTCCCAATTTCTGGAAGCAGGTATGGGATCCTCTCGGCCTCCCCAAAGTGATTTTTTTTTTTTTTTTTTGGAATATTATGCACAAAAAAGTGCTAACGGGGAACAATCTGGCCAAAAGGAACATTTCTGGCCCTCACAGGTGCATGCTTTGCAGAAACGATAGTGAAACAACGACTCATCTCTTCATTGACTGCATATTTGCAATAGAGGTGTGGGGTCTCATCCTTAATGATCTTCAAGTTTCTGTCCCTTATCACAACTCGGTGTCGAAGCTATTTTCTTCATGGAGCCAGTGCCACCCTCACAGCATCCCCAACAAATCCCTTTGGCAAAGAGTCTGGCTTTCCATCCCCAAATATGTCTGTTGGAAAATTTGGCTGGCCCGAAATGAGTAGATTTTAAATGAAACTTCCTGCCCCCCAACAAAGGTTGCAGCTAAAGCCAAATCACTTCTCCTTGAATCAGTACAACAAAAAAATTACAAAGAAGGCACCTCACTACTTCCAGAAGAAAATAATTGGATGGAATCTCTCGCATCTCAAGCCAGGAAACAACCATTGGTCTCTCCCATCACAAACCAAGAATGGCGAAAAAGAGACCATGATGACACTTTTCAAGAGTGGCGGAGGAAGAAAAACATAACTACGATATTTTTTGATGAAGCATCCAAGGGAAACCACGGGATAGTTGGTGCTGGTGGCGTTATCTATTCCTCGAATGGCACAAGAAGGGATAGTTTCAGCTGGGGACTCGGGTAGCGAACCAACAACCAGGAAGAGATCCTAGGTCTCCTGAAAGCATGCCACATAGCACGAGATGGAGGTATCAAATAATTCCAAGCCTTCGGAGACTCAGAAATTCTCATAAAAAAGCTCAACATGGAGGAACAGTTTAACAACGCAATCCTTAACAAGACATTGCGAAGATTAAAGATAATACTGCTTGACTTCGCTTCATATAAATTCTTTCATATCCTCAGGAATTCGAACAACGAAGCAGACTCCATGGAAAAAAAAGGATGCCTTCTTCTGAAAGGAGAACTTAGTATAAATGAGGAAAAACCTCTCCAAATTTGCATACCATGAGAAGGCTAATTTTTTTTTTTTTTTTTTTTTTTTTTTAATTTTTTAATTTTTAATTATTTTTAATTTAATTTAATTTAATTTAATTTTTGTTTATTTAATTTTATTTATTTATTTTTATTTTTATTTTTTTTCTGTTCAAGAAATTCGGCTAGCCGCAATGTACCTTTGGTTGTTTTGGCCTCGACCCAACCAAATCTTTCGAAATAAATAAAACATACCCGCCTCAGTTAAAAAAAAAAAATTACTTATCAACAGGAAAATTGCCTCCACATTTTACTTCCAAAGAGAAAAGAGAAGTAATTAGGGAAATAAAAAGTGCTAGATATACATGGCTTAATGGAGATATTTTATATACTGGTTCCAACCTTATTATAAGGTGGTGTGTAAGGAAAGATGAAATACTAAAAATATTAAAAGCTTGTCATGATGAACGTTGTGGTGGGAATTTTGCAGATATGAGGACAACATACAAAATACTCAATTGAGGTTATTAATTTCCAACCATTTTCAGGGACTCTAAGAAATATGTCAGAAGTTGTGACACTTGCCAAAGGATGAGCGGACCAGTACCATATGATGAAATGACATTAAAGCCACAAGTTCTCATAGAACCATTTGAAAAACGGGCACTAGATTTCATTGGCCCTATTAATCCACCATCAAATGAAAAAAAGTATATCATGGTATGTACCGACTATGTGACAAAGTGGGTAGAAGCAAAAGAACTGACCAAAGAAACAAAACAGACAATGGTGAATTTTCTCTTTGAGGAAATTTTTGTTAGATTTGGGGTCCCCAAAGAAATTGTCACTAACCAAGGAACACAATTTACCTCTAAACTAGTTCAAGACATAGTAGAGAAATACAAATCAAACATACCAAATCTACACCTTATCATCCACAAGCTAATGGCCAAGTGGAGTTTACCAATAAAACCCTAGAAGCAATAATGACTAAGACATTGACAATGCATAGAAATGATTGCTCGTAAAATCTTAATGAAGCTCTATGGGCATACATAATCACTTGGAATAACACAACATGTTTCACTCCTTATCAGTTGGTATACAATAGGCAAGTCTCACTTCTTATTGAAATTCAAATTCATACTTAAAAATTCGTAGCTAATTTAGGTATGAACTTGGATGAAGCAAAAAAGGAAAGGATGATTCAATTAAATAATCTATATGAGATCAAACAACAAGCAATGCAACATACTCTACTCATTCAACAACAAAGGGAAACATGGCATGACAAGTTCATCAATAAAAAGTAGTTCAAAGAAGGAGACTGGGCATTATTATTTGACTCAAAATTTAAGGACTTTCAAGCCAATTTCACAACTCATTGGCTTGTTCCATATGAAATTCAAGAGATATATGATAATGGTTTAGTCAGAATCAAAACAATTGATGATGCACAAAAGTCATTTATGGTTAATGGACATATGCTAAAGTTATATAACACGCCTATAGGTAAAGAAAATTTATTGCAGCAAATTTCAGAGCAAAATGAGATGGAGATATTGGGAAAACACAGTCATGTGTCTACCCAACCTCCCTCTTAAACAAAGAAGAGAAAAAAAAGGAGTTTAGTTGTGAAAACAAAGAAACTGGAAAAACATAAACTCACAATAAAACCAAGTTAAATTGGATGGTGAAAATTGGCAATAAAAAAAAAAAGGTTACTTCATTTCAAGTCAATTTTTCAAATGTCAAGTTTTCAAGTGAATAAAAATAATTCTCCTTATAGACTTGAGGACAAATCAACTCTTTAGTAGAGGGGAAGATGTATATAATTTTAAATTTTTCTACTTACATCTATTTGCACCATATTTCATGATCAAAGGGACCTGTTTTGCACGATATTTCATGATTAGAGGGACCTGTTTTGCACCATATTTCATGATCATAGGGTCCTTTACAATGACAAGATGGACTTTTTTTGAAGCAAAACATCATAAAGACTTAGATTTCCAATCAGTTTTTGAAGAAATTCAAAGGAATTTTGGAGGGAAGGACTTAGATTTCCAATTAGTTTTTGAAGACAGTAAAAGGAATTTCAGAAGGACTTGAAAAAATATATTAAAAAAATCCTTTACAATGGGAAATATACAACTACAAAAGAAAAAAGAAGCTCTAACTAATACTAACTCCAGTTGCTACAAAAACCATTAAGGAAGTCATTTAAAAAATAGTAAGAAATTTGATTTTAATGCATTTCTTTTGAATTTTTTTTGTCATTTTAAAAGTAGTGATAATGTATTTATTTGATTAATTTAATGAATTACCATCTCATTCAATTACCCTACTTATCCTACCTCAAACGTATTCCTTTAAAACACCAAATATGAACCCTACATACTCCTTTGAAAAATGTAAAAATATGCAACAAAATGGGAAATTATTTCTAAGGTACAAGGCACTCATTCTAAGGTACAAAGAGTTTTAACAAGGACATAAGTATAAGGTATGATAATTTTTTCTATATATTGACCATTCCATTTGTCAATATATAACAAGCATAAGGATAAAAAAGGACACTTTCAATACTTACGTTGGAATTATGATATCAAAAGAACACCTAAGAAATATCATATCTCTCTGCTGACACTACAGAAGTCAAGTGTTCTTTGCTGACACCTACATGATATAATTACACCTACAAGACCATTCGATGGTGAATTTAAGTCATTTTGATGACAATTTGGGTAGTATGATCAAATGCATCTTATACTATAAACTTCAAATTGTCTTGTGCTAAGTGTTGAAACAAAACGATTGCTCAGAAAAGAATTTATAATCGCTGTATTACCCACAATGTTGAGAACGTTGTGTAGAACCGTTATTTTAAAATAAAATGTTGAGCATGTGTTGAATGTTATGAATGCATGTTGAGTGGAAGAAGTGGAACAAATAAGCCTGTTGAGTAATACACAAAAGCCTGTTGCCATAGATTTGAATGCCGAGTTGTGAATGTCGAAGTGTGGAAAGGTTGCTGAAGTGAATACATAATCAGTTGCTAGAGTTTGAACGCAACCTTTAGGGATCGTGAATGTTGAAATCGAAATAACTAGTTGAATATTGCAGCCAGAGTTAGAACGCAGAGCCCGTGGTGAATTTTGTTGACCATAGTGGAAGAGCACAGGTTGTTGTGAGGAAGAAACTCACTAAGAAAGGATATATATATATATATATATATATATATATATATATATATATATATATATATATATATATATATATTTTTTTTTTTTCTTTTTTTTTTTTTTTGTGTTGGAAGAGGATTATTTCAAATTGAAAGGATTGGTACATGAAATTCTACTCAACTAACAAAATTCTCAGCTCATTTCACAGGCTACAATATATTCATCTTCAACACTATTCAAAGAAACTGTTTCTTGTTTTTTTTCTCATCCATGAGATCGTGGAGGATCCCAAACTAAAACATCTTCCTGTAATTATCCTGCCATCCTTCTCACTGCCTCCCCAGTCAGAATGTTTATATCGAATCAAGTGTACATCATTCCTCCTATCAGAGTTTAGGTAGTAGTGGGTTGTTCCTTGCAGATATCTCAGTATGTGCTTGGCTGCTATCCAATGATCATTCTTCGGTTCCACTTGGAACTAACTGAGAAAATTTACTGCAAGAAATGTGTATGGTCAATTATTTACCAAGTATAATAGTGAGCCAATCAATTGTTTGTACATGGTACGATCCGGCTAGATTCAAAACTCCTTAGTCTTTTCAAGTTTGTGATCATCAGGGTTGTTATTGGTTTGCAATACATCATGTCAAACCTCTTCAACATCTTGATCACATACTTCCCTTGACCTATGTAGATCTCATTAGGTCCTCACCTGACTTATAGTCCCAAATAATGTGCATCAACTCAAGATCCTTCATATTAAATTATGCTACCAGCTGCTTTTTTCATTCTTCAATTCGACCTTCCACACCTGTCAAGAGAATATCATCCACATACAGAAAAATGATTACAGGCTCACCTTTTAAAACCTTGAAGTAAAGGTTCAGATGAACATAAATTTTTGTGAAGCCCAATCTTTGAAGGTATGCATCCATCCTTGCATACCATTCCCTTGGTACCTGCTTAAGGCCATATAATTCCTTCTTCAACCTACAAACATATGTCTCTCTATATTTAAATTAAAATCCCAAGCGTTACTTTATATAGACTTCCTCATCAATTGTGCCATTCAGGAATGCAATATTAACATCCATTTGATGTATATTCCATCCCATCGATGTTGCCAAAGAGACCAATGATTGAGTAGTTTTATACCTTGCTGTTGGAGAAACTCTCTCTTCATAATCGATGCCTTCTTTTAGAAAGATGCCCGTAGCCACAAATCTTGCCTTATAGTTGTCAATACTTCCATTCACCATATGTTTACTTTTGTACAATTTGAAAGTTACCACAAAATTGTCTTCAGGCCTAGGTACGATCTCCCATACCCCATTATTCATTATCGATTAGTATTCGTCGTTCATAGCATTTTTCAATTATTGATGATTCACAACTTCTTCAAAAGTGGATGGCTCTACTTCTATTAACTTTGTCATATATGTTGCATACCCTGAATATCTCTTGGGATTATTTATTTATCTAAATGTGCCTTTTGATGCTCCATAACCCTCTACATATAATAGGGTCGATTTCAACCAATTAGGCCTCTTTCTAGTCTCGGGGATTACCACAAGTTGTCTAGGTTCACTGGGACCTTCATATTAATTATTTGATTCTTCTTCCTCCCTAGCAACTTCTTCTTGAAATATTGGAAGTTATTCATCATCAGAGTCCATAGGGAGATTTTCTGATTTCTTGAAGGCAATACTTTCTTCAAATATCACATCTCTACTGACTTCTATTTGGTGTCCTTATTTTATGTAGATCCTATAGGCCTTTGAAGAAATACTATAGCCAACAAATGTTCCCTTCATGCCTGATGGATCCAAATTCTTCTCTTGTCCTTCAGTATATGAATATAAATAGGGTAACAAAAAATTTAGAGATGATCTATGCTTGATTTCTTCCTAGTGAATACTTCTTCAGGAGTCAATTTGTCCAGTGACCCATGGGGACTTCAATCTTTTATCTAAACAACTGCATTTTTTGCTTCACCCCATAATAATTTTGGCAAAACTTGATCATGTAGCATCATTTTCACACTTTCTTCAATGGATCGATTCTTTCATTCTGCAACTCCATTTTGTTTAGGATTATATGAGACTATCAGCTCCCTCTTAATCCTAGATTCCTTACAGAAGGCTATAATTTCTTTGGAAGTATATTCTCCTCTTTTATCAAATATCAATATCTTGATCCTTAAAAAATGTAAGGTTTTCTACTAAAAATTTTAATTCTTGAAATTTGATAAATACTTCGTCCTTGGATTTCATTAAGTAAACCCAAGTTTTCTTGGAGTGGCAATCTATAAATGTAACATAGTATAGATGGCGTCCTCACAATTTTTGAGTCGTAGGACCACAAACAGCAGAATGAATAAGATCCAAGATTTATTTTAACCTTGAAGCACTGCTTCCAAATGGTATCTTAGTGTTCATACCTAATGCACATCCCTTGCAAATTTCTTCATGATCTTCTTTCAGTTCTGGGATGCCATTTACTATGGTATTTAGGGTTGGTAGGATATTGTAGTGGAGATGACCAAATATTATATGTTGAAGTTCCCATGGGCTAACTTTAATGTGAACCAAGGATTGAGCGAGGGGAGTTATCTATATATAGAGTCTTCCTTCTTAAATTCCAATTATTCTAGCATCTTCAATGCTTGAGTTTTTACCCCATACTACAACCTTTCCATCAATGAATGCAACTTGATCACCCTTTTCTTCTATGCAGAAATAAAAAGTAAAATATTTTGCAAACCTTAAACAAATAAGATATTGTTGAGATGAATGTTTCCTCCATTTTCTAGCTCAATCGAAATTGATCCAATCCCTCTCACATGGTAGCTTTTATTATCACTAAGTTCTACAGAGTAAGAGGACTTCCCTTTTGATAATGTCTTTGATTTCTTATGCTGACCAGTTGTAATAACCCCTGGTTACAATTTCATGTAATAAAAGTTAATAAAGGTAAAATAATACCATGGGAAAAGGACACTTATTCCAATATGAATGTTGGGTAAAATATCTTAGTGGGAATCACTTGTTGTGCTTTATGGCTAAGGGAAATTGGAAAAGGCAATGGATAAGGATTTGGAAAGGAAAAAATAGTATTTTTGGCACATTATTTATGAAAATAATGGAAATTAGGAGAAAAGGAAGGTGAAAGGTCACATGTTGGATGTGAGGAGGAAAATGAAGGAACACAATGGAAAATTTAATAAATTTTAGGCCTCATCAATAAAAATATGTAAGAGAATCAGTTCGTAGTATTTTGTCAGTTTAGTGTTAGAATTAGTCTTAGAGAGAAGAAAGCACAAAGAGGAAAAAAAATCAAGCAAGGAAAGGAAAATAAAGGAAAGGAAAGGAAAGGAAAAGAAGGAAAAGGAAAGAAAAGGAAGAAAATGAAGACAAGGATCAAACAACTTCAACGGTAATACTTGCAGGTAATAGGTTGCATGTGTGATTTCCTAGTTGGTTTTGACATGCATGGTATGTGCATGTTGGTATTTGGTTATTTTGCTGTCACTTGCATAGATTTTTCGGGGTTTCGTCAGTGGATTTTAACCTAGCCTTTCCTTTTTCGGATAGCCATGGTGTGATGGGATTGTTCTTGGTGTTGAGTTTTGGATTGTTGGATGGTTTCAGAATCCAGGGTGAGGTGGTGTCAGGAAAATACCCAAAGGCCTAGGCATCCCTTTAACGGTAATGGTAGGATACATAGTAAAGCTTGAGGGTGGAGACATGAAAATTCCTCAAGGATGGTGAAGGAGTTTTGAGGCATCCAAGATCGGTTTGGTTTTGTAATGTCAACACCGATTTAGGTGTGATAACGATATGTATAGGGTGGAGGTGGTTTAACCTCTAGATTCCCTTGGTTGTGTTTGGATTGGTTTATCCCATGAGATCCCACATTCATGCTTGGAATATGGAACATGGGTGATTGGATGAAGAGAGATTTGGCTCAACTAATATATGGCTGGGTGTAACGTGGAATTACCAAACCCGGTCAGTATTTTCCTATGTTTAATAAAAGGTAAGTTTTTATTGCTTTTGATGAGGAAATGTACTAGTTGTTCCGTGGCTTTAACATATATTCTCTTATTTTTATTTATATGGTTATATGCTGGTTATAAGCATGGTTTTATGGCAGATCTTAGTCATGGCTATTTCCATGTTTTTACTTGTAACTGGATGAATAATGAATGCAATACCTAATTGGTGTTATGACAACTAATGTGAGAAGTAAATGCCCCTTCTTGTTAAACCTTAGATAAGTTTTCAATCCCTTATGTTCAAACTCACATTCATGACCTATAGGTTGCATATCCACCAATTATTTGAAAAAATGTGAGTCCCGATTGGGGATGGTCAGGTTAAGTACTGATTTTAGTTTTTGGTTTACAAGCATTGTTCCTATGTCATTTATAAACTCTGGAAGTTTCATTGAGTTTTGGGCAGAGACCTGAGTCCTAGCCTTGAAAAAGTGGCACGTAATTTAGAGTCGCTGGCATATAACAGGGTAGAAAATTACATAGCTGCATGGAGCCAGGCTTATGTGTGCGACTAGGAACCCATAGTCACATGGAGGCCTTGGAAAGGGAGTGACTGGGGCTCTAGGTTAGGGAAAACATGAGTTGTCTCAGGGGTTGGAGACTTGGAGGGGTTGGCATACTCTTGGAGGTGTTATGGAACATGAGGGAAGTCAGAAAGGTCTTAATTTGTCGACTCCATTTCCTTAAGGCCACCTAGGAGGTTGAGTCTTATCATAGTGACCCCCAACTCATGTTTACCTCAAACAGGCTGGTTAAAGTGGGTAGATATGGGAGGAGGCATTACATGGTGGTATCAGAGCATCATTTCACTCTCTTTAGGTAATTCTGATATTGTCAAGGTTATGGCTGTCATGCATGGGATCATGGTATACAGTTGGTATGGTCATGGATGATGTTTTTGTGATGTTATGTTATTACATGGATATGGTTATGATTATACACGTGCATGCTAATGTGGACTGATATTGCAGATGAGATAATAATCCCTTGAACATCCCCAAGGTATCGATTTGATTTTGGTATCTATATGGTTTATCTAACATGATATACTTGCAGGAAGAAGAGAATTCAAGATGAAAAGAAAAATATTAGACTACAGTTCCCATGACACTTCGTACATATTGGTTGGGTAGAAAGGAGAATATTATTCTCCTGGTATAACAGATACATTGAGGAGCTTGAGGGAAGAGGTCAAAAGTTGCAAAGAAAACAATGAAAGGTTTTTGAGGCTCAGGAAAGACTTGCAATGACTGAGGAGAAGCAGGTAGAGGTTAATGCAACGATTATTCATAGCTTGTTAGAGTTGCAAAAACATGGATGGTTGAGAATCATTCAATATCGGGAAGGGAAAACTAATGGAGCTTATGGTAGTAGATCTTGATCCGGATACAAATTGGATATAGGGGACATAATCAGAGGTGAAATATCACTGGATACATCTGACAGGAGGACTAGTATATATAGGCGTCATTCTAGTTCCTCATCCATGAGACATCACCAAAGTCATCACAGTCATCATCCTTATAGGATGAGGAAGTATTTACCCAAGGAGTTCAAGAAAGTGAAGCCTCCTACATTTGATGGAGAGATGAAGAAGCCATAAGATGCAAAGGAATGCTTTCTTGGAATGAAGAATTTTTTAAAATTGCACAGCTATTTAGAAAACATGAAAGCCAATATAGCCACCTTCAGTCTTAAAGGAAAAGAAAATATATGGTGGGAATATGTGAAGAATGTCAAATGAATTCAGGAAGAAGACTTCATTTGGATGAATTCGATAGGATATTCAAGAAGAAGCACCCATCAGAGAGGTACTATGATGATAGAGCTAAGGAGTTTTATGAGCCACAAATGGTTTCTATGATAGATGATGAGTATACTAGCAGATTCTTAGAGATGTTGAGGTATGCTCCTTATATTGAGGAGGAGAAGGCTAAGATTCAAAGATTCATTAGCAAATTATGAGAAACATATAGAGACTAGATTGAGTTTGATGACCCTAGATCATTAGAGGAAGCCATTCAGAAATTGAAGCACAAGTCAAAGCAAAAAGTTGAGCCTAAACATGACTTGAAAGGAAATGAGAAGGTAAAAGGGAAATAACCACCGAAGTGGGGAAAACCTCAAGATGTAGGTGTGAAATAAAATGTTTCTCCTTACAAGAAGTTCAATGCAGTTGAGAAGGGACACTTGTCACAACTTAGAGAGAAACAGACTAAAGGTGATAGTAGATCATTATTGCAGTGTTGGATATGCGGCAAAGATCAGCATAAGAAGGATTGTCCATTCTACTAGGGAGGTAGGCCTCAAATCTATAGTGCTTAGGAGGCACATACAATTGGGGATATTGGTCATAGTATTCCTTAGATTTATGAGACTGTGGAAAACAGGTGAATCACCAGGAATCTATCATTAAGATGGATGGGAAGCTTTGTGATCAAGTTATTTCTATTTTGATTGATACTTGATCTAATTATAGTTATGTTAATCCTGACTTGGTGGATAAGTGTGGCTTGAGAAAAGAAGTGCATGCAGAGTCTTGGTTCGTGCAGTTGGCTACAACGATGAAAAAGATATTTCATCATTGGGTAAGATCTTGTGCATTTGAGTTGAATGGTATGTGTGAATAAACACATTTGAATATACTGCCATTGGGATCATATAGTATGCTTTGGGTATGGACTGGTTGTACCTTCACAGGACCAAAGTAGATTTCTATGACAAGGCGATTAAGTGCCCAAATGATAAAAGAGAAAATATAATCTTTCAGGGAAAGAAGAAGCCTAAATCAATAAGGTTGGTAAAAACTATGCATTCTAAGCACAATTTTAGTAAAGAGTGTGTGGTGTTTGCATTTCACATTTCCAGTAACAAGGGTACAAATATTAAGGATGCATAAATCTTTAAGAGGTACCCTATATTGCAGTAGTTTTAGGATGTGTTTCCAACGTATATTCTATAGTTGCCTCTGCAAAGGGAAGTATACTTTTCTAGTGAGTTGGTAATAGGGGCAACACCAACATCAAAGGGACCTTACAGGATGAGCACTCCAGAGTTAGTAGAGATGAAGTTGCAGTTGAAGGAAATGCTTGATAAGGGATACATTAAGCCAAGTGTATCGCCTTGGGGTGCACCAATGTTGTTAATGAAGAAGAAGGGCGATACTCTTAGATTGTGCATTGATTACATGCAACTAACAAGGTGGAGATTAAGAAAATGTACCCATTGCAAGGATTGGCAACTTGTTTGATCAGTTGAAGGGAGAAACAATGTTCTCACACTATAAAATTTGGCAGAATTTCCGACGGCCAATTCGTCGCTATTCCAACACATAGTCGTCGCAAGAGCCACAGTTTGAGGGCAGGAAAAACGTGGTTTGCCATACCGTCGTAGTTCCGACGCACTTAAAAAGTGTCGCACTATCGACACTTTTTCCGTCGCTTCCAAACAAGCGTCGCTCTTTCGACGTTTCCCGAACCGTCGCGCTTCCGACGTTTGTAAATTTTCGCACTTCCGATGAAATGTGGTCCGATGTTTTGAACGTCGCTCTTCCGATGTTTGTAAATGGTCGCAATTCCAACGCAATGTGGTCCGAAATTTTGGATGTCGCTCTTCCGACGAAATGTGGTCCGACGTTTTGAACGTCGCTCTTCCGACATTTGTAAACTGTCGCAATTCCGACGAAATGTGGTCCGACGTTTTAAACGTCGCTCGTCTGAAGTTTTTATACTGTCGCTCTTCCGACTTTTTTAAGCTGTCGTAATTCCGACGCTTACAAGGCGTCGGTATACCGACGACGGGTTCAATTTAAAGAAAAAAAATGAAACTTTAAAAGAGGAAAAACGCTGTTTCGAATATATTATATGAAGTAAAACAATCCATGAAGTTATTACATTTTCACATCTGAATATTGGAGCCCAAATATCCATCCAGAAAAGTGGAAGTCCCACCCCAGACAGTGATAGAAAAATACCCCATGTCACATACAGGGACTTGATATAAAACCCAGTAACGGTCCACATGGAGATTATCGACAATCTGAAAAAGCATCCAAATATGCCCGAGGCATCTATAAGAAAGTGAAATAGCAGTATGTAGAATAGTAAAGCAACAGATAGAGTACCGACGTCCATTGTTCCAAATACAAATTAAAGTACCCAAAATCCTTGAACGGAGAAAAACGCTAATCATGTGAGGAGTGTGATATGTCCAAAATATAAAAAGACCATCAGACCATATCAATAAACCAGCAACATAGACCAGCATCGCTAGTTTTGAAGGCAGAGTGATAAACATTAATCATTTTTTTTTCACAAGAGAAAAATCGTTGTTTTGAATATATTATATGAAGTAAAACAGTCCATGAAGTCATTACATTTTCACATCTGAAGATTGGAACCCAAATATCCATCCGGAAAAGTGGAAGTCCCACCCCAGACAATGATAGAAAAATACCCCATGTCACATACAGGGACATGATATAAAACCCAGTAACGGTCCACATGGAGATTATCGACAATCTGAGAAAGCATCCAAATATGCCGAGGCATCTATAAGAAAGTGAAATAGCAGTATGTAGAATAGTAAAACAACAGATAGAGTACCGACGTCCATTGTTCCAAATACAAATTAAAGTACCCAAAATCCTTGAACAAAGAAAAATGCTAATCATGTGAGGAGTGTGATATGTCCAAAATATAAAAAGACCATCAGACCATATCAATAAACCAACAACATAGACCAGCATCGCTAGTTTTGAAGGCAGAGTGATAAACATTAATCATTTTTTTTTCACAAGAGAAAAAAACGTTGTTTTTAATATATTATATGAAGTAAAACATTCCATGAAGTCATTACATTTTCACATCTGAAGATTGGAACCCAAATATCCATCCAGAAAAGTGGAAGTCCCACCCCAGACAATGATAGAAAAATACCCCATGTCACATACAGGGACATGATATAAAACCCAGTAACGGTCCACATGGAGATTATTGAAAAATCTGAGAAAGCATCCAAATATGCCTGAGGCATCTATAAGAAAGTGAAATAGCAGTATGTAGAATAGTAAAGCAACAGATAGAGTACCGACGTCCATTGTTCCAAATACAAGTTAAAGTACCCAAAATCCTTGAACAGAGAAAAATGCTAATAATGTGAGGAGTGTGATATGTCCAAAATATAAAAAGACCATCAGACCATATCAATAAACTAGCAACATAGACCAGCATCGCTAGTTTTGAAGGCAGAGTGATAACCTGTCAACACATAAAATAGTATCATAAAGCGGATACAGGAAATGTGCAGAGACATGTACTATTGATATACGCCTCACACAAAAAGCATCCATGATAGAGCAAAAATATGTATAAACCCAGGGTCAATTGTATGTTCTGGCTCGCTTGTTCCCGAAAATAAAAACCATCTGCAGAAACCCAGGCTCGCTTGTAAGATCAGGCTCGCTTGATTCCAAAATTAGTAACCATCTGTTGCATCCGAGATGTAAGGTTCAGGCTCGCTTGTTTCCATTAGTAGCCCGCTACAGCATCCACCCTGTTCATAGCAAAAAGGTTCTTGTACTAGATATACAGAGAAAGAGTATAATACGTAGACCATATAAACATGGCTTTGTATTTCAAAAAACAGGTTTAAAATAGAAACAGGGCAACATTTTTTTTCTAAGTAAATTTAATCTATTAACAGTGGGAATAAAATTACACCGAAGTCAAAATCATTGCCCAGACTCATGGCAAATTTGTCATCAAAAAATCAAAAAATTAAGAAGACTACCCTCATACGGGGAAACCAGTCTTGAACGTTTAATTTACAGAATTCAAAAATATTACAAAGGTCCAGCATAGTAAAATAATCTAAAAGCAGCCCAATTAAGTGGGTCACGAAGCAAGAAAAACAAATTAACCAAACTACTCCTCCGACTCCTCGACGATTCGGCACCATCCTTAAGAAGGTCCAGGATTGCTAGGTGCTACCTCCACATTCATGCCACGTCTCCCCTCCTGAAGGCCTGAATGTTGGCCGGCTTTTTCCGAGCTTAGACCCGCCGGACGGGTGCATTCTTCCTCCGTTTGGGCCTCCTCGCGGAAAACCACAGTGACTGAAGCTGTGATTCGTGGGTGGTTGAGAGAGAAATTAAAGGAAAATTGCGCGGTGCGCATCATGGGAGAAGGTGAACTAGCGGTGGGGAAATGAGGAGCAGGGGAATCCATACGGTGGCCAGATCCTACAACCCGACCCCGCCCACTCCTAGTATTTGGATAGCGACCTGCATAATAATCACTGGACTGGCCGGAAGACGACTTGATTGAGGGGTTGGAGGGAGAGTGCAGGGGTTGACCTCTAGTGCTCCCCCTGCGGCAACGCATCCTTTGACGCAGGCAAGGCATGGGTGCAGTCTCACTAGTAGTGGGCACAAGAGGAGACGGAGAAGCAGAATTCCAAGAAACAGAGGAAGACAGACACAGACGAGACCGAGAGAAATGCAGATATGCAGCAAGGTCTAAGCAGCAGTTCAGCTGGCCACTTCTCCTTCTCGTCACAGTGAGTAGGCAGTGTAACCCAGCAACCGGATCGTCTGAAAAACCATAGCGAAACGCCATTTTATCGACCCGACTGCAATGCAATCGAAGGACTCCCGTCATAATTAATCTCTGATCATTAATATGAGCCGAAGGCTGGATCATATTGGAGCATGCAGAATCGCTAACAGGAGTGGAGGTCTGATCTTGAACAGTGTTAAAATTTAATTAATGTAGATTTGATGTGAAAACCTTGGAACTTAATTGAAAAACGTTAAAACTTAATGCGATTGATATGAAATCACCACATCCATGTCCCATCACCTTAAATGCCATCGAATGCACCCGCAGCCGGGAGCAGGGAAAGTTTTGATTGAGGACACGTGGCAGAAATTGATTGGAGCGGATCTTTGTTTGGGCCGCTCGCGTAGTGGAAATCCGGACTCGAAAAAGATTAGGGCAAATTTGATAATAAATTCGCGTCACAACTCTCCCTCCGTACGCCAGCTCAACTTCGGACTCGAAAAAGATTAGGGCGTAATTCATTTGGTTTTCGCGTCACAAAATTGGCCGACGTCAGCAGGCTATTTTGGAACACGAATTTGGTTTGAATTATGGTTTATCGCCGTTTGAAGTTCGGCGGGCTCGACTTAAGAACAATTTTTTTTGATCCCATCTTATAAAATTTGTGTTGGTTTTCTTTGATAATACACATATTTATAATAAATCATGGGAATACCACACTAAACATGTGGAAAAGTTATATAAATTATTGAGAACAATCATTTTTATGTAAAAATATCCAAATGTGCTTTTGGGAAATAAGAATTCGAGTATTTGGTTCATATTGTTTCAAAGGAAGGAGTGAAGTTGGAGCCTCAAAAGATGCAAGCTATTACAAAATGACCTATTCCTAAGAAAATCAAGGTTCTTAGAAGATTTTTTAGACTTACATGATATTATTGATCATTTGTTAAGAATTATGCATGCATTTCAAGTCCACTCATATCTCTTGAAGAAAATATCATTTATATGGAATGATGAGGCTACTTTGGCATTCTCTTTTTTAATGGATGCCATGTCTTCTACACCAACATCGGTTGCACCTACTTTTGGTAAAACATTCATAGTAGAGTGTGAGGCACTAGGACAAGGAATTTACGTAACATTAACACAATAAGGGATATAATTGGCTTTTAAAAGCAAGGAATTCAAAGAAAATATTTGGTGAAATCTACGTATGAAAAATAAATGGAAGCAATATTACATGCAATAAAAAATGGGGATAGTATATCATTGGGAGGTACTTTAAAGTCAAGATATACCATGATAGAATAAAGTATTTTTTGAAGCTATGGATTTTATTGGAAGATTAACAAAAATGAGGAGAAAAAATGCAATGTTTTAATTTTGAGATAATCTGCAAAAAGGGTAAGGAAAATTTAGTACATGATGCTCTTTCTAAAATAGAAGAGGCCTCAAATTTATATCCAATTACATTTTCTATTCCTAGGTGGCTAGAAGAAGCTTGCCATATTGGAAAAATGACAATAGTACTAAACAAAAACTAAAATTTATAAAGGATGGGATGAACTCTATGGAGCATTGGGAGTGAAAGAGAGATATACTTTGGTGCAAATGTAAAATATTTTTATGCACGCAAGCATATTTGAATAAACAAATATTAAGGGAGTCCCATGTCTCTCTGATGGTAGGACGCAGGGTTCCTTAAAACATCTCAAAGGATCAAAAAATATATTTTTGGAAGGAATGAAGAAAGATATTCAAAAAATTTTAAGAGAAGGTCAGGTTTGCATAATAAATAAAAGAGAGATAGTAAAATCTCTAGGGTTACTTAACCATTCCACATACATATTCAAAGACTAGAAGATATATCAATAGAATTTATTACAGGGTTACTGAAATATAAAGGTAAGTATTCCATTTTTGTGGTCATTTATATAGACAAATTTTGTAGATTTTTTTTGTAGAGCTCAAAGTACATATACAACAAGCCAAGTGGCAGAAGTGTCCGTGAAAGAAATTCATAGTCTTCATGGTTTTCCTAAAGTAATAGTAACATGAAACTTTTTGAAATAATTATTTAATATGAGTGGAGAAACACTAGCTGCCATGAGTTCTACATATCAAACACAATCAAATGGTCAAACAAAAATAGTTAACAAATGTTTTTAAGGTTATCTACAATGTTACTCTTTAGAAAAGCAATATTAATGGATGAAGTGGGTTCGTCATGGAAGAATGGTAATATGATACTACCTATCACACATCTACTAAAATTTCCCCATTTAAGGCCCTTTATGGATATCCAACTCCTAGTATCTCATACTTTTTGCAAGATAAGTCCAAAGTATAGGAAACAGAGTCACATATGGAAAATAATAAAGAAACTTTGAAAATTATTATGGAAAACATTCAAATGACATGAAACATGATAAAACAACAAGGGGAACAACATTGAAGTGAAAGATAATTTGAGGAGGGTAATTGGGTATTTTTTAGATTATGGCATTATAAGCAATCTTCATTCAAGAAAAAGAAGAATAAAGAATTAGCTCAAAAATGTTATGGCCCTAAATAATTATTCATAGGATTGCACAAGTGGTATAGAAGTTATATTTTCCTTCTTCTTGCATTCATAAGGTTTTTCATGTATTTTGCCTAAAAAAGGTTTTGGGAAAAAATATGCCAATGTAAATAGAACTTCCAAAATTAGATGAAGAATGAAAGTTGATTCTTGAACCACAAAAAGTTATAGATAAACATTCTGTATCTCTTTGACATATAACCATTATGAATTACCTAATCAAGTGGAATAATATTCCTCTAGAAGAAGGTACATGGTAAAATGATCAATTCGTGATGAAATACCCACGGCTAAAGGGTTCGTTTGAAGTTTTGACAAAGGTTTTGTTATATGTTTTATATAACGTGCGACGGAATAGTTTTATTGTTTGTTAAGGTCCCACACAGTGATCAAATTTGAAGGGCAGGTCCGAATTTCAATTAGAAGGACATATATCTATGTTGCCCTTCCATAATGAAAAGCTTTAAAAAAAAAACTTTTTAATTGACCACAATAAATTATTTTTACATTTCATTTTCAGAAAGACAAAACCATCAATATTTATATTAATAAAATACTGTTACATATACAACAATGAAGAAGGCTCCATCTTTCATTACTTAAATATCTCATTGGAAATGTCAACATAAGTCTTGAAGACACTATTATAAGAATTTGGATACATACCACCAGGATATAGGAGATTCTTATGTGTCAGATTGTGTAATGCAATTTTGACTTTGTCTCACAAGGAGCAGCAGCATGGAGGTCTGGATTTTTCTTATAGAAATTTTTTATTATTATTTGAAACATTGTTTATAGATATGAAGACAACAATGAAATTATGAGCATGGTGGACAATTAGTCAAGCTCATGATACCAAACCATGATGATGTAAGTTTGGAATTTAACATTTTTACATGTTAAAGAAAAATAGTCAAAATCACTGACAACTTAGTATGCCATAATTAATAATCATTCCCTGTTCACTTTTGTTAATAGGTTTATGTCACACGATGATCTCTCTTCTCTGGCATTTACTTGTATTGAAGATCACTATTCTGGGAATAAGGAGTTATTTTCTCCAAAAATAACCCTAGCCAAACATTGACAATGCATCAAGGATATCTTTCTATGCTTCATAAGTACATATGTTCTACTTCTAAATCATGTCTTGGAAGTGGTTGTTTTGTTGGAAATTATTCACCAGTTGGTTTCATACCAAAGTCTTTTTCTCATTTTCAACATCCAATACATGAAAAAGATAATGGTTTAAAACAACATAAATATTTGAAATTTTACAAGAATTGTCTGGCACACTTTGAATATGAATTTTGAAGTCAAGTGCATGATGCTGTATAGGATCAAGTGTCATTTTGAATACCAAATGTTTCACAAGAAACTTCTCAACATGCTACCCTACAGTAAGGATTAAATGACAATATTGCATCAACTGTTTCCATAATAAAAGTGCACCTTGGCCATAAGACTAAACAACTACAAATGTTGTAGATCTAACAAAACCACACAATCAAATGTATTCCACAAGGCCAATACTGTATGAAAAATGAAAAGGAGTTTGCAACCAAAAATACCTTAGGCAACTAATTAAATTAGATACACCAAACCATCAGCAAAAAGGAAAACCAGCCTACTCAAAAGGCAAGCGTTTACCTCCTTTGACAAAATTTTGAGTTCCGAAACAAGGGCCTTTATTGTCTTGTCAATGCCCCTAGTAATTTGAATGGGGTTTGCACCTGCTGCAACAACCTAAACAAAAGGTTTCATTTCAAATTATTTTCCACAAATTTAAGATACAACCATTGTCAGTTTTGTATTTCCTAACAAGCTCATAAATTTTGACAAAAGAACCAAAATTTTTTAATACCTGATAGCAATTTTTTCACTCAAAAAATATCTTAGACTCAATAAGCCCAACCCAAAACTAAAAAACGAAACACCAGAAGACCCTAAAAAAATGAATAGATGATCTTAATCCAGTACTATCGACAAAAAGTTACCTTTACACCCTCACTTATTAAACCCTGTGCTGTTGAATTTTAACTTCAACTGCTGCAACAGAATGACAGATGCAGCAGCAACATTTTTTTTTGGAGGTTGCTTGCACGCCATCCAAAAATTTAATTCAGTATTTAAAATTCCTGCAAGTTTTTTTTGTAGACGGTCGCAACCATATTTCTGTACAGGATTTTATTTAAACACAACAACCAGCATTAATGCAATTCACCAACCAAAAATTAAACAAACATAAATTTACCCCCCAGTTTTGTAAATTCAAAAGGAGGACACGTGGATCATTAATATTAGATCGCATGAAATTGAAGGGAATCTGAAAACCTGAAAACTGGACCCGAATTTTTTATAAGGCACATTGGATTAAGAATTCACGTTACAAATTAGGCAGATGTCAACATCCCATTTTGGAACGTGAATTTGGTTTGAAATTCAATCTATTCAGACTTTTGAAGTCCGATGGAAAGGGTTCTTTAATGTTTTGATAATTTAATTTTATGTATGCTTTAATATATACATATGTTTTAAACATATGTTATATATATATATCATATGCGAAATGAAAGGTGGGCCATAGAATTTAGTTTTAATTTTATTTTTTTTAAAAGAGGGTTTATTATAATATGTTTTATATGTTACGTCATATAAAAATAAAAAGGACAAAAAATCTTGGTAGTTTTTTTTATAGACAGTACGTAAATTTTTTATTACACAACAGTGTGTAAAAAGTGAAAGACTGAGTGTAACTTTTTAAGTGTGTATGCACAACAGTGCGAAAGTGAAAAACACAGCAGAGTGTTTTAGAGACAGAGTATGTTTGTTTTGAACAGATAGTGAGTTGGTTTTATGCATTGCGTTTTGTAGCAATCATAATTTTGTAATCCCTCTCAGTGAGGAAGAAGTGTAATATTTTTTTTTTGAGTTATTGAAGCGAATAGAAGTTTGTTTTCAAAGTATTGAAACCCTGTCTCCTGTCAAAGAAATTTTTATTTTCTCTGTGTTAAAAGAAGGGAGATTTATTCTCCATTCATTGTTCTGGAATTTTTCAATATTCCAACATGTGCAAGAACAACAGATGTTGTGGTTCCATCCCCAGCTAAATCATTTGTCTTTGCCGCAACTTGCCTAACCAACTTGGCCCCAATATTTTCAACTGGGTCCTCTAATTCAACCAATAGAAAGGCCAAAACCATAGCATTGAGATACATTTCATTACACTGTCAATAACAATAAAATTTGACTCAGCCAAAACCCTTTCCTTTTATTGTTGTGAAAATATTTATGCATTACTCTAATGTGGCTAGTCCATAAGCCAAGTAGACCACTCGGTAACAAATATGTTTCTTTTCACCTTTGAGTTTTCAAATTATGCCTACCAAATCTAAGACATTTAAGAGGGGGAACTAATACAACGTTAAAAAGAAAACCAGAGCACACATCTACAAATTACCTCCTTAGCTACTGTCACACCATCATTAACTATTTTCGGAGAACCATGCTTTCTCTCCAAGACAACATTTTTCCCTTCACCCCAAGGGTGACTCCAACAAGATCAACAAGTTTGTTCACACCGCCTGCAAGACAAATTGACAATGCTTTCAGTAAGTGTGCAATTGAATGCCAGACCATATGCCCAAACAACCCTCCATGAAAAATTAAAATAACACATTAAAATCGAATATAAGTGGACAAGGAAAGATCCACCACAGTGAAGTTTCACGTGTAGGTGACCTTCCTTTAAACATAATTTTTTCTCTGACCTGCAATTTTTTTGTCACTGAGCCATCCTTGTTGAAGTACAACTCCTTTTCCATAGCTCTTGTATTAAGTACCTTCTCTCTGTCGCGTAATCTCAGAGTCCCTCTTCTGCTTGAGCGATTAAAGGAAATGGGTGAAAAAACTGAAAGAGAAGACAATTGTCTGCCATAATTATCAAACATTGCACCCAACTTCTTCCACTTTCCATTGTTACCCAATGAGGTAGATGTGGCAATTGTTGTCATACTGCCCAAAGCAGAGGCCATCTTCTCTTATGCTGAATATAGAATTACAAGATCTTCATATTAGTATGAACCTTAAAAAACATGACTCCCATTGCTAAAAACCACTTTTAAGTTGTAACGGGCAAACTAAACAACTATCGCAACTTTTGGCAACTTCTGGAGCATTAAGAGAGAAACAACCAAAGAGAAATACAACCACAATCCTCATTTTAATGAGACCAGACTATATATTTGCATTAATATAATAGAAAGAAATCACGACTATATTAAGGCTAGCACAAAACAATCTTTAACCAGTGTCTCTCGCGGCCTTCAGGTTGCCATGCTAGAGGTTGCATATTTTTAATTTAAATTCTTGACCTCTCATGCCCATCTATGAATGAATCTAGTGGGATATCTACATAAAATTCTCCTTTATATCCCCAAAAACAAATTCCCTACTACAAGAGCACCAGTATTGATGGATCACCCCACACCATCCCACCCACTAGAAACGGTGAAAAAGGAAACCCGAGAAAACTTCTGAAATATCTCAAGATGAATATATGGGTGGTTCTTATGAATCAACCAACCATTCAGAACATTCTCATCAATCCAAACCATGAGTATTATGTGACGATATTCAAGAAGGCACTGAATCGGATTTCTGAAGCTATGTTAGAGAAACCCTAAAATCTCACTGAAAATAGGTGAAATGTGGCACCACTCAGAGATTTACATGTGCCAATTGGTACAAGTGGTAGAAAATTGGCATGCTCAAACAACGAGGTGATGCAGGAATGACATGAGGGAGAAAATATCAGAAAAGCCCCAAATCTGGAGAACTAAAGCTCATCACCAACGTGAGATTGACAACTTTACATGATGTAACGTATGAAATCGTAAATGGAGAAATAATAGTAACAATAAAGTAACCTATGTAATAATAAAGTCGGATTCATCCTGGGAGTGGTAATGGGAGAAATCATAGTGAACAACAGGAAACATGCAGAGTTTCTTACAATCAAATAGATGAAAAAACACATACAAAAAACCTAGATAATAATCATAAACAAGCTTAATATTGAATTATGAACTGTAAAGGAACTTACAAAATGTGACATTATGAACCTGGTCAAGCTTACAAAAAAAAATATCCTGGACATGACCCTGGTTGACAAGTTGTATTGCTCATGATGCAAGAGGATTTGTACCTGCACTGCCAAGTCAATCAAAATCCATCATTATCTATATAATAAATACAAGTAATTGATGTAGTATTTTTTACTCTAACATGCATTCTTATGATAATGTTAGAACATATGTTGAAAATGTCAAAACATACCTGACTAAGCTCCTCTTCGTTTCAAGTTTATTCGAGTCGCATGAACTTGGAACAAGCCTCCCACGATCTGAAAGAGTAGCAACTAAGTCAACAATGACTTTTTTGTTGCTACGCTGGATCGAGGGAGGTTTTCTCCAAGATTAAATTGCTCCAATAAATTATTCTCTACTAAACAGGGCCAACCACGTGAAGGTAGAAGCTCTTATGGCCCCTCCCCCCCCCCTCACATCACTCTCAATTCCCCAATACCCAATCTATATTTCATTTTTTACTTTCATGAGCATAAAAAAAAATATTCAATAACTAATAAAAAAACAATTCAACAAAAAGTACGCAAGGAAACATTGCAATTAATGCTTGACATAAAAATAGTAAGATAAATGAGTTTTTTATATAACACAAAAAACGTTCCAAGTATGGTAACGTTTGTCTTATAATAATACAATATTTTACATTATCAAATTTTCTTTTTCTTCTTCCTATTTCTAAAGCTCCTAATTACATCATCAATATCATCGTGCTTTGCTCCTGTTTCGTGCCTTTCGACCCGCACTGCTGACCTAGTTGCGTAGTCACGATGTCTGGTCTCATCCAATGACGGGGCATCGCCTACAAAAACAGATAATATTAAATTTTAATTGTCAGTTTTTAAATATCATTGAACTAGTTCGGTAATATTAATAAAAAAAATTGCAATGAGATTATTTACCTAGTGCACCAGTTGTCGCCGCTGACCTAGTTGCGTAGTCACAATGTCTGGTCTCATCCAGTGATGGGGCATCACCTACAAAAACAAATAATATTAAATTTTAATTGTCAGTTTTTAAATATCATTGAACTAGTTCGGTAATATTAATAAAAAAAAATTGCAATGAGATTATTTACCTGGTGCACCAGTTGTCGCCGCTGACCTAGTTGCGTAGTCACGATGTCTGGTCTCATCCAATGACGAGGCATCGCCTACAAAAACAGATAATATTAAATTTTAATTGTCAGTTTTTAAATATCATTGAACTAGTTCGGTAATATTAATAAAAAAAATTGCAATGAGATTATTTACCTGGTGCACCAGTTATCGCCGTTGGGACTGTTGCCCTGTCTTCCTCTCTGGTGGTAAGATCCTCAAGGGAAACATTCTCTGTCATTTAAACAAAAAACGTTATAAGGACAACCATCAAGGTATAATTAGAAAAAAATTATAAGTGGAAATTAATTACCATCACGGCCCTCACTGATAGCAGCATTGTCGGCCTGGTCCCCACTACAATGATCAGGTTGCACGAGAGGATCATCTACATCTGGCTCTAAAACTGGGTTATTTTCCTCGTCGGTAGTGCTGCTCCCCTGATTTAAACAAAGTTTTTAGAAATTAAATTTATGGACGAAAACAAAAATATTGAAAGGTTAATGTTTTACCTTATCAGGCATTCTGGATCTTGGGACCTGCCCCAAGCTTCTGCGACGTTCAACTACAGCTTGATAGCCGAAATGGAAAGCGATATTTTTATCTTCCTCTGTAGTTTCTATTCCGAAGTCATCACCCTACATTACATATGATTGTGTATTTTTAATCATATTTGATAGGATTACAAAAACTTTGGAAGGCGATACAATTAATTATAAGATGTTTAGCTACTTAATTACAATTCTTGCAGCTAATTTCAAGTAGCCGCCCTGGCCTAGCTTGTGATGGCCCTTTTTTCAATCCTAGCTTTGGTTGCCTTTGAGGTGTCAGGAAACCTAGCATCAAAATATTGAAGTCAGATATGATGTAGCACACTTTTATTTTAGACATAAAGAAAATTAAAGCTATTGAATTAAAGTTGTAATTTACCTTGCGGGTCCAGTTGGCATTTTTCCTTATTTCTTTGCCCTTTTCTCTTTTCCGTCATGGATGAGTGCTCTCCACTCACTCTCTGAAACTGCGAGAGGACGCTCATATCTAGGGTTAAATTGCAATTGCGTCCTATAGGTGTCCCTAGTATATTTCAAATATTTTCCGGCTACCTGAGCCACCGCTTTTCTGTCAAATGTGCCGACCCCAAAAAGGGCTCCTAGATAATCTAAAAGTTCTTTTTTCAGGTTGGAATTCTGGGAATTCCACCCTGTACGTATGGTTGGGCCAAAAATTACCAACGCATGGCTCTCCAGAATCCTGTAGAACTCATTGTTTCCTACACAGAATAAAACCAAAAGAAAAAGAAGATGTTATCATTAATTTAAAAATAAAAATCATGATAAATATGTTTTAGATAAAGTACATGAAATAGTTAAAATATTAAAATTTACCTGGGAGTTGTACATGCTTTATAGGGACACCTTCATCGTTCACCAACAACGTGCCATTAATGGTCCCTGTGGAGCTGACATGTGTAGCTCCAGGAAATGCAATAATGTGGTTGGCCATATCAACCCCATCATTGCCAACACGTTCAGCGGTTGGCTGGGTGTCTGCTTGGGCAGGGTGTGTTTCTTGGTTGGCACCTAAAGGAGTAGAAGGTGTACGAGAGGGTTGTTGGGCAATCTCTTGCCCTTGTGTCCCACTACCACCACCACCAGGTTCAGCATGTGCCAGAAAACGCTACATACAAAAGAAATTTTTGTTAGTTTAGTCAATGTAAAAATTCAAAATCAAACTATCACAATTCATCTCATGCAGAACAAAAAAAATATCCTTTTGACTTTTTATTATTACCTGATATGTTTCTAGCTGGCTCATAAGTTGTTTTATCCTCTCTTCTATTTCATGTGTTTGAGGCATATCTATCAAAGTATTAAATTTCGACCTTGGATCTCGTGCCTTTTTTCGCAACAAGAACACTAGAGATAGGGATGAAGAAAGCTCTTCCTCAAAGAGGGAATCATCAGGCATATCATGGCTAGGTGTTTGCATATTTGAAAAAAATTAATATTATTTCAATTATGTAAATAACTAAAATACCTGAAGATAGAGCAATGCTGGCACTTTACATGTTCTTCCGTTGGCCTCTTTCCGCGATCATCTCATCTCGGGGTTGTTCCTGCACTGCTCTGATCAGTCTGCCACATTGCAATAAAATTATAAATGTAAAAACTTGAAAACAATATCTAACTTGAAAACACAAAATGAAAACTGAAATAATTTCTAATAAGACACCGGAAGACAGAGTTAGAGTTTCAAATATACCTTGCATTGAATTCAATCCTGGAAACATGTCATTGCACATTAAGGCACCCAAACAAGAGACGAGTTGACAATGAAGACCTTATTGAATATATTGTTGGAGCAACTTCTATTAAACTTGTTGTGAAGACCTTGAGGACATTTTTGGAGCAACATTGTTGAAGCTGATGGTATAGCATTGTTGGAGACGATCTTGAAGGGCCTTGAAGTGAAGCTTTTGGAGCAATTATTGAAAAATCCTTAGAGCATTTAAGTAAGGCACTTTCTATCTTCCATCACCTTTTTCCTTTCAATATCCTTTAAACGATTTTGTTGATATTTAATGTTTGAAATCACATTATAATTCCTTGATTATATGTGTTTGGGGACTTTTCCTTTGAAATTACCCAAAAATACCCTGGCAATTTTATCTTCAGGATGCATGTCTGACCCTATTGTTCAATATTTTGATTGATAGTAGTAAACATAGAGAGTTAGGGGGCTCTTGAATTGGTTTGGTTGGGCCATTAGATCCCTAACATCTACTAGGGAGAACCCCCCTTGAGTTGGAGGAGAGCTAGCCCAAAGTGAAAAGAGGTTGGTGAGGTGACACGGGGCTATTGAATTACACATGGTATCACACTTTAGCTTTAGGACTTTATCTTGAGAAGTGTGAGATTTTGCTATATCAATTCTCAAATTGTTTACAACACTATTGTTAAGAACTAATAAGAAGTGATGTTGAGGGGTTTTGGGGTATAAGAAACAATACCATTTAAAAACTAGGGTTCTCAATCCTTGGAATTCCTTCACCTGGGCCTAGGGGCACACTAGAATAATTTCACACTAAACCATGCAAACTTAAAAGTAACTTAACGGATCCATAAAGTAATAATAATCATAATTCCTAATTTCCTATTGTACGATATGATGCAAATTATTCAAACATGAAGCAATGAAGACATGCAATATCTGAATTTCAAGATTGATGAACCAATACAAGAAGTTAGAAACTACAACTTTGATTCAATACTCTGTGTCCTAACTCCAGGAAGGAATCTAGTTTGTAGTACAAAACATGCATCGTGTATTATCAATTCTTAATTGACAACAACTAAAGGTCATCTACCTCATCAATTCCTTCCCATTTTGTGTTTTTATGTTATATTCCTTATAAAAGTGTCAAATTTCTCTCAAAGTAAGCAACCAATGAATAAAATAAAAAATAGTTGAGATATGATTGAGAAATGGTCATTTATTTCTTGAAAGGATCTTCACAATTTGTTTGGTTGTTTTTCATCTCAAGAAACAAGAAATGACCTAAGAAACTATCGTGATGTAATATAAGAAACAACACGGTGCAATGTCCATTTTCAAAGCCAAACGATGTCCATTGAGGACATGGCCTTTATTTGGTTCCTGTTTCATAGGATTTTCGGGTAGAAATGGAACTTTGTTGTACCATTTCCAGTAGTAAAAAGGGAAAACCTTCTTTTTCCATGGGAAATAATTTACCTTTCCTTTTTCAAGATAATCTAAATCACAAAAAATATGAACTATACTGCACACATTCTTGGATAATGTGAAAGTGGAAAAAGAATACCCTACACAAGTGATGCACACATGTACATTTGAACACTAATAGATTTTTGTAGTTGAAATGCAATGCTTGTTTTCATTTAAATGTAGGGTTTTTAAAGCAGGGAGAAATAATGGCTGCCAAATTAATAAGCGTTTCTTTAGGAAAAAATTAAATCTTGTATTGGGTGATGAAGATAATAGAGGGTATTGAATCTTGATTCTTGACATCTAGAGAGAACCCTACAGCCTAACACAATCCAATGGAATTGACCAAAAAAACCTAAATAGAGTCAACCCTACTATAGGAGGAAGGTCCTGCAGTAAGAACTTACCATTTTGCAAGTGCTAAGGGTGAATGCAGGGCAAATGTTGTTCTGCAAGAGCTGAGGGCGAATGCAGGGTGAATGCTATTCTGCAAGAGCTCAGGGCGAATGTTGAGGGCGAATGCTGTTCTGCAAGAGCTGAGGGCGAAATCTGTTGTGCAAGAGCTGAGGGAAAATGCTGAGGGCGAATGCTGTTCTGCAAGAGCGGAGGGCAAATGCGCACGTGATATCAGACGTTAATGTAGCACACATGTACATTTGAACACTAATAGATTTTTGTAATTGAAATGCAATGCTTGTTTTCATTTAAATGTAGGGTTTTTAAAGCAGGGAGAAATAATGGCTGCCAAATTAATAAGCGTTTCTTTGGGAAAAATTTAAATCTTATATTGGGTGATGAAGATAATAGAGAGTATTGAATCTTGACTCTTGACATCTACAGAGAACCCTACAGCCTAACACAATCCAATGGAATTGACCAAAAAAACCCAAATAGAGTCAACCCTACTATAGGAGGAAGGGCCTGCAGTAAGAACTTACCATTTTGCAAGAGCTGAGGGCGAACGCTGAGGGTGAATGCTGAGGGAAAATGTTGTTCTGCAAGAGCTGAGGGAGAATGCTGAGGGAAAATGTTGTTCTGCAAGAGCGGAGGGCGAATGCGCGTGTGATATCAGACGTTAATGTAGCTATTGTGACGGATATGAAATAATAAAATCATTTTTATGTAGCGTGCATATAAGTTTTGTATTTTTATGTAGCGCGCATATAAGTGTCGTTATACTGACAGCGGAAAAAGCGTCGCTATTGCGACGGGTGCCTCCAAACGTCGCAATTGCGACACTTAGACATTGTGTCGCACTTGCGACATTTGGAGGCAACCGTCGCAATAGTGACGCTTTGGGCCATAGTGTCGCAATTGCGATGTCTTCCTCCAAACGTCGCAATTGCGAAAATTTGTCTAAGTGTTGGTATTGCGACACTTTTCTATAAAAGTCGGTATAGCGACGGTTTCGGGCGGGATGGAAAAAATTTGGGGAAATTTCCGACATTTGGTCAAAAGCGTCAGAACCAAGTGTCGGAATTTCCGCCAAATGTAGTAGTGTCAAATATAGATTTGTGATCATGACACCATCAGGTACGCATCAAAGAAGATGACATATACAAGACTACTTTTAGGACCAAGATGAGCATTATGAGCTTGTTGTAGTTCCACTCAGTTTGACTAACACTCCAACTACTTTTGTGTCTGATGAATAATGTGTTGCGTCCTTATCTCGACAAGTTTGTTATTGTATTCATTGATGAATATTGGTATATTATAAGAATGATGAAGAGCATGCCGAGCCTTTAGCGACAATGTTAAGATTTCTAAGAGAGCATCAGTTGTATGCGAAGCTTGACAAGTGCAGTTTCTTTCAAACATAAGTCCACTACTTGGGACATGTTGTTTCCAAGAATGACATAGCAGTAGATCCAGAGAAGATAAAGGGTATCATGGAGTGGGAAGCTCCTAGAAATGTGGAGGAAGTTAGATCATTCATGGGATTATTAGGTTACTACAAGAGGTTCATCAGGAACTTCTCACGTATTTCATATCCTATTACATCATTGCAGAGGAAAGGTAAGAAGTTTGAATGGACAGAGGAGTATATAGCTATTTTTGAGCAGTCTTTGACCAATGATCTAGTGTTAAAGATTTCATATCTAGATAAAGAGTTCATAGTATGTAAAAATTCTTGCAAGAGAGGGCTTGTTGGAGTCCTTATGCAGGAGGGACAAGTGATATGCTATGAGTATAGGAAACTGAATGAGCATGAGTAGAACTATGTGATTCATGATCTTGAATTGGAATTTATTATTGATGCCTTGAAGATGTGGATATATTATCTTCTTCGTAGGAGGTTTGTGTTGATGAGTGACCACAATGGATTAAGGTATCTGTTTGACTAACCGAATTTGAATACTAGGCAAGCTAGATGGTTGTCTACCCTTAGTGAGTTTGAATTTGAGATCATGTACATTAAGGGAAAGGAGAACATGGTTGTAGATGCTCTTAGTAGGAGAGTACAGTTGAACCATGTTGCAACAGTGAGCTCATATGGGAAAAATTTGTAGGGTCAGATATTATAGGCAGGACAACAGGATGACAGGTACAAGGATCTTATGCATAGGTTACAAAAGTGTATAGGTGATCATGATGTGGATTATCATCTTACAGTAGATGTCTTGGTGAGATTTAGGGACATGATCTATGTACGAGATGAAAATGAACTCAAGAATCTTATCTTGAGGGAGTTTCATGTAAAACCATTTTCAAGTCACCCAGGATATCAGAAGACATTGATATCATAACCGAATATGAAGAATAAAGTGGAAAAGTTTGTGGTGAGATGTTTGGGTTGTCAGCAGGTCAAAGCGGAGTGTAAACATTGAGGTGGGTTTCTTCAGCCTATTCTGATTCTGAAATGGAAATGGGAGGTCATTTCCATGGATATCATTATAGATCTTCCGAGGAAATCGAACCAACATGATTATATCATGGTTGTAGTAGACAACTTGAGAAAGGTAGCTCAGTTCATTCCAGTGAAGACTACTTATTCAACCAACGAGGTAACACAGGTCTTCATCAGAGATGTGGTAAGACAAGGATGTTAAGTTCACTTCCAAGTTTTGGAAGGAGCAGTTTGCAGGTTTAGGGATAGATTTGGCCTTAAACACAACTTATCATCCGCAGGCATATGTATACACAGAGAGGGTCAACATAATTTTGGAGGACATGTTGAGGGTGTATGTGATGCATTAACAAAGGAGATGAGAGGAGTGCATTCCATTGGTCGAGTTTGCTTACAATAAAGGTTACCAAGGGTCACTAAGGATGAGTTTTTAAGGCACTATATGGGTAGAGTTGTAATACTCCCATCATTTCGAGTGATCCAGTGAACAAGGTGTTGATAGGACTAGATATGTTGGTAGATATGGAACATGAAATGCAGGTTATAAAGAAGAATCTAAAGGCAACATAGGACAAGTATAAAATCTATGCATACCAACACAAGGAAT
The DNA here is from genome assembly GCA_034641835.2 of Pinus albicaulis. NCBI lineage: Eukaryota > Viridiplantae > Streptophyta > Pinopsida > Pinales > Pinaceae > Pinus > Pinus albicaulis. Next base: position 846,862,702 of record CM076574.1, on the reverse strand, counting down.
TTAAGGAGTTGGGGGTTGGGGAGCATGTGTATTTGCGCATCAAGCCTAAGAATATCTTGTTGAGGATAATATCATGTGCCAAGTTGGCACCATGGTATTGTGATACTTTTGAGATCCTTGAGAGGATCAGACTAGTAGCCTATAAAATTTCAATGCCTCCGAAAATGAAATTCCATGATGTTTTTCATGTTTCATTTCTTAAAGATATGTAAAGGATGTTGATAATGTTATTGATTAGTCTGTATTGTAGGTGGATCAATAAGGATAATTCTAGCCAGAACCCTAATTCATATTACAACAAAAACATCTCGTGCTCTGGAACAGAGCACTCAAGCATGTTAAAGTGCAGTAGAAGCACTTTGGGCCTGATGAAGCTACATGGGAGATGGATGATCAGTTGCGGGTTATGTATCCTTCATTATTTTCCAGTGAAGGAAAATGATTTTAGGTATTTGTACATATTTATGTATGGTTTCTATTGTAAATACAACAATGAGTTAAGTTATAAAGCTCCAATAAGCTGTATGGTTATCATATTGTCATGTTGGTCATGATGGTTTTTCTTATTATTGTAAATATTGCAATGGGCTGGGTTATAAAGCTCCACAGGCAGTATGTTTTTAATTTTCAGTGGTTTTCATGGGTATAGGTGCGGTTTAACACCGAGGAAGGTTTTCCCCTAAGGGGGAGGGGTTTGTAACAACCCCGGATTAAAAGTTCATGTAATAAAATTTAATAAAGGTAAAATAAGGCCACAGGAAGGGGACACTTATTCCAAGCTGAATGTTGGGAAAAATAACTTAGTGGGCATCACTTGTTGTGTTCTATGAAAAAGGGGAAATTGGAAAAGGAAATGGAAAGGCTTTGGAAAGGAAAAAAGAGTATTTTAGGCAGATTGTTTATGAAAATAATGGAAATTAGGAGAAAAGGAAGGTGAAAGGCCACATGTTGTATGTGAGGAGGTAAATGAAATAAAATAACGGAAAATTGAAGAAATTAGAGGCCTCATAAATAAAATACCTCAGAGCATCAATTGGTAGAATTTTGTCAGTTTATTGTTAGAATTAGTCTCATAGAGGAGAAGGCACCAAGAGTAGAAATAAAGCAAGGAAAGTGAAAACAAGGAAAGGAAAGGAAAGACGAATAAGGAAAAGGAAAGCAAAGGAAGACAAGGATCAAGCAACTTCAATGGAAATACTTGCAGGTAACATGTTGCATGTATGATTTCCTAGCTGGTTTTGAAATGCATGGTATGTGCATGTTGGAATTTGGTTCTTCTGCTGTCATTGGCATGGATTTTTATGGGTTTCGACAATGGATTTTAGCCTAGCCTTGAAATTTATGGATAGCCATGGTGTGATGGGATTGTTCTCAGTTTTGAGCTATGTATTTTTGGATGGTTTCAGAATACGGGGTGAGGTGGTCTCAGGAAAATTCCAAAAGGAATAAGAATCCATTGATCGGTAATGGCGAGATACACGGTAAAGCCTGAGGGTGGATATAGGAAAACTCCTTAAGGATGGTGAAGGAATTCTGAGGCTTCCAAGATCAATTTAGGTGTGATAATGGTATGGAGAGGGTGGAGGTGGTTTAACCTCTATATTCCCTTGGTTGTGTTTGGATTGGTTTATTCCATGAGATCCCACATTCATGCTTGGAATATGGCATAGGGGTGATTGGATGAAGAGATATTTGGCTTGGCCAATCTATGGTCGGGTGGGACGTGGAGGTATCGAACCCAATCAATATTATTCTATGTTTAATAAAAGCTAAGTTTCTCTTTCTTTTGATGAGGAAATGTACTGGTTGTTATGTGGCTTTAACGATTGTTCTCTTACTGTTATTTATCTTGTTATATGTTGGTTATAAGCTTGGTTTTATGACATATCTTAGTCATTGATATTTCCATGTTTTTACTTGTAACTGAATGAATAATGAATGCAAGACCTAATTTGTGTTATGAGAACCAATGTGAGAAGGCAGTGAACCTTCTTGTTAAATCTCAGATAAATTTTTAGTCCCTCATGTTCAGACTTGCATTCATTACCTGTAGGTTGCATATCCACCAAGTGTCTGAAAAAATGTCAGTCCCGATTGGGGATGGTCAGGTCAAGTCTTGGTTTCAGTTTTTGGTTTTCAAGCATTTTTCCTATGCCATTTATCAACTCTAAAAGTTTCACTAAGTTCTAGGCAACCACATGAGTCCTTGCCCTGAAAAAGTGGCACAAAATTGAGAGTCACTGACATAGAACTGAGCAAAAAATTCCATAGTCACATGGAGGTAGGTTTATGTGCGTGAATAAAAACCCATAGTCACATGGAGGCCTTGGCAAGCGAGAGACTAGGGATCTAGTTGAGGAAAAAAGTTAGTTGTCTCAGGTGTTGGACACCTAGAGGGGTTGGGTTAGTCTTGGAGGTCCTATGGAACCTGAGGGAAGTTAGTAAGGTCTTAAGTGTTCGACTCAATTTCCTTAAGGTCACCTAGGAGGTTGATTCTTATCATAGTGACCCTCATCTCATGTTTACTCTGGGAAGATCGGTTAAAGTGGGTAGATATGGGAGGAGGCTTTAAACCAGTCATATGCGTTATGCAGAATTGTGATCTATGGATAAAACAAATTCCCTAAGTGTGGTGCTAGTCACTTAAACAATAGAGGAAATAATTACTATCATTTTATCTAAAACAAGAAGATATTCAATCCCTTCTCCTTCTCCTTCTATTTTTGTTGCCTTCACTCTCAATCCAACTCAAATCACCAGATCGATTCCTACAAACATAAACAGAGAACATAAAAAAACATGCAATATACATATATCTACTTATCTTACTCAATAAAATCGATTAGATATGAAATACATATATCATTCAAGAATCCATTACACAAGAAATAGAGACATATGTATGGGAAAATGAACAACAATATTTATTAAAGAGTAGAAGGGGGAGGTTACAACCAATGATCGATTTGTTGCCACTAGCTCTAGCTTCATCCCAGCCTCATCACATCCAACATCATACCAGCAACATATCAATACTTTCACTCTCTCAAATGAGAATCCAACGACATAACTTTACCAAGTTTATTCCTCCCCAATCACTTATATGGAGTACACAATTTATAGGGAAACTGATGGTAGTTTCTCAATGAATTACATTCTAATAATAGACAAGACATGTTCCCAAGTTCAGAGGTGTTAGATGGACACTTGGATTAAAATTTTGACATATATGGAATCTTCTAGAAGGTTCTAGCCATGTGGAGATTCCGGAACAATGAGAATTTCACGCCCAAATGACCAATGCACCCTTGAGTGTCGGGAAGTGCACTACAATGCACCCTTGAATGGAGGATCTTGCATTGCAACACAGTTAGTTCCTTTAGAGGCTGCATTGGTGAGTCAATAAGTGATATAACATATACTTAAAACCTTGGAAATCTCACAATAGAATCCATGGATGAATTTTTCTTCTCTGAGGGAATATAGCAACTGAAATATGAGGGGATGCTACCCTATATCATTGGTCCTGGGGATGATGTCCAATTTGACTAGGTCATGGGGGAATGATGCCCAAATTGACCTATAACAGCTGCCCCCTAAAACATGAAGTCAAAATAATAATAATGGTACTTGGATGAGATGATTTACGATGTGATGGGATGTAGCTGAAGTGAAGTAGTGAGCTGCATCAATCTTACAATACATTACATCATGATATTTTCATCTTGATCATGAATTGTTGAGGGAGGCATTCCCATGCTCAACACATAAAATATCTAACAACATGTACATAATTCAGAAAGTCATCTACATTGGAATGTTTCCCAATACAAACATGCCTACAGATATAGGCCCATGTTCAGATGACGATTTGTATGTAAAGTCATCGTACAGATGATGTGTACAACAATTCTGAAATCACAGCCCGAATGGATGAAAATAGATCCAGGGTATTCTTATTGTTGGGCCACTAATTTGTATTATTATTATCATTTCTTAACATCCATTTCTAATTTTCTTTTATCACATTATTTATCATAATGTATTATATAATTCCATTTCATAATTATTTATGCTCTTTTGGATAAGTAATACTTGTTCTCCTTTATTTTAATAAATTAATGATTATTAAGCATGATTTTGCCAATGATGGTTTATTAATGAATTCATTATAACATCACTCACGATTTTAGCCTCCAATATCTATTCCAGATTGTATATTTGATCTTCATCTCATAATTAATATTCCAACTCAGAAATTCGTCGGGATAACAAGAGATAGTTTTGCATTGAACGTTTCGGGAAAACGAAGAATAATCCTGAAAATCCGAAACATGGGTTTTGTGTAGAACGGACCAAATTAGTTTTCTTACAAGAATTTTTCCAAAATTTGGTCTTGATTGATAGAAACGCAAAGTTCTTCGAAGGAAAAATTCACAGATTTTCTGTTGTGGCTGTTTTCCAAATTGCCCCAATTGTACTTGCCAGATTTGACTTATGCCAGTTAAATCATGATGGAAATATCTTTTAGATCTCATCTTCCTTATTGAGATTTTGTAATCATTTTATTTCCCTTTTTTGTTTGTATATTTAAAAGGACACAAATAAGAGAGAAGGGGAGATAACGCATAAAGGGTTGGCGATGCAGGGAATTGAGGTGTGTAATAGACCATTATTTTATCAAGTTAATGAAAGTTTAATTTCCTATTACTTCTGTGAATTGTGATCATAAAGCATCCCTAATCAAAGAGTTGGGCCCACTCTCCGATCAGGTGCTGCGTATCTCCTGTATATTGTTATTTCTATTTCCTGTTTTGTGTAATTTACAATTCCTGTGACAGTAGGCGTAAGTGATGATATTATTATTGATGTGAATACATTAGAAGCTTTATGATTATTACTGTTATTTCTTTATTCGCTGTTACAATGATTTTTTCTTTGTGTAATATCGAATCCACGATTAATATAGAATTGTGCTATTGTCATCTGCATATACTATGCCGTTTAGCCTTGCAATAAGCAATGCACCCGAATAAATAATTAATGTGGGAAAGGGTTTGAATAATTATTCACACTTGGACACCAACATTTTGGCATCGTTTCCAGGGAGGCTAACAAAGGTGCAAGGAAATTATTCATATTGATATAAGGATTAATCTCTCATCCTAGGGAGGGAAATGCTACCCTGCTCTAGGTCCTGAGCGTTAGTAATTTTCTTCGCTTTTATTTCTGTTGATTTCTTAGGAACCAATCTCTCGTCCTAGGGAGGGAAATGATACCCTGCTCTAGGTCATGAGCGTTCGTCATTTTTATTTTATTTTCTTTTTACTTATTTCTTAGGGCCCAATCTCTCATCCTGGGGAGGGAAATGCTACCTTGCTCCAGGTCCCGAGCTTTATATTTCATTGATTTGATTTCTTTCTTTGTGTTTAAACACCCAAACTCTCATCCTGGGGAGGGAAGTTTCACCCTGCTCTAGGTCCTGAGCTTTAAGAATTGTTTGATTTTTTTTTCATTCCTCCGGTTCTATGAACAAAGATATAAACAAAAAGGTAGAGGAAGACCCCCAAAACTCACAGGATGAGGTCAAGGAAGAAAGCATCAACACATTCTGGAACTCAGTCAAGGAACTTTAGGATGTGACAAATATGGAAATCAAGACTATATTGAAGGTTGGTTTCACTATGTTGTTTGCTTGCAATATCACTCCACACTTCAGCTACTCTTGGCACCATCCTTAATAGGGAAGTTGGTCTCTCATACCCATGTATTTATTAACATACATTTTTCAAATGCGGGTATGTGCATGCATGAGGCCTTATTTCGAAAATTGATTTACTGGAAGTACTCTTATACGTAAGTATATTTTATTTTTCAAAGTAGAGTAGTGTAGTGTAAAAAAATAGAATAAATAAAGAGATAAATAAATAAATTTCTTTATATGTAAAAATAGTTGTTTTTGTTGCAACACACTGTGAAAATTAACATCGGTGATCAATATTCGAATTTATGTATGTAGATGTATTACGCTGGAAAATGAAATTTCTACAAACACTCATATTCATTTTGATCACCTTCTTGGAAAAGTTCCTTGATTATCATATCTTATGGCTTGCAGACTTGATGAAAATTATGGAAAAACAGTGGGGACAGTAATGTTTTGAGGGACCAAATGGGAATATTTCCAAGACCTATATCTATACTACGTATCCCTTTATTTATAATTTATAACCCAATTTGAATCACTCGATTTGGATTTGAAACGAAATATTTATGACCAAAACAATGACAGGATGTCTAGTAGGCAGCTCAGGAACAAAGTTGGGAAAGTATGTTTTTCGAGTCATAAATTACTATATTTTGGAAACCTGTTTCTATGGCATATTCTCCTATGAATCTAGTTTACAACACAATTTGAATCACTTTATTACGATATCATATGAGGAAGTTATGACCAAAATACTGACTGTTTATCGTAAATCATCACTCTTGAAACTCTTTTTTCCCGGTTGTTCACTAGCAGATTTGACCCATCAATTATTATTTCCTTAAAAAATTGTTACTATTTGGGATAACTACATGAATATAATTAAATATCCAATTTGAATCAGTTCAATCTGTCATCAAATGAAAAATTTATGCTTAAAATATCAACTGTTGGTTTGAGATGGAAAATCGAAAATGACTCTATTATGCAGGTTGTTCTAAGAAAATTGAACATACCATTACATAGAATTTTTAAAACATGTTTCTACTGGAGACATCTCTCTGAATTCACTTTTATTTTTCTTTGGATTCACTCAAATCAGACGAAAAACAAAGAAGTTATGATTGAAGCACTGCTGGTTAGTATGGTTAGCCACCACTCTCTCATAGGTAATAAATTAATTTTACTTTCTTATTTTTTTCCATGAATTTGTTTTATAGAGTAACTACTTGTTTTTTTTGCATATTTTTTGGATTAGGGGAGCCCTATCACCTCTCTTCTTCCGTGATTTCATGTTTTATTGTAGGTAGAAACTCGTTTTTTTTCAGGTCCCAGGAGAATAAATAAGGTCAATTTATGAACAAGTGATTCTTTAAGACAATGATAATGAAATAAAAAAAATTTCAAAGACATTTCCTCATAAAAAGAAAGAAACATGAACACTTATCATCAATTAACGGATTTATAACATCAGAAATGGGGAATTTATTTCTATTTGAAGATCCAAGTCATTTCCAAAAAAACATTTTTCCATTCGTTCACCATTCACAAACAACATTGCTGCAACAAAAATCATAACCATTGTAACTTAAGTTATTTATTTATTTTGAATAAAGAGTCATTTATTTTCTGATTTCTCTTATGTTTTTATGCTTCAAGTATTGTTTACTTCAAAGTCACATTTTTTTGTTTTGTTTTGTTCTCAAAATAACAGAAGCGAGTTTTTAAGCTTTACAATGTTGTTACTCCGGAAATTTTTCTAAGTGTTGGATGCTATTACTCCATTGGTGTTGTGATTTCGTCACTGTTGTTACTCTGTTAGTGCTATTACACCATCAGTGCTGTTACTCCGTCACTGTTGTGACTCCGTCGCTGCTGTTACACCGTCAGTGCTGTTACTCCATCACTGTTGTTACGTCACTGATGTTACAATGATAGTGTTGTTACTCCGTTATTGTTGTTTATCTGTCAGAGCTGTTAATTTTTCGGTGTTGTGACTTCATCAATGTTGTTACTTCGTCAGTACTGTTACTCTGTCACTGTTGTGACTCTATCACAGCTGTTACTCCATCACTGTTGTTACTCCTTCGGTGCTATTACTCCTCCGGTGTTGTTACTCTGAAAAATTTTCTAAGTATCTAATGCTGTTACTCCTTGAAATTTTCTAAGTATCCAGTGTTGTTACTCCTCTGATGTTTTTAATCTGGAAAATGTTCTAAGTGTCCGATGCTATTACTCCTTCGGTGTTGTTACTCCTCCGGTGCTGTTACTCCATAAAAATTTCTAAGTATCTGATGTTGTTACTCCAGAAAATTTTATAAGTATTTGGTGTTGTTACTCCTCCGATGCTCTTACTTCGGAAAAATTTCTAAGTATCCAGTGTTGTTACTCCTTCGGTGCTATTACTACTCTGGTTCTGTTACTCTGAAAATTTTTCTAAATATCTGGTGCTGTTACTCCTCCAAATGCTATTACTCCAAGAAATTTTCTAAGTGTCTGGTGATGTTACTCATCTGATGATGTTACTCCTCCGGTGATGTTAATCCATGGTGATATTTTTCTAAGTACTTGGTGCTATTACCCCTCCGATGTTGTTACTCTGCCAAGGTAAGTTTCCAGGTACGTCCTCGACCGACTCTGTGGATTTAATTGGTATTTTACTTATGACATGACCAACTATGACTGATGACAGTCATACTTTAGTTGGGGGGAGGTCTTGTATTTAGTAATAAGGATGATTATTGTAGTAATTCTTGTCAGGAATGACTCACTCTTAATTCCTCATTATTTTTTAAAGTGGCTAATCCTCCTTCATGTCACCTTCCTAACATCATTAATTTTTCCCTTCCCCTGTTATTACCTAAGTCATGGTTGTTGTTACCTCAGTCACAACTATTATTGTTGGCTAATTTTCATGTTGAATTCAACATATGTAGGTCTTTCTGATTTTGTTTTTCTCTTTGGTGACTGGAAAATAATTTTAATGGTCTAGGCCCTCTTTGATGTAATGATTGGGTAGTCAATTTATCTTTGTTTATCTATAAACATAATTTTATTTTTAAGGAATAACTATGCAAATATGATTTCATCATGCCAACTTTCAACTTTCCTAATTGGTCAAGTCCTTGATCTTGTAAAATTTATGATGATTGTATTTAAATATTTCCGCCATTATCTAATGAATTGTTCCTCAACCCCAATCTCAGCAATGAAAAATATATTTATCAGCAGTCATTTTAAAGTTATTATTTTTTGAGAAGCAAAACTATCAAAGTTGAAAATAGTTACTACACAACTTTTTACGCCATCCCTAGCTCTTAAGGAGCTGACCTGCCACCCCATCTATTAAGTAATATTTTATTGATTAACAATAACCATAGTTGAATTTTAAACATAAATAGTCAACTAGAGGATAGGAGGTCTCATCACGAGCTGACCTACCATGATCATAGGTCCTAATAAAGTGACATTACCACTGCTGGTCACCAAGCCACGATAATGGCCTTCGGTCATAAAATTGAAGGACAAGAGGTATCATCACGAGCCGGATTTTTCACTTTTGTTAGCTCCCGTGAATGAAATTGTTATTAACTGGTTACCATGCCAGAACAATGATCTTTAGTTGACATCTAAGTAAATTGAAAGGATTTTGTAACTATGTACTCATTTCTAATAAATGGGACACTAGCATCTCAATGGGTTAAAAAGTCCTCTGTGTCAAGGCTATGGACGCCTGCTGGCAGTAGTGGCTATGTCTATGGTATAGAAGTTAATTTAATACTATAATATACTTGATTACCTTGTTTTCTCAAAGCTAATTTCCTATAACGATGACTGTTGCATATACAAGGTTTTCTAGAACTCATGGTTCATGGGGTAATATTTAATCACTTCTTAGATGATGGTGGTTATGGTTTATCTCTATTATTGAGTTATAAATAATTACTTTACATGTCAGAGATGAAACTTTTAGGATATTTGATATTTGACATTTTGTATCATCTAATCCATCATTCCTTTATTCTACAAGTATCATATCTTTAACCAAAGATAGTTGCTTTGCCCAATCAGTCACCATTTATTCATAGCTTAACAACACCACTACTATTTTGAGGTGGAATAAAGAGGCCTAATTCTGATTTTGAGTCCCAGGTAATTGGTTAGATCTTGAAAGGTGGAGATAATTAGTTCTCACAATTTTCATGTTCATAAAAACCAAAGCTTACAGGTCTAGGGAATACATATTTTTCTCATCATTTTACCCTCATTTCCCTTCTTATCCATTATTATCACATGCCATTGACAACGTGATTACTTCACTTTTATATGCAATGAGGTAATTGAGGTGATGCATTACTAATTAAGGATACTCATGAGATATTTTATAGATGATAGGGAAACTAATCAGTTTGGTGGAAGGAAACCCTGCTACACTTTCTGATTAGTTTTTTTCAGCTTGCATGACTTCCACCTTCCTTATCACTTTCAACATCAGCATCAACAAATGTCAATCCATACATGTCATTCCACAATTTTACGGAGGTAAAAATTGAGGTAAAATAGCATAAGGTTTTGATTTATTAAAAGTTTAGGAGAATGTCATGAAAAACAATTGAGCATTATTCACTCATATTTTTCAACCATGATTTTCCCTTCTTTACCACTCCCATTTTTTAGAGACAAAAAATATTTCAGTTTGGGGGAGTGTTACTTTCATTATCATGAACATGCCATTAATATTCTTTATCATCCATCGATCTCCTTATTCATTCTCAAAATCTCCTTTATTCCATGTTGTTATACACCAACCAAAGATTTCAGCCATGATTATTGCAACCACCTCAATTTGTATTCTAGTGTAGCATGAGGGCATGCTAATTCTCTAGTTTGGGGGAATGGTTGCTATGCATGATGAATGATTTCTCATTTCATCCTCATTTTTGTATATCCTTAAAACTATCAACTGGATTCTTGTGATTTTTGGATAAAAATAGGTATCATTAAACCCATGAATTTTCAATTTAAACCATTTGTAAATTCCAAAAAATTATGCATTATTACCTACAACAATTTTGATGATATATTGAAATCTGTTCGTTGCATTGATTTGATTTTTGTATTGGAGAAACATTGATATAGTATAATTTTTCTGACAAAATTTCAACGAAATTTGGTTTGTAATGAAGTTTGTTTTTACTTGTATCATACTTTGTTGCAACTTCATATGCATATAGTTGAAAGTATACATAAATTTTTTTTAAGGAAACATTTAGGGAAGAAGCCTTCTATTCTATCAATATCATGCACTAGGGTGAGCATTTTGATTATTATATTACAACTTGGTTAATACAAAGGCATTGGGATGCATGGGGACATGCAACATGTTTAGTTTGGTGGAGTTGTTGGGCCACTAATTTGTATTATTATTATCACTTATTAACATCCATTTCATCCATTTCTAATGTTCTTTTATCACATTATTTATCATAATTTATTATATAATTCCATTTCATAATGATTTATGCTCTTTTGGATAAGTAATACTTGTTCTCCTTTATTTTAATAAATTAATGATTATTATGCATGATTTTTCCAATGGTGGTTTATTAATGAATTTGTTATAACATCACTCATGATTTTATCCTCCAAGATCTCTTCGATATTGTAGATTTGATCTTCAACTCATAATTAAATATTCCAACTCAGAAATTCATTGGGATAACAAGATACAATTTTTTATTGAATGTTTCGAGAAAACGAAGAAGAATCCTGAAACTCCGAAACATGGGTTTTGTGCAGAACATACCAAATTAGTTTTCGAATGAGCTATTTTCCCAAATTCGGTCTTGGTTGATAGAAACATAAGGTCCTTTAAAGGACAAATTCACATATTTTATATTGTGGCCGTTTTCCAAATTTCCCTAATTGTAATTTCCAGATTCGACTTGTGCCAACTGAATCATGATGGAAAGATCTTTCAGATCTCATCTTGCTTATTGATATTTTTTAATCAATTTATTTCCCTTTGTTTTTTGTATATTTAAAAGGACACAAATAAGAGAGAAAGGGGAGATAACACATAGAGGGTTGGTGACGCAGGGAATTGAGGTGTGTAACAGACCATTATTTTATCAAGTTAATGCAAGTTTAATTTCCCGTTACTTCTGTGAGTTTTGAGCATATCACAACCCTAATCAGAGAGTTGGGCCCACTCTCCGATCAACTGCTGCATATTTCCTGTATATTGTTATTTCTATTTCTTGTTTTGTATAATTTGTAATTGCTGTGACAGTAGGCGTGATTGATGATATTATTATTGTTGTGAATACATTAGAAGCTTTATGATTATTACTACTGTTTCTTTATTGGATGTTACAGTGATTTTTTCTTTGCTTAATATCTAATCCACAATTAATATAGAATTGTGTTATTGTCATCTGCATATATTGTGCGCGTTAGCCTTGCAATAACCAACGCACCCGAATTGATAATTAATGTGGGAAAGGGTTTGAATAATCATTCACACTTGGACACCAATGCTTATCTCGTTCACTCGATCGTTCAGGTACAAGTATATCCATGCGAATATATGATTTGTAGTCGAACATGGGAAGAAATTGTTTGATTACCAACCAATGATGTGAGCTGTTAACAAATGCGAGAGAACCACCATTGATGTTAATGGCTCTCAAGGCACTGCAGTACAATTTGTAAGGCATGAATAAATGATTTGATGTCGAACACCAAACAAAATATTGCGGTCAAAGGTCCGGAAGCGAGGATCTTGTAAATGATGTAATAAGCCTCATGGTATTGGAAGATGATGTTTCTAAGTAAACTTCCTGGATGTTGAGCTGATGTCGACAAGAAGCCATTTTATTGCGAAATGGGAGTTATTGATTTCAAAGAAAAAATATGACTTGATATAGCAATGTTCAGGGATGACTGTCATGAAAATGAAGGTTTATGAGTATTGCAGAAGGATGAGTATTCACTAGATGACTTCTCTTGAACATATCAGTGACACTGAGATGAGGTGGCAGCATTGACCCAAAATCGAAGTGAAGGTATGATGAACCATATGTATGAATGAACCGTCAAGAAGATTACCCAACCCAAAAGTCATGATGATGGAGTGAAGTGTCATGTTTAGGAGCGATCTGCTACCATAAAAGTGTTCTGTTCTTTTCCCAAATTTTCCCCATTCATTTGATGACCAATACCTCTTTATTTTTTAACAAGCTTGAGGAGAGTAACATATGCTTGATCTATAATTCAACCCTTCGGGCGAATGCATAGCTATTTAATAATTTAACGAGTTTAGCGATACATGAAACTCGATTCTTGCCATGATTGACAAGACCATCATTATTTTATGTTTTAACGAGCGTAACGACAGTGACAACCCAGTCCTTTTTCATATTTAGAGAGTTTGAAAAAGAGGACAGAAGAAAAATCCATGAGTCCTTTTTAGTAAAATTTTCACTCAGATCCGAAAAAGTGTAAAATAATATCTGAGAGAACCTCGTAGCATTTTTCGACTAAGGTTTTCCTTTTTTGTAAATAATATATCTTAGTCCGGAAAAGGGTTAAAATTATACTGAGTAGATGCCATTTCATTTACTTTTACAAGATCGAAAAGACAAGTGCTCGGAAATATTTTCACATTATTGGAGTCTGAAAAGAGCTAAAAGAAGACTCCAGGGGTTCCTTTTTCATCGATATTGAAGCTTGAAAAAGAGATAAAAGTGTCCTTCAAGTCCTTTTTCATTTTTATCAAAGCTCGAAAAATAAGGATAAAAGTACGCTTTGTGGTCAAGTAATTCTTGAATAAGTGTGCACGACTAATATGCTATATCAACTGTAAAACCTTTTCAGAACAACATCAAACAATTTAAAAATAATTGTTTCATAGAAAAAAAAGGAATAAAAAAACCATAGTCACAACATTAAATATGATTTTCAAATAATCAAATGAACAATTAAAAGAGTTTTACCATTTGAAAGTTACCATTTGGATTTTGGAACTCTGAACCAGTTCCCCCCCCAAACTTCAGTATTTGATTGCGACAGATTATGTGGACGATTTTCCTCTCCGTTTGATCCAGGTTAGAGCTATGAACATTCTCTTTCCTTCAGTAGCATTTATGTTTCATTTCATTGCAATTTTTAGGGATTCAGGCCCCTTAGGGTAAATTTATTTTGCACATAGGGAAACACACCCTTGAATGTCAAAAGGTGCATTGCAGTGCACTGGTATTGAAGGCCAGGTGCACTTGCAACGCACTGTCCCTTGACCTAGGGTACATTGGGCGCAAATCCAATTTTTTTTCTTGCAGTGTGCCCAAATTTTTTCTAGTTTTTTGCATGAAATGGATCCTTATGAGTCTTATGATTGTGTTTCAGGTTTTCATTGGACCAAAATGATGATTACTTGGAGGGGAAGAGAACATGAGGAATAGAACATGTTTTCCCTATGTTATCACTCAGTAATTTCTCAAGGCTAAAGAAAGAAATCACCGAGGTAACCACAAACCTAATTTTGAGATTAGGATCTAGCCTTCCTAATGGTCAGAGAGGGCTCTCTCTTAATGATTTAACTTTTTTGTTTTAATTGATTTTAGGCTAGTTATGAATTCTTGAATTGGTTTGATTTTGATTTTTTGGTGAAATTACTGACTTAGATGGATAGGTTCATGTCTATTTTCATTGGGATATGGAGTCAATATATCAAAAAAAACATCACAGAAAAAAATGATAAAGCAGTGTTATAGGGCAAGGTAGTTGAGCAAAATCAGATCTTTAAGGTTGAATGGTGAAGTGGTTTTCAATCGGGATCGAGGAGCAATTAAGGATTCCTTAAACTGGATAATGAAGGAAGATGAAGGGATCAATCGGGATCAGAGGGAAATTAAGAATCCTCTAAAGCGGATATCAGAAGAAAAAATTAAAATGAATAACAGTTCAGAACAGAGTGTACTTAAAAAAATTCTGCAATAATATTCCTGTTATAACATTTAAATTTGGAAAACATGCAAGTTTATGGAATACTTAAGAAAATAAACATGAACAATTGAAAATAATTCACTGAAGTGGCTCAACACATGAATCCTGTAATGTAATGCCTTTATTACTTGTCCTGTCTGTTGACTTGAAAATGGTACAATAAGCCCTGAGGCATTTAGATCAATTACAACTATAGAAATGTTCGGAAAGCCCCTCTCAATACTTCGAATTTCTAAATTATTTATTCAAAAAGTATTACAAAAATATCCTTAACTGACTAGGATTTAATTAAGGAAATAAAATATCTGGATGCAAAAAGGTAGTGACACCTTTCTAACTAACTGAAAGTTGTCCCTGTTTTATTTGATTTATGTTATCTATTTGTTTCTTTCATGTTGGCTTGTCTTTCACGCTGCTTGTCATCTGACTTGTCTTTAACTCTGTCTTTCATCTGTAACCTGTGAATTCTTCTTTTAACTTACTGCTTTATCTGCCTGTTTTTTTTTCACCTTTAACCTTGTCTCCTTTACCATGTTTTTACTTTTACCTATCACAGTAAATCACATCACCTGGAATCTTTATTTTCATGATCCCGTGGAAAATTTTATCCTACTTTTATGTCTTTAGTAAAAGTGATTTTACTCACTAGAAAATTTGGCCCAATTTCAGACGGCCACTTCGTCACTATTCTGACACATGTTCGTCGCAAGAGCGACAATTCGAGGACAGGAAAAACGTGGTTTGCCATTACGTCGCAATTCCGATGCACTGACAAAGTGTCGCACTACTGACACTTTTTCTGTCGCTTCCAAACAAGCGTAGCTCTTCCGACGTTTCCCAAACCGTCGCGCTTCCGACGTTTGTAAACTGTCGCAATTTCGACGAAATGTGGTCCGATGTTTTTAACATTGCTCTTCCGACGTTTGTAAACTGTCGCAATTCCGACGAAATGTGGACCGACGTTTTGGATGTCGCTCTTCCGACGTTTGTAAATTGTCGTAATTCCGACGAAATGTGGTCCGACATTTTGAACGTTTCTCTTTCGACGTTTGTAAAGTGTTGCAATTCCGACGAAATGTGGTCTCACGTTTTGAACGTCGTTCGTCTGACGTTTTTATACTGTCACTCTTCCGACGTTTTTAAGCTGTCGCAATTCCAACGCTTACAAAGCGTCGGTATACCAACGACGGGTTCAATTTAAAAAAAAAATGAAACTTTAAAACATGACAGTAAATCTCCAATATTTGTTATGAATTGTGGGCATTCCAATGACCGTGAAATATTGATATAATAAACCACCCCGCAGCGCTTCGACTATAAACAATCATATAAACATGGCTCTGTATTTCAAAAAACATGTTTAAAATAGAAACAGGGTAAAAAAAAAATTCCAATTGTTATGAACATAATTCGAACGTGAAATATTAATATAATAGACCACCCTGCAGCGCTTCGACTATAAACAATCACATAAACATGGCTCTGTATTTCAAAAAACAGGTTTAAAATAGAAACAGGGCAACATTTTTTTTTTCCAATTGTTATGAACATAATTCGACCGTGAAATATTAATATAATAAACCACCCCGCAACGCTTCGACTATAGACAATCATTTTTTTTCACAAGAGAAAAAACATTGTTTTGAATATATTATATGAAGTAAAACAGTCCATGAAGTCATTACATTTTCACATCTGAAGATTGGAACCCAAATATCCATCCAAAAAAGTGGAAGTCCCACCCCAGACAATGATAGAAAAATACCCCATGTCACATACAGGGACATGATATAAAACCAGTAACGGTCCACATGGAGATTATCGACAATCTGAGAAAGCATCCAAATATGCCCAAGGCATCTATAAGAAAGTGAAATAGCAGTATGTAGAATAGTAAAGCAACAGATAGAGTACGTACCGACGTCCATTGTTCCAAATACAAATTAAAGTACCCAAAATCCTTGAAGAGAGAAAAACGCTAATCATGTGAGGAGTGTGATATGTCCAAAATATAAAAAGACCATCAGACCATATCAATAAACCAGCAACATAGACCAGCATCGCTAGTTTTGAAGGCAGAGTGATAACTTGTCAACACATAAAATAGTATCATAAAGCGGATACAGGAAATGTGCAGAGACATGTACTATTGATATACGCCTCACACAAAAAGCATCCATGATAGAGAAAAAATATGTATAAACCCAGGGTCGATTGTATGTTCTGGCTCGCTTGTTCCTGGAAATAAAAACCATCTGCAGAAACCCAGGCTCGCTTGTAAGATCAGGCTCGCTTGATTCCAAAATTGGTAACCATCTATTGCATCCGAGATGTAAGGTTTAGGCTCGCTTGTTTCCATTAGTAGCCTGCTACAACATCCACCCTGTTCATAGCAAAAAGGTTCCTGTAGATATAAAGAGAAAGAGTATAATACGTAGACCATATAAACATGGCTCTGTATTTCAAAAAACAGGTTTAAAATAGAAACAAGGAAACATTTTTTTTTTCCAATTGTTATGAACATAATTAGACCGTGAAATATTAATATAATAAACCACCCCGCAGCGCATTGACTATAAACAATCATATAAACATGGCTCTGTATTTCAAAAAATAGGTTTAAAATAGAAATATAGCAACATATTTTTTTTTTCCAATTGTTATGAACATAATTCGACCATGAAATATTAATATAATAAACCACCCCGCAGCGCTTCGACTATAAAAAATCATATAAACATGGCTATGTATTTCAAAAAATAGGTTTAAAATAGAAACATGGCAACATTTTTTTTTTCTAAGTAAAGTTAATCTATTAACAGTGGGAATAAAATTACAGCATGACTTTAGTCAAAAACATTGCCCAGATTTATGGCAAATTTGTCATCAAAATATAAAAAAAGAAGACTGCCCTCATACGGGGAAACCAATCTTGAACGTTTATAGAATTCAAAAATATTACAGAGGTCCAACACAGTAATATAATCTAAAACATGCCCAATTAAGTGGGACTGCGAAGCAAGAAAACCAAATTAACCAAACTACTCCTCCAGTGGTTCCTCGACGATTTGGAACCATTCTTCGGAAGGTCCAGGATATCCAGGTGCTATCTCCACATTCACGCCACCGGTCCCCTCCTGAAGGCCCGAATGCTGGCCGGTTTTTTCTGAGCTCAGACCCGCCGGATGGGTGCATTGTTCCTCCATTTGGGCCTCCTCACGGAAAACCACGGTGATTGAAGCTGTGATTCGTGGGCAGTTCAAAGAGAAATTAAAGGAAAAAAGTGCAGTGCGCGTCGTGGGAGAAGGTGAAGTGGTGGGGAAATGAGGAGCAGGGGAGCCCATACGGTGGCCAGATCCTAGAACCAGACCCCGCCCACTTCTAGTGTTTGGATAGCGACCTGCGGAATAATCACTAGACTGGGAAGACGACTTGGTTGAGGGGTTGGAGGGAGTGCGCAAGGGTTGACCTCTAGTGCTCCCCCTGCGGCAACACATTCTTTGACGTAGGCGAGGCATGGGTGTAGTCTCAGCAGTGGGCACAAGACGAGATGGAGAAGCAGGATTCCAAGAAACCGAGGAAGACAGACATAGACCAGACCGAGAGAAATGCAGATATGCACCAAGGTCTAAGCAGCAGTTCAACTAGCCACTTCTCCTTCTCGTCACAGTGAGAAGGTAGTGTAACCCAACAACCGAAGAGCATCTGCAATTCAAAGGTTGCGGCTCGTCTGAAAAACCATAGCGAAACGCCATTTTATCGACCCGACTGCAATGCAATCGAAGAACGCCTGTCATAATTAATCTCTCATTAATGAGATCCGAAGGCCGAATCATATTGGAGCATGCGGAATCGCTAACAGGAGTGGAGGTCCGATCTTGAACAGTGTTAAAACTTAATTCGATTTGATGTGAAAACCTTGGAACTTAAATATCGGCTAATTGAACACCGTTAAAACTTAATGCGATTGATATGAAATTGGCACATCCAGGTCCCATCGCCTTAAACACCATCGAATGCACCCGCATCCGAGAACAGGGCAACTTTTGATTGAGGACACGTGGCAGAAATTGATTGGAGCGGATCTTTGTTTGGGCTGCTTACGCAATGGAAATCCGGACCCAAAAAAGATTAGGGCGAATTTGATAAGAAATTCGCATAAGAACTCTCCCTCCGTACGCCAGCCCAACTTCGGACCCAAAAAAGATTAGGGCAAATTCATTTGGTTTTCGCATCAAAAAATTGGCCGACGTCAGTAGGCTATTTTGGAACGCGAATTTGGTTTGAATTATGGTTTATCGCCATTTGAAGTCCAGCGGGCTAGACTTAAGAACAATTTTGTTTGATCCCATCTTATAAAATTTGTGTTGGTTTTCTTTGATAATACACATATTTATAATAAATCATGGGAATACAACACTAGTAAACATGTGGAAAAGTTATATAAATTATTGAGAACAATCATTTTTATGTAAAAATATCCAAATGTGCTTTTGGGAAATAAGAATTTGAGTATTTGGTTCATATTGTTTTAAAGGAAGGAGTGAAGTTGGAGCCTCAAAAGATGCAAGCTATTACAAAATTACCTATTCCTAAGAAAATCAAGGTTCTTAGAAGATTTTTTAGACTTACATGATATTATTGATCATTTGTTAAGAATTATGCATGCATTTCAAGTCCACTCACATATCTCTTGAAGAAAATATCATTTATATGGAATGATGAGGCTACTTTTGGCATTCTCTCTTTTAATGGATGCCATGTCTTCTACACCAACATCGGTTGCACCTACTTTTGGTAAAACATTCATAGTAGAGTGTGAGGCACTAGGACAAGGAATTTATGTAACATTAACACAATAAGGGATATCATTGGCTTTTAAAATCAAGGAATTCAAAGAAAATATTTGGTGAAATCTACGTATGAAAAATAAATGGAAGCAATATTACATGCAATAAAAAATGGGGATATTATATCATTGGGAGGTTCTTTAAAGTCAAGATATACCATGATAGCATAAAGTATCTTTTGAAGCTATGATTTTCATTAGAAGATTAACAAAAATGAGGAGAAAAAATGCAAAGTTTTAATTTTGAGATAATCTGCAAAAAGGGTAAGGAAAATTTAGTACATGATGCTCTTTCTAAAATAGAAGAGGCCTCAAATTTATATCCCATTACATTTTCTATTCCTAGGTGGCTAGAAGAAGCTTTCCATAATGGAAAAATGACAATAGTAGTAAACAAAAACTAAAATTTATAAAGGATGGGATGAACTCTATGGAGCATTGGGAGTGAAAGAGAGATATACTTTGGTGCAAATGTAGAATATTTTTATGCACGCAAGAATATTTGAATAAACAAATATTAAGGGAGTCCCATGTCTCTTTGATGGTAGGACGCAGGGTTCCTTAAAACATCTCAAAGGATCAAAAAATATATTTTTGGAAGGAATGAAGAAAGATATTCAAAATTCTGTAAGAGAAGGTCAGGTTTGCATAATAAATAAAAGAGAGATAGTAAAATCTCTAGGGTTACTTCAACCATTCCACATACATATTCAAAGACTAGAAGATATATCAATAGACTTTATTACAGGGTTACTGAAATATAAAGGTAAGTATTACATTTTTGTGGTCATTTATATAGACAAATTTTGTAGATTTTTTTTGTAGAGCTCAAAGTACATAAACAACAAGCCAAGTGGCAGAAGTGTTCGTGAAAGAAATTCATAGTCTTCATGGTTTTCCTAAAGTAATAGTAACATGAAACTTTTGGAGATAATTATTTAATATGAGTGGAGAAACACTAGTTGCCATGAGTTCTACATATCAAACACAATCAAATGGTCAAACAAAAATAGTTAACAAATGTTTTTAAGGTTATCTACAATGTTACTCTTTAGAAAAGAAATCTTAATGGATGAAGTGGGTTCATAAAGGAATAATGGTAATATGATACTACCTATCACACATCTACTAAAATTTCCCCATTTAAGGCCCTTTATGGATATCCAACTCCTAGTATCTCATACGTTTTGCAAGATAAGTCCAAATTATAGGAAACATAGTCACATATGGAAAATACTAAAGAAACTTTTAAAATTATTATGGAAAACCTTCAAATGACATGAAACATGATAAAACAACAAGGGGAACAACATTGAAGTGAAAGATAATTTGAGGAGGGTAATTGGGTATTTTTTAGATTATAGCATTATAAGCAATCTTCATTCAAGAAAAAGAAGAATAAAGAATTAGCTCAAAAATGTTATAGCCCTAAATAATTATTCATAGGATTGCACAAGTGGTATAGAAGTTATATTTTCCTTCTTCTTGCATTCATAAGGTTTTTCATGTATCTTTCCTAAAAAAGGTTTTGGGAAAAAATATGCCAATGTAAATAGAAGTTCCAAAATTAGATGAAGAATGAAAGTTGATTCTTAAACCACAAAAAGTTATAGATAAACATTCTGTATCTCTTTGACATATAACCATTATGAAGTACCTAATCAAGTGGAAGAATATTCCTCTAGAAGAAGGTACATGGTAAAATGATCAATTTGTGATGATATACCCACGACTAAAGGGTTCATTTGAAGTTTTGACAAAGGTTTTGTTATATGTTTTATATAACACGCGGTGGAATAGTTTTATTGTTTGTTAAGGTCCCACAAAGTGATCAAATTTGAAGGGCAGGTCCGAATTTCAATTAGAAGGGCATATATCTATGTTGCCCTTCCATAATGAAAAGCTTTAAAAAAAAAACTTTCAATTGACCACAATAAATTATTTTTATATTTCATTTTCAGAAAGACAAAACCATCAATCTTTATATTAATAAAAGACTGTTACATATATAACAATGAAGAAGGCTCCATCTTTCACTGCTTAAATATCTCATTGGCAATGTCCACATAAGTCTTGAAGACACTATTATAAGAATTTGGATACATACCACCGGGATATAGGAGATTCTTATGTGTCAGATTGTGTAATGCAATTTTGACTTTGTCTCACAAGGAGCAGCAGCATGGAGGTCTGGAATTTTCTTATAGAACTTTTATTATTATTATTTGAAACGTTGTTTATAGATATGAATACAACAATGAAATTATGAGCATGGCAGACAATTAGTCAAGCTCATGATGCCAAACCATGATGATGTAAGTTTGGAATTTAACATTTTTACATGTTAAAGACAAATAGTCAAAATCACTGACAACTTAGTATGCCATAATTAATAATCATTCCCTGTTGACTTTTGTTAATAGGTTTATGTCACACGATGATCTCTCTTCTCTGGCATTTACTTGTATTTAAGATCACTATTCTAGGAATAAGGAGTTATTTTCTCCAAAAATAACCCTAGCCAAACATTGACAATGCATCAAGGATATCTTTCTATGCTTCATAAGTACATATGTTATACTTCTAAATCATGTCTTGGAAGTGGTTGTTTTGATGGAAATTATTCACCAGTTGGTTTCATACCAAAGTATTTTTCTCATTTTCAGCATCCAATACATGAAAAAGATAATGGTTTAAAACAACATAAATATTTGAAATTTTGCAAGAATTGTATGGCACACTTTGAATATGAATTTTGAAGTCAACTGCATGATGCTATATAGGATCAAGTGTCATTTTGAATACCAAATGTTTCACAAGAAACTTCTCAACATGCTACCCCGCAGTAAGGATTAAATGACAATATTGCATCAAGTATTTCCATAATAAAAGTGCACCTCGGCCATAAGACTAAACAACTGCAAATGTTGTAGATCTAACAAGACCACACAATCAAATGTATTCCACAAGGCCAATACTGTATGAAAAATGAAAATGAGTTTGCAACCAAAAATACCTTAGGCAACTAATTCAATTAGATACACCAAACCATCATCAAAAAGGCAAACCAGCCTACTCAAAAGGCAAGCGTTTACCTCCTTTGAAAAAATTTTGAGTTCCGAAACAAGGGCCTTTATTGTCTTGTCAATGCCCCTAGTAATTTGAACAGGGTTTGCACCTGCTGCAACAACCTAAACAAAAAGGTTTCATTTCAAATCATTTTCCACAAATTTAATATACAACCATTGTCAGTTTTGTATTTCCTAACAAGCTCATAAATTTTGACAAAAGAACGAAATTTTTTTAATACTTGATAGCAATTTTTTCACTCAAAAACTATCTTAGACTCAATAAGCCCAACCCAAAACTAAAAAACCAAACACCATAAGACCCTAAAAAAATGAATAGATGATCTTAATCCAATACTATCGACAAAAAGTTACCTTTACACCCTCACTTATTAAACCCTGTGCAAGAACAACAGATGTTGTGGTTCCATCCCCAGCTAAATCATTTGTCTTTGCCACAGCTTGCCTTACCAACTTGGCCCCAATATTTTCAACTGGGTCCTCTAATTCGACCAATAAAAATGCCAAAACCATAGCATTGAGATACCTTTCATTACACTGTCAATAACAGTAAAATTTTACTGAGCCATAACCCTTTCCTTTTATTGTTGTGAAAATATTTATGCATTACTCTAATGTGGCTAGTCCATAGGCTAAGTAGACCACTGGATAACAAATATGTTTCCTTTCACCTTTGAGTTTTCAAATTATGCCTACCAAATCTAAGACATTTAAGAGGGGGAACTAATACAACGTTAAAAAGAAAACCAGAGCACACATATAAAAATTACCTCCTTAGCTATTGTCACACCATCATTAACTATTTTCGGAGAACCATGCTTGCTCTCCAAGACAACATTTTTCCCTTCGCCCCAAGGGTGACTCCAACAAGATCAAAAAGTTTGTTCACACCGCCTGCAAGACAAATTGACAATGCTTTCAGTAAGTGTGCAATTGAATGCCAGACCATATGCCAAAACAACCCTCCATGAAAAACTAAAATAACACATTAAAATCGAATATAAGTGGACAAGGAAAGATCCACCGCAGTGAAGTTTCACGTGCAAGTGACCTTCCTTTAAACATAATTTTTTCTCTGACCTGCAATTTTTTTGTCACTGAGCCATCCTTGTTGAAGTAAAACTCCTTTTCCATAGCTCTTGTATTAACTACCTTCTCTTTGTTGCGTAATCTCAGAGTCCCTCTTCTGCTTGAGCGATTAAAGGAAATGGGTGAAAAAACTGAAAGAGAAGACAATTGTCTGCCATAATTATCAAACATTTCACCCAACTTCTTCCCCTTTCCATTGTTACCCAAAGAGGTAGATGTGGAAATTTTTATCATACTGCCCAAAGCAGAGGCCATCTTCTCTTATCCTGAATATAGAATTACAAGATCTTCATATTAGTATGAAACTTAAAAAACATGACTCCCATTGTTAAAAACCACTTTTAAGTTGTAACAGGCAAACTAAACAACTATCGCAACTTTTGGCAACTTCTGGAGCATTAAGAGAGAAAAAACTAAAGAGAAATACAACCACAATCCTCATTTTAATGAGACCGGACTATATATTTGCATTAAGATAATAGAAAGAAATCACTACTATATTAAGGCCAGCACAAAACAATCTTTAACCGGTTTCTCTCGCGGCCTTCAGGTTGCCATGCTAGAGGTTGCATATTTTTAATTTAAATTCTTGACCTCTCGTGCCCATCTATGAATGCATCCAATGGGGTATCTACATCAAATGCTCCTTTATATCCCCAAAAACAAATTCCCTACTACAAGAGCACCAGTATTGTTGGATCACCCCACACCATCCCACCCACTAGAAACGGTGAAAAAGGAAACCCGAGAAAACTTTTGAAATATCTCAAGATGACTATATGGGTGGTTATTATGAATCAACCAACCATTCAGAGCATGCTCATCAATCCAAATGGGTAGCCCTGGAGGCTATTTGGGGGTGATGAGTCCAATAGGTCTCAATGAGCTATTGCCCTCGCCGGGGAATACTATTGCAGTGGAATTTGATACTATTTTGGATGTTGAATTCCACGATCCTATTTGAAACCAGTACCTTCAGCTCCAGTACCTGTTCACAAAAGAGGGTGCCATAGTCATTCATGCGTGCAGAGAGGGTGAATTGCAGGCATTGCAACAGGAGGTGTTGTTTTTGTTGCATTGGCCACTAGATTCTTTGTCTGGTTCTATTACAAGCGCAGATTATTGAAAAGGACAGACAAATTTAGTTCAGATATTGTGAAATTTCCTCGGAAATTCACCTACAAAGAGCTCAACAATGCTACGAAAGACTTTTTTTGAATGTGATTGACAATCGATAATTGAAAGCAAGGGTAATCCCCTTGTGAAACCCAAATTTCTGAGAATTTTCTAAAACCTGATGACAGAGTCATTGTAATGAATAAGCGCCTAGGTCCATCTTACATCCAAATCTACCAAGCATCGAGATCTATAAAACAAATCCACAGTATCTGCGAACTAAGAAGAAGAGGCAGAAAATGTATTCTGCTTACTTGTTCGAATAGTGGTTGGGGTTTACGTCACGAAAAAAAATTGACAGAGCCCATGTAGCATTTCTTATCATTGAAATTCTGGCAGTATCATTCAACTGGGCAAGCACCTGCCTCAGAGTTCCATGACTGAGGGAAAGATCCCTAAATGTTGCAGAGTCTCCAGCAATATTTCCCAAAGGCCAAACAACCTTACACGAATACCAGTTGAACTCAAAGTTGGGTACTATTTTTTTAAATCAAATTCCAAAATTACAGACATATAAACATAGTTGGGAAGAATAATTTTATGCCTCTAAAATAAACGTGCTACCTGTTCTCGAACATTATCATTCCCAGAGGTAAGAAGTTCCACAAATATAGGCAGTGCCTCGTAATCAATCACAACCTTTGTATTCTCAGAGGTTCCTGAGACTATATTAGTCAAAGCCAAAGTTGCTCCAAACTCCATTATCAATCACAAGGTATCACCATCAAAGCTATAATTTTAAGATAACAATTTATCTACCATTGAAACTATAATTTTAAAATAGATACACCTAGTGATATAAACACCTAGTGAGAGTAGAGGTTAGGAAATTATAATAAGAATTATTACAAGATATCACTCACAGTGCAGTTGATTGTTCATTTTCTACTGTAACTATAATTTTAAAGAAGACACACTTAGTGATATAGACAACACCAAGTGAGAGCAGAGGTTATGAAATTATAATGAAAATTATTTCAAGATATCATATTACTCATAGTACAGTTAATTGTTTATTGTTTGGTGTAATAATTGTTTATTATTTATAAATACAATCAAACATATTATGAGGGACAGTGATGAAATTGTCAACGGTCTCATAGCAAACCATAACAGGCACATCCCCTGGCAAGATAGACTCTGAATAAGAAAGAAAGCAAAACAAAGTGATTACTTACAGGATCATAGGCTTCCTGAAGAACAAGATCCAGAACAGCATCTGTAACCCCTAAAGCAACACCTCTTTCTGCAAGACGAATCGCTACATCTTTCATATGTAGTCTAGCAAATTTTCTGAGCTCATCACGAGAAAGATGATCAAATACAACTATCTCATCAAGTCTATTCAATAGCTCTGGCCTAAAATGTCTTCTAACCTTCAAAAATATTCAAAGGCATGTCAAAGCACTGCAGCCAACTTCGTGATAAAATTATATGAAAAATATGCATACATAGAGTCCAGGAGAATGAAACGGAAGGTGTATTGGCAGTTGCTGAAATGCAGCAACTAAAACGACAGGTGTATTGGCAATTGCGGAAATGCAGCTACTGAAACGGCAGGTCTGTCGACGGTTGCAGGTGTGTGGATTGTTTCTGGTATTTTCAGACCGATTCCATGGAAATATACCAGAAACCAGTGGTATGTCAAACCTAGAAGGTAACCTGAGAGACTGTGACCGTCAGATTAAACAAGTAACAGGTGTCGTGCCTAGATAAGAAGTGTTGACAAAAAAAATTGATCTCTTTCATAACAGAAGGCCTATCGGCCTAAGTATCTAGGACATGTGGCACTCCATGATAAAGACACATGGTGTGTGGATTTGAGTTTTTCAGGTGGTCAAGTGGGCTGAAAATAGGTGAAATGTGGCACCACTCAGAGATTGACATGTGCCAATTGGTACAAGTGGTAGAAAATTGGCATGCTCAAACAACTAGGTGATGTAGGAATGACATGAGGGAGAAAATATCAGAAAAGCCCCAAATCTGGAGAACTAAAGCTCATCACCAACCTGAGATTGACAACTTTACATGATGTAGCCTATGAAATCGTAAATGGAGAAATCATAGTAACAATAAAGTAACCTATGTAACAATAAAGTCAGATTCATCCTGGGAGTGGTAATGGGAGAAATCATAGTGAACAACAGGAAACATGCAGAGTTGCTTACAATCAAATAGATGAAAAACCACATACAAAAAACCTAGATAATAATCATGAAAAAGCTTAATATTGAATTATGAACTGTAAAGGAACTTACAAAATGTGACATTATGAACCTGGTCAAGCACACAAGCAAAAATATCCTGGACATGACCCTGGTTGACAAGTTGTATTGCTCATGATGCAAGAGGATTTGTACATGCACTGTCAAGTCAATCAAAATCCATCATTATCTATACAATAAATACAAGTAATTGATGTAATATTTTTTACTCTAAGATGCATTCTTATGATAATGTTAGAACATATGTTGAAAATGTCAAAACATACCTGAATAAGCTCCTCTTCGTTTCAAGAAAAAATTATTAGAGTCACATGAACTTGGAACAAGCCTCCCATGATCTGAAAGAGTAGCAACTAAGTCAACAGTGACTTTTTTGTTGCTACGCTGGATCAAGGGAGGTTTTCTCCAAGATTAAATCACTCCAATAAATTATTCTCTACTAAACAAGGCCAACCACGTGAAGGTGGAAGCTCTTATGCCCCCCCCCCCTCACATCACTCTCAATTCCCTAATACCCAATCTATATTTCATTTTTTACTTACATGAGCATAAAAAAAAATATTCAATAACTAATAAAAAAATAGTTCAACAAAAAGTACGCAAGGAAACATTGAAATTAATGCTTGACATAAAATAGTACGATAAATGAGTTTTTTATATAACACAAAAAATGTTCCAAGTATGGTAACGTTTGTCTTATAATAATACAATTTTTTACATTATCAAATTTTATTTTTCTTCTTCCTATTTCTAAAGCTCCTAATTACATCATCAATATCATCGTGCTCTGCTCCTGTTTCGTGCCTTTCGAACCGCACTGCTGACCTAGTTGCGTAGTCACGATGTCTGGTCTCATCCAGTGACGGGGCATCGCCGACAAAAACAGATAATATTAAATTTTAATTGTCAGTTTTTAAATATCATTGAACTAGTTCGGTAATATTAATAAAAAAAATTGCAATGAGATTATTTACCTAGTGCACCAGTTGTCGCCATTGGGATTGTTGCCCTGTCTTCCTCTTTAGTGGTAATATCCTCAAGGGAAACATTCTCTGTCATTTAAACAAAAAATGTTATAAGGACAAACATCAAGGTATAATTAGAAAAAATTATAAGTGGAAATTAATTACCGTCACGGCCCTCACTGATAGTAGCATTGTCGGCCTAGTCCCCACTACAATGATCAGGTTGCACGTGAGGATCATCTACATCTGGCTCTAAAACTGGGTTATTTGCCTCGTCGGTAGTGCTGCTCCCCTGATTTAAACAAAGTTTTTAGACATTAAATTTATGGATGAAAACAAACATATTGAAAGGTTAATGTTTTACCTTATCAGGCATTTTGGATCTTGGGACCTGCCCCAAGCTTCTGCGACGTTCAACTACGGCTTGATAGCCGAAATGGAAAGTGATATTTTTATCTTCCTATGTAGTTTCTGTTCCGAAGTCATCACCCTACATTACATATGATTGTGTATTTTTAATCATATTTGATAGGATTACAAAAACGTTGGAAGGCGATACAATTAATTATAAGATGTTTAGCTACTTAATTAAAATTCTTGCGGTTAATTTCAAGTAGCCACCCTGGCCTAGCTTGTGATGGCCCTTTTTTTCAATCCTAGCTTTGGTTGCCTTCGAGGTGTCAGGAAACCTAGCATCAAAAGATTGAAGTCAGATATGACGTAGCACACTTTTATTTTAGACATAGAGAAAATTAAAGTTATTGAATTAAAGTTGTAATTTACCTTGCGGGTCCAGTTGGCATTTTTCCTTCTTTCTTTTCCCTTTTCTCTTTTCCGTCATGGATGAGTGCTCTCCACTCACTCTCTGGAACTGTGAGAGGACGCTCGTATCTAGGGTTAAATTGCAATTGCGTCCTATAGGTGTCCCTGGTATATTTCAAATATTTTTCGGCTACCCGAGCCACTGCTATTCTCTCAAATGTGCTGACCCCAAAAAGGGCTTCTAGATAATCTAAAAGTTCTTTTTTCAGGTTGGAATTCTGGGAATTCCACCCTGTGCGTATGGTTGGGCCAAAAATTACCAACGCATGGCTCTCCAAAAACCTGTAGAACTCATTGTTTCCTACACAGAAAAAGAAGAAGATATTATCATTAATTTAAAAATAAAAATCATGATAACTATGTTTTAGATAGAGTACATGAAATAGTTAAAATATTAAAATTTACCTGGGAGTTGTACGTGCTTTATAGGGACACCTTCATCATTCACCAACAATGTGCCATTAATGGTCCCTATGGAGCTGACACGTATAGCTCCAGGAAACGCAATAA
The DNA here is from genome assembly GCA_034641835.2 of Pinus albicaulis. NCBI lineage: Eukaryota > Viridiplantae > Streptophyta > Pinopsida > Pinales > Pinaceae > Pinus > Pinus albicaulis. Next base: position 846,833,264 of record CM076574.1, on the reverse strand, counting down.
TGTAGTTGGCCATATCAGCCTCATCACTACCAACATGTTCAGCGGTTGGCTGGGTGTCTGCTTGGGTAGGGTGTGTTTCTTTGCTCGCACCTAAAGGAGTAGATGTTGTACGAGAGGGTTGCTGGGCAATCTCTTGTCCTTGTGTCCCACTACCACCAACACCGGGTTCAACAAGTGCCAGAAAACGATACATACAAAAGAACTTTTTGTTAGTTTAGTCAATGTAAAAATTAAAAATCAAACTATCACAATTCATCTCATGCAGAACAAAAAAAAATATCCTTTTGACTTTTTATTATTACCTGATATGTTTCTAGTTGGATCATAAGTTGTTTTATCCTCTCTTCTGTTTTAGGTGTTTGAGGTGCGTCTATCAAATTATTAAATTCCGACCTTGCATCTCGTGCCTTTTCTCGCAACAAGAGCGCTGGAGATAGGGATGAAGAAAGCTCTTCCTCATAGAGGGAATCATCAGGCGTACCATGGCTAGGTGTCTGCATATTTGAAAAAAATTAATATTATTTCAATTATGTAATTAACTAAAATACCTAAAGATAGAGAAATGCTAGCACTTTACATGTTCTTCTGCTGGCCTCTTTCCGCGATCATCCCATCTCGGGGTTGTTCCTGTACTGCCCTGATCAGTCTGCCACATTAATTGCAATAAAATTATAAATGTAAAAACTTGAAAAAAATATATAACTTGAAAACAAAAAATGAAAACTGAAATAATTTCTAATAAGACACCGGAAGACAAAGTTAGAATTTCAAATATGCCTTGCATTGAATTTAGTCCTGAAAACATGTCATTGCACATTAAGGCACCCAAACAAGAGATGAGTTGACAATGAAGACCTTATTGAATATATTGTTGGAGCAACTTATAGTAAACTTATTGTGAAGACCTTGAGGACATTTTTGGAGCAAAATTATTGAAGCTGATGGTATAGCATTGTCAGAGACGATCTTGAAGGGCCTTGAAGTGAAGCTTTTGGAGCAACTATTGAAAAATACTTAGAGCATTTAAGTAAGGCACTTTCTATCTTCCATCACCTTTTTCCTTTCAATATCCTTTAAACGATTTTGTTGATATTTAATGTTTGAAATCACGTTATAATTCCTTGATTATATGTGTTTGAGGACTTTCCCTTTGAAATTACCCAAAAATACCCTGGAAATTTTATCTTCAGGATGCATGTCTGACCCTATTGTTCAATATTTTGATTGATAGTAGTAAACATAGAGAGTTAGGGGGCTCTTGACTTGGTTTGGTTGGGCCATTAGATCCCTAACATCTACTAGGGAGAACCCCCCTTGAGTTGGAGGAGAGCTAGGCCGAAGTGAAAAGAGGTTGGTGAGGTGACAATGGGGCTATTGAATTACACATGGTATCACACTTTAGCTTTAGGACTTTATCTTGAGAAGTGCAAGATTTTGCTATATCAATTCTCAAATTGTTTACAACACTATTGTTAAGAACTAATAAGAAGTGATGTTGAGGGGTTTTTGGGTATAATAAACAATACCATTTAAAAACTATGGTTCTCAGTCCTTGGCATTCCTTCACCTGGGCCTAGGGGCACACAAGAATAATTTCACACTAAACCATGCAAACTTAAAAGTAACTTAACAGATCCATAAATTAATAATAATCATAATTCCTAATTTCCTATTGTACTATATAATGCAAATTATTCAAACATGAAGCAATGAAGACATACAATTTCTGAATTTCAAGATTGATGAACCAATACAAGAAGTTAGAAACTACAAATTTGATTCAATACTCTGTGTCCTAACTCCAGGAAGGAATCTAGTTTGTAGTACAGAACATGCATCGTGTATTATCAATTCTTAATTTACAACAACTAAAGGACATCTACCTCATCAATTCCTTCCCATTTTGTGTTTTTATGTTATATTCCTTATAAAAGTGTCAAATTTCTCTCAAAGTAAGCAACCAATGAATAAAATAAAAAATAGTTGAGATATGATTGAGAAATGGTCATTTATTTCTTGAAAGGATCTTCACAATTTATTTGGTTGTTTTTCATCTCAAGAAACAAGAAATGACCTAAGAAACTATCGTGATGTAATATAAGAAACAACACGGTGCAATGGCCATTTTCAAAGCCAAATGATGTCCATTGAGGACATGGCCTTTATTTGGTTCCTGTTTCATAGGAGTTTTGGGTAGAAATGGAGCTTTGTTGTACCATTTCCAGTAGTAAAAAGGGAAAACCTTCTTTTTCCATGGGAAATAATTTACCTTTCCTTTTTCAAGATAATCTAAATCACAAAAAATATGAACTATACTGCACACATTCTTGGATAATGTGAAAGTGGAAAAGGAATACCTTACACAAGTGATGCACACATGTACATTTGAACACTAATAGATTTTTGTAGTTGAAATGCAATGCTTGTTTTCATTTAAATGTAGGATTTTTAAAGCAGGGAGAAATAATGGCTGCCAAATTAATAAGCATTTCTTTGGGAAAAATTTAAATCTTGTATTAGGTGATGAAGATAATAGAGGGTATTGAATCTTGATTCTTGACATTGTGTTTAACTTGAATAACTCAAATGATTATAAATATCGGTGGATGAGTTCTTTTTTTCAAGTATGTCACTCAAAACTCTTATGTCAAAGCATTGTATGATGGCTAGCATTTGCTTGTTTCCCTTTCTTTAGTTCAATGTAAAAATTATATTAATATATTGGAGCACGAATGATAACTACAATTGTTTGCTCTGCAGTATATCCAGCCCCAAGATTATGAAATTTTTTCTCAAGTGGAGCTATTGGTTATTGATGAAGCAGCTGCAATTCCATTACCTATTGGAAAGGCTCTGCTCGGGCCATATTTAGTGTTTCTGTGCTCTACTGTAAATGGGTAATAATTATAAATGAGCCAACCAAATTCACAGATTTTGTAACCATTCGGTTTCCATGGATAGTGATGATGATATTAACCCTATATATCGGTGACCTATATCTATATGAGAATGATCTCAACATTGACCTTGATATGGTTGTATGGATGTGACCTTTGGTATGTCATCAGAAAATCCCCAAATATCAGAAAATCCCCAAATTTGGAGAACTAAAGCTCATCACTTTCGATCTGGAGTACTACCCTTATGATAAAGTTGATGACTTTCAATCTCCCATTCTCTACCACTTTGCACTTCACCTTCAATATAGATCAGACCAAGGGCAATTCGTTACTAGGTGTTGAGATGGATGAGTTTTGTCGAACTAAAATCCATAGCTTAAACTTCATGAAATTGGTGGAGTAAAATTCATGCAAGCACAAACACATCTTACACATCCTCTTTGAAACTCATCTGAAAGAACATTGGAAGAAATTTAGAGAGAACCCTACAGCCTAACACAATCCAATGGAATTGACCAAAAAAACCCAAATAGAGTCAACCCTAATATAGGAGGAAGGGCCTGCAGTAAGAACTTACCATTTTGCAAGAGTTGAGGCCGAATGTTGTTCTACAAGAGCTGAGGGTGAATGCTGAGGGCGAATGTTGTTCTGCAAGAGCTGAGGACGAACGCTGAGGGTGAATGTAGAGAAAATGCTATTCTGCAAGAGCTGAGGACGAATGCTGAGGGCGAATGATATTCTGCAAGAGCTTAGGGTGAATGCTGAGGGCGAATGCTATTCCGTAAGAGCTGAGGGTGAATGCTGAGGGCGAATGCTATTCTGTAAGAGCTAAGGGCGAATGCTGTTCTGCAAGAGCTGAGGGCGAATGTTGTTCTGCAAGAGCTGAGGGCGAATGATGAGGGTGAATGTTGTTCTGCAAGAGCTGAGGGCGAATGTTGTTCTGCAAGAGCTGAGGGCGAATGTTGAGGGCAAATGCTGTTTTGCAAGAGATGAGGGTGAATGCTGAGGGCAAATACTGTTCTACAAGAGCGGAGGGCGAATGCACGCGTGATATCAGACGTTAGTGTAGTTTTTAATAAAATCATTTTTATGTAGTGCGCATATAAGTGTTGTTATACCGACGGCGGAAAAAGCCTCATTATTGCGACGGATGCCTCCAAACGTCGCAATTGCGACACTTAGACATTGTGTCACACTTGCAACGTTTGGAGGCAGCCATCGCAATAGCGACGCTTTGGGGCATATTGTCGCAATTGCGATGTCTTCCTCCAAACGTCGCAATTGCGACACTTTTTCTAAGTGTCAATATTGCGACACGTTTCTCTAAACGTCGGTATAGCGACGATTTCGGGCGGGATTAAAAAAATATGGGGAAACTTCCGACATTTGGTCAAAAGCGTTGGAACCAAGTGTCGGAATTTCCCCCAAATGTACTAGTGACTAAAAGACATGTTTAATCTTCATGCAAAGTAAAAATTTGTTCTGGAGAGCACTTTATATTAATCTGTTGTTGCTAATGTAAATGTTTTGTTCTTGGTAACCATTACTGTCTTTCTTTTTGCTCCATTTTTGTACATAGAATTTCTTCTGAGTGAAGCCTTTGGATACATTTCCTGTGGGTATGGATCAAATGGGTTTTGGAACTAGTACCAAAACTATTTGTCCAGTCTTCAAGTACTACTAATCACCTGCAAAATAAAACAATTATTAATGAAAATACAAGTCTGCGGTGGGGGGGGGGGGGGAACAATGGCTTTATGGAACTGGGGGTTCTGTGGAAGGAGTCTGAATTATGGAGGCTTTCAATTTTGCTTGGAAATACTTCTTCAATTCTGTTTGCAATGGCTCTTTTGGTTTTTTCTGTAAGTCCTTGTGGGTTTTGTTTTGAAACTTTGGTGGTTTATCGCAATGGCGCAGGGTGAACAGGTTGATCGCAATGGCGTGTGGATTCATCACAGTGGCTTACTGCATGGTTGAAGGGTGGTTTATCGCACAATGCAAAAGGGTTTGACAGTTTTGTATGAGGGAGTACGATATAGCTTGGGATTTCCACGTGGCAGGGGAATGGGGGTGTGAAACCACCCATTTCACACCACCCATCAACGTTAATCATAGATCATTGGGGGAATGTGAAATGACCTGTGAGCCATTGGATATGACAACAAATATTGGACGACTGTCGGTGTTGGAAGTTTTCAACGTGGTGGGGCCGGAAACTAAATATGCAGAGGTTTAAATATAAAGGGGTCGAGAAGGGTTATGAAATATATCAAACGGGGGTTTTATAATGTAAGTAGGTTGGGATATAATATATGAAGGGGATAGGGGGGTTAATGTAATATAAAGTGATAGGAAAAAATGATAAAGGGGGTTGAAAAATATAATGGGGAACTACATTAAAATGGATGAGTTAATTTTAAAAGGGACCGGGGAAGATATATTGGGGGAATTAATGTAAAATATAAAACTATAGGTTATAATAAAATAAAATGTGGTCGGGGTATATATAAAGTGGGAAGTTAAATGGAATAAGGGGGGTTGGGAACTATATGCTAAAGATAAAGGAAGTGGGGCCTGATATTACTTCAACCATTTAAAACTATGATAGGTCTGCTCATTTCTTTTTCAGGATTCGCTCTCGGAGGAGAAACAGTGAGAGATTATATATTGCAGTATTTCAATCTAGGGATTGAACCTATCAAATATGGGAAAATAAAAATCCACGATGTTCATGACTTACCATTGAGGACCATTATATTCACTATCACAAAGCTTTTTGGTACCACTACACTACACGTAGCAAAAAAATCATACATGTAGTATGCACTAGAGTGCTTGGAACCAACAGTTTTCAACTGGGTTGAATTTGTCCTCTCTCAGATGAAAGAATAGCAGACCAAGGCAAAGGGAGGAAGGAAAAAAAAATTCAACTATGGTTTGATCCTGATTTCTTTTTCCTTAGAGCAAAATCCATTGATGCAGCCCCAACATGTGACACTAGGTATATCTGGCCCTAGAGATCCAAGGATGTAGAGATGGGTAGAAATGATGGATAGACATGCTGGTCAATCAACCATCATGTTCTCTATTGCATTCTTTTCCTGGTTTAGGCGACAAATGATCACCATTGATGATTATGCATATGCCAGCGTCGAATTCCGAGGAGATCCAGATTTGTCTTTATCAGACGACGCTCAATGGGGTGCAATTGCTAAGAATGCTTTGACCATGTTTTTTCATTTTGATGTTTTCCCAAGACTGAACTAAAGTTTTGATGTAATGCAGATGTAGGTCGAGTTTGACCAATGGGACAGCCAGAGCAGGGAGAAGACAATCCAACAGAGAGGGTTGTCGGGAGAGTAGTCCTTCAGGATTTGAATATGGATGAGACTCTTGTTGAGCTACAATAGCACATACATGGGTTGAATTTCAGGATTCTAAATTTACAGATCAAAGAGTTACCCATGAGAATGCAGCGCCATACTATTTGTGTTCCTAACCGTTGGATGCGGTTATTGCGTAGGATAACTAGATCAGTAGCATGTTATCACGAGCATCACTAGTTTACTTTTGAAATTTTGCATACTTTTGAGGTTAGATGACCAATGTTTCTTGGGAAATTTTTTTGTAAAAACCTATAACAATCTATCTATTTTTTTCAGTGTTTTCCTATGTTTATTGTGCAATCCTATTCAATTATGTGATGTGAATTGAAAATATGTCTTTACATTTGTTGCAAATGTCTGTTTATAATAAAATTCACTAAGGAATTAGCTAATGTGTTCAAGTTTCTAGAAATGTGTTTATATTGAATGAAATCAAAATGTATTTCCAAAAGTCGAACTCTTAGGAACATACGATGTAGTGTTGGATTTCTGACAGTATAAACACTAGTAAGTTGCAGTACCACAAGTTGTGAGTCTAACCTAATACTGATGTGGTTAATAGAAAATGAAATGGCATCAAAGATAAGTTTGATCAACACGCTATACTAAGTGATATTTTTTGTAGATCGACCGATACAAATCCCTTGAAAACTCACTAACTCATCATTCGGAGCAAAAATGGCCCACGCTACAAAGGATAGATTCTGCGTACTATGACTAGCACCATTAGCATAGCCAAAAAATGGTTCGAAATATTCAGACATCTACGATGAAATTTAAATCATATTACTAACCTCAAGAAAACTCTATAAAAACAAACTAAGATACTAAATTCAAATCAACATCATATATACAATATAATAAAACATTTCAGTACACTCATGTTTAAGCATAGTAAAGTTTAAGATACAACCAATTTCGGGGCCGCGCCAATGGAATTCCATCTTAATCTTCCAACTCATAGGAACCCAGCTTAGCAAGAACTCTTTTGAAAATATAGGGTCCATGTTATAATTACTCAAATTTCCTTGTACCTATTACATCAGCTTCTTGATTATAAAGAAGGACCAGGTCACCCTATGAGAGGATGCGAGGCTATACATGTTTGATGTATTGTGCATTTATATGTCTCTTATGTGCTTCATTGGCCAATGCAGCTTCGCGACGCGTTTCATTGAGATGGATGAGGTTAAAAAGACACGTTTCTTCAGAAGAGGTGTCAGGTAACAAGTCGATTTACAGTTTTAATGATGGTATTTCACATTGGATAGGAAAGATAGCTTCAAGACCATAAACCAATTGAAAGGGCATAAATCCAGTTGCATTTCTAGCTGAGGTTCAGTATGCCCACAAAGCCGAGTACATGATCAAATGCCAGTTTCATTTATGAACTCCTATTATTCATTGAAGCATTCATTTAAGAATCTTGTTAATAGCCTCAACTTATCCATTTGATTTTGGATAATAAGTAGTAGAACTATCATGTGACAGTCCTAACTTGGCAGTCAATTCATTCATCATATGATTGTGAAAATGTGAACCATGATCTGTGACTATAGCTTGTGGAACACCAAACCGTGAGATGACATGATTAAAGAAAAACAATGTAGATGTTTTTCCTGTGTTATTAAATGTAGGCATCGCTTCGACTCACTTGGTAAAGTAGTCTACTGCGACAATAATATAACCATGGCCCCCAGACGAATGAGGGTTACAAGTCATGAAGTCAATTCCCCATTTTTCAAATGGTCCCACAGAGATAACGAGATGCATTGGCGCTAGCAGTTGGCGGATTTTACAATCACATATTTGGCACGCATGACAACTTATGACCACAAGGATGTAGTCGCGAGATATGGTAGGCCAAAATTAACTAGCACGGAGTATCTTCTACGCAGTAGCATATCCAGATAAATGTCCACCACAAGCCCCAGCATGAAAATCATTTAAAACCTTTTCAGCCTCCTCATGAGTGAGGCACCTCCTTAAAATCGTGTCGACACCATGACAATAAAGTGTATTGCTGATGATCAGATAATCTTTGGCTTGGTATTGAATACATCGTTGTTGAGAGTGAGAGGTATCAGGCCGAAAATTTTGGGTTTGGAGATAGATGATAAAATCCATAGACCAAGGATCAAATGATATGATCATAAATAGACACTCATCAGGAATAGATGGTTCCGATGTAGTAGCAGTACTATCAGAGGGAAGGTCACAGAGAAGCTCAGCCAAAACTAAGACTTCTTTGACTTGGATTTGATGAATTCCAAATCAAACTCCTGAAAAATGACAATCCATTTTTAATCATTTACCCCCCAGAAATTGATGTGACAAAATGTAAGTCATGGGGTTGCAATCTGAAATGACAATGGTCTTCTAAAACAGGATATAGTGGCGAAATATTTGGATAACTTGAACGACTGCCAAGGTGAGATTTTCGACGTATGAATACTTCACTTCCATATCATTGAGATTATGACTCAAATAATATATCATATTTTCTATCCCATATTATTCTTGGACCAATACCATAGCAATAGTCATTTCAGCCGCGACGATATATAAGAAATAATCACTTTTATAATTGGGGGGATACATTAATGACACCCAGACAAGTGTATCCTTGACAACATCAAAATAAGCTTGCACAACCTTATCCCAATGGATGGGAATCCCCTTTTCAAGAGTCGAGTAAATCCTTTAGCCATTTCAGCATAGTTGGGTATGAACCTCCTTAGGAATTTAACCTTCCTTGAATTTTCTGTAACTAAAGCAAGTTTGAGGGCGCAGGAAAATCAAGAATAGCTTTAACCTTCGGCGGGTCGATTCGAATTCCTTCTTTTGAGACGACGAATCCAAGAAAACGACCAAAACCAACACAAAACACACATTTTTGTGGGTTGAAATGTATTTTTTAGTGTCGACAACATACAAATATAGCTCTCACGTGCATCGGGTGATCATTCTGATTTCTTGAATGCGTGGGTAAATCATCTAGGTAGGGTTGAAAAATGTGCTCGATGTCATTGAAAGCATAATCCATTTCTCTCTAAAAAGTTGCCCCGGTGTTCTTTAAACCAAAAGTGAGTTTCTGGTAAGTGAATATGCCATAGGGATAGATGAATTTTGTCTTATATTGATCCTCTGGGCGGATATTGATTTGATTGTAGGCGGAAAATCCATCCATGAAAGAAAATATTTCACATCCAGCATAATCCTCAAAGATCTGGTTGATAAAGGGAGTAGGATAGTTGTATTTTGGACAAGTAATATTAACATCCCGATAATTGACGCACACTCTTATTGTCCCTTGTTTCTTCATGAAAATAAAAATATTGGAAACCCAATCGGTTAGCAGAACAGGGTAAATGAAACTAGCACAAATTTTTTTTTCAACTTTTGCTTTAATGGCAGCAACCTTCTTTGGATGAACAGGACGAAGGTGTTGATGTACCGATTTGACATTAGGGTACATTTTAATGGTGTGTTCAATGATACTAGTGTCTATACCTCGCATTTCCTCATAAGACTAGGAAAATATATCTTGGAATTCACGAAAGAGAGAGCGATAAGTTTCGAGTTATGATGAATAATAAGAGACACTGACATGAATGTTTTCTACCATGCCAATTTTTGTCAAAATATCGGTAGAAATGGTTTCTTCAATATTTGATAAATTTTGTTTAGATTCAATTGCATTAATAGGAAAATAATTCGAAAAGAATGTTTTGATCGATGGGTGATATAGTTCAATAAGATTATATTCTTCCTAATCATGAAGATGGGAAAGATGATGATGATATTCCCATGGTTCTCTTTCTAGCATCATGGATTCCACTGTGTTCTCATCGATTAAGAAAGTGGATGAAAAATGATCAGATGGAGTACCAAAATCTAATGAATGATCGACCCAAACGATCGACGACGATTATTTCTAATTCGCCACCCAAGACATGCAGATTGATTGCTATGCCAGATCAATTGGGTTGGGCGGTGGAAATTCATCCAATGTAACAACTTCAAAATCACTTGTAATCTTCCTTAAGCCAGATGGAGTGGAAGATATCATGTAGCAGGTCTCTATGATTTCAATTTCTGCCGACGTCGCAGGCAGCTGTAATGCAAAGGTTCCCATTAGGGAAGAATCCTTTAAGAATCCTACATCAATGTTCTGAAGTGATATTTGGGGAGAGTGAACAAACAGAACACTTCCAGTTACCTGGGAAGTGGAGGCAAAGAAGGAGAGTTGATTGATGGTTGTGATAACACCTTTATGAGGAAAGGCGATCATTTTAAATTATGTACAAATGATCGCAGTCATAGCATATACCCATGGCCTTCTAAGTAAGATGTTTTAATCGAGGGGTCCGTAAACAACCTCAACTTAAACGGTTATAGTTTTTCCCCCTAGTTCAACATTCAGGTTATTAATAATACACAATGCTTATAAGTACGACCGTCAAAAGATTTCGACGTCGTTGGCAATTGAGACAAGCGCAGTGAGCCAAGTTATTTTTAGTAATTTAGAGACATAATGCATGTAGATGCTCCCTCATCAATAATATTACGATGAACGAGGTGATTGAGAACATTTACTTTGATGGAGAATTCCAATTCTACTGGTAATTGTGGCACATAGCTTGTATGGTTAAAGAGTACAATATTGAATCTGTCGGATCGATTCCACCAATTGTAGACAACAAATCATTCTTTTGGGAGTGAAAATTTTGAAGCACCTCAAGTATCGACATAGCTGAAGGGGATTGGGCCAAATATTTAACTATATTATAATTTTGAGCAGCTCAGGCTTCGAGGATTAAGTGTCGATTTATGAACGAATCCCTTTGGTGGTTTTATTGTCAATTTAGGAATAGAAGTTGGCGGTATCGATTTCGTAGACGGATTATTGGTCGAGGTAGTAGGTTGATCAGTAGCTTGAATACCGTAATATTTATTTCACGTTGACACCAAAACATCAATTTTTGGCTTTGCGACAGATATCATAATCACTTGGATACTAGACGCTGAATCCATGGCAACCAAATTTGTGTTCGGATTCAGAAATGGATATGTCAACACAACGGATGTATGCAAGGTATTAATAAATTTTGAGACTTTGGCACGGTGAGGAAAATCTCTAAAAAAGTGCTCCTCATTACAAATTATGCAAGGGTAACGAGGTTTTGGATTTGCAGACGATTGATCAGATGATCGATCCTGCGGGGTAGAAGTATGTTTTTTCTTTGATTTCCCATTTTTCTTACTTCTGGGTTGCTTGTCACTTTTTCCCTTCTCAGATGACACGGTATGGATTTCAAAAGAAGGTACAGGATTAGGTGCAGTAGAGTGATGTGTGCTTGTGGTACCGATCATACTGTCTCCGTCATCAGAGTCCTTTGATGGAGGAGGAACAGTAAAATTAGATCATGGCGCGTTGGGAATTTTCTTGTAGAGCATGCCAGATTGAGTATTTATCAAATATAAGTACTGGGCATGAGAAATGACCTGCTCTTCAGTGACGATACCACCCTTGGCCACATCCTCATTTATAGATGGTAACAGGGACTTAATGAACCACTTAGCGAGGAGATGATCAGGAACAAAGGTCTTGACCATTCTACGATGATGACACCACTCATGAATATGGTCAAAAATGTGAGTAGCATTAGTCTGTTTAAAATTAGTCAAGAGTTTCATTCCAGTTTCATATCATATGGGTAACTAGAAGTGGGTCAAAAAAATAGTAGCTAGGGTAGTGAAATTATCAAAAGAAGCTCTTGGTAACTCAATGTACCATTTCGCGACCAGACCATTGAGCGTATGTTGGAAAAGACACAGTCGAACAGAGTCATCATTTAGGGATTTAGATGAGCACCACAAATGATAAGTCATAACATGAGCTGAAGTGTTAGGTCCCTATATTACTAGTGTAGTCCCTTATTGTTGTTAGTGTATCCCCCTTATTGTTATTGTTGTACCCCTATTACCCCAATATTGTTATTATTGTGCCCTTAAATTATATTGCTAGGTCGGCTAGGATTATATTGTGATCCCATGGACTCCTATATATAGAAGGAGGTTTTTTCATTTGTATCATCTAAGAATTGTTCATTTATGTAATGTAAATGAGTTTTCTCCCTCGAAGTGGCTTATTTCTAAGGCGTTGATCTCTCTTTTCTTCTATTTTTGGAGCTGGTTTCATAACATTTGGTATCAGAGCTTTGGATTGTAGGGTTTCATTGCTACAAACAAGTCATCGTGGAATGTTCGCCATAATTTTTTTTCTAAGAAAGTTCAGAATCTGAAATTTATATTACGCAAAGGAGAAATCCTGAGGAACATCATGTAAAAATTTCAGATCTTGTTTCATAATATTTTATGAGATATGATCTATGGAATTTAGGGTTTTTACAGGCTCCAAAATTTAATATCAAAGAGGTGACCATGGGAAAATCGTCATAACTCTCTCTCTGAGCATCGAATTGGAATTTTGTAAACCATGGCCACAAGTACACTGACTTTAGTTTCCTGTGTATCAATTTCAGAGCCGAAGGAGGAAACAGTGACATGTGGCACTATGTACAAGTTCACTCTACTGAACCAATCCATAATTAGGTCATTGTGGGAGATTGAACATAACGTTTCCTTGAAGAATCCAAATCAAGTCAGACTTATGGAATTCGAAAGAAGATTCAGAGGGCTACTACAGGACCAAATTTCAGATATTGAAGATAAGAAATCATAGAGATAATTCAGTTTTAATATCGAGCTACTCAAAAGCAAGAAAAAGGTGTGTATTGTTTTTTCGAATTGCATAAGTCTTGTTTGAAAAATCATTTTGAATTGATTCGAAGGGAATATTGTAGAATAGATATCAGTATTGGGTTCTAAAATCCCCCCTAAAGAGAATTCAACACCCATTAAGCCTTCATAATACTCTACTATGACTCATGAAGATGAAGAAGTGCAACATTACATATCAAAATTACAAGAGAAAGTGCACCAAATTTCGCTCTCGCAAATAGCAACAAAAAATGAAATGGAAGTTTTGAAGAAAGACGTGGAAGCTAAGATGGATGGTTTAAATAATGGAATGGAAGTTGGCATGGAAGCTAAGATGGATGAAATGGGAGAAAAAAAGGAAAACATGAAGAATGATCTAAAAATAGACATGGAAGGTTTGACAAAGTTGATACAAGAAATGTTTCCTAATGGCGAAAAGATAGTAGAGGAAAATCAAGATGAGAAAAAAATAAATTCTAATCGTGATTTCATAAACTCTAATTTTATATGGAATACCCACCATATTCCAAAGATCGATATGAGGAAGTTTGATGGCAAGGATCCTGTAACATGGATACTACAAATGGAGCAATATTTTGATCTCAATAATGTGCAAAACACACAAAAGGTACGCATTGCAACTTTATATTTAGAAAAAAATACATTTGTATGGTATCGATGGCTTTGCTCCTGTAAAAATATTGTCACTTGGTCAATTTTTACGGAGGAAATGATAGCACATTATGAGGATACAAAGAACAACACCTTTTTTAGCCAATCGATAAATATCAAACAAAAGGGTTCAGTGGTGGATCACATTGTGGACTTCCAAAAATTGAATATAAGGGTAGTTGATATTCCATAGGAACACAAGATTGATGTCTTCATAGGGAATATAAAGGATAACATCCAACATGAGGTTTGCTTTTGGGAACTTGATTCATTCGAGAAGGAATTTAGGTTGGCAAGAAAAAATGAATGTAAAATTATGGCGACAAGGAAGCCTACCACTGACATCTATAAATATGGAAGTGTTGCTACTCCTAGACTTCCACAACCTACAAGGTTGACACCAAAACACTTGGAAGAAAAAAGAGAAAAAGGGCTTTGCTATAGTTGTGATAGAAAATACACGAAAGGTCATAAGTGTGCTGAGAAGAAAATATTTTACATAGATTGTGAAGAGGAGGAAGAAAATGAACAAGAAACATAAAAATAAGAGGATGTACACCACGAACCAACCCTAGAAGAAGAAGAATTGAGTTTGACCATATCGTGTAATGCATTGGCAGGAATTACCACTCCTCAAACTCTGAAAATAAAAGGACATATCAAGCAGAAAAAGGTAATAATGTTGATTGATTCATGTAGTACCCATAATTTATTCATTGTAAGGTAGCCAAGGAATTGAATTGTTTCCTATACCCAACACCAGAATGTCAAGTGATGGTTTCAAATGGATGAACTATAAATTGCTCTGGAAAATGCCATAATATCAAGCTAACCATGGGGGAATATGTATTGAAAATTCCAATGCTTTCCATTCCAATGGTAGGTGTTGATGTTGTACTAGGAGTAAAATGGTTACAATCTTTGGGGACGATAGCTTTTAATTTTAAAGAACTTTTCTTGAATTTTTTTTGGAAGGAAAAGAATTTGAATTACGGGGTATCGCAGGGAATTCAAGAAAGATAATAAGCTTTAATTCCATGACAAAGCTTCTCAAGAAATAACAACGAGGCGTAGTTTTACAATTATGCTCACTAGAAGTTCCAACATCAAAATCATCTATTTCTCCATATCTCCAAAAAGTCTTGGACAATCATTCCAAGGTGTTTGAAACTCCCAAAGGGCTCCCACCTATTCGTGATCAGGATCATGCTATTCATTTCATTCTAGGAAGTCTTCCTCCAAACATCAGGCCCTATATATATCCTTATGTCCAAAAGAGTGAAATTGAACGTATGATTGCAAAAATGTTAGAGGCAGGTATAATTCAACCTAGTAAAAGTTATTTCTATGCTCCAGTAGTATTGGTGCACAAGAAGGATTGATCATGGTGCATGTGTCTGGATTATAGGGAGCTCAAGAAGCTCACTATTAAAGATATATTTCCCATTCTTGTGATTGATGAATTATTGGATGAATTACATGGAGCAATTTATTTTACCAAGTTTGATCTTCGTTCAGGATATCATCAAATTAGAATGAATACTGAAGATATACCGAAAACAACATTTCGAACTCATGAGGGTCATTATGAATTTTTGGTCATGCCTTTTTGCCTTACCAACACACCTTCTACATTTCAAGAGTTGATGAATTCCATTTTCAAACCCTTCCTTAGAAAATTTGTCCTAGTATTTTTTGATGATATACTAATCTACAACAGGTCTTGGAAGGATCATGTTGAACATGTTGACAGGGTGCTCAAACTATTGGAGGAGAAACAATTATATGAAAAAACATTCAAATGATTCTTTGGAGTACAAGAGGTGGAATATCTGGGTCATATTTTATCTCACAAGGGTGTTAAGGTAGACCCTAACAAAATTAAATCCATTAAGTAATGGAAAGTCCCACAACCATAAAGAAGTTGCAAGGATTTCTTAGGTTAACATGGTATTATCGCAAGTTTGTTAAGAATTATGGGATAATATCAGCACCTCTAACAACATTATTGAAGAAATATGAATTTTCATGGACGCCTAAAGCAACCAAGGCCTTTGAATATCTTAAAGAGGAAATGTTCCTAGCATCGGTCTTAGCTATGCTAGACTTCACAAAAACCTTTATTGTGGAACGTGATGCCTCAGGAAATGGAATTGGTGTTTATTTAATGCAAGAAGGAAGACCCATTTCTTTTGAAAGTTGTCCAGTCAAATGAAATTATTTACAGAAAGCTATTTATTAGAAGGAAATGTTAGCAATACTACATGCACTAAAGAAATGTCAACCTTACCTAATGGGAAGAAACTTCAAGGTAAAAATTGATCATGATAGTATTAAACATTTTTTGGAACAAAGACTATCTTTAGAAGAGCAACAAAAATAGGTCACAAAGATGTTGGGTTATGACTTTGAAATCATATACAAAAAAGGGAAGCTAATTGTTGTTTCAGATGCACTCTCAAGAAATAATGAAGAGATGGAAGCATTGCTTTGTTCCATTTGTATTATCCAACTAGATTGGATAGCCGAAGCAAGGGATTAATGGAAGAAGGACAAATAAGTATGGAGACTCATTCAAAAGTTGCAGAAAGATCCTAGTACATCTTATACATTTAGTTGGAAAAATGATTCCTTATGGTACAAATATCACTTATATCTTTGTAATAATTCCAAACAAAAACAAAACATTCTTTTCGAATTGCACACTTCTCCTTTAGGAGGACACTCAGGATTTTTAAAAACTTACCACAGGGTGAAGAAAGAATTTTTTTGGGATGGCCTTAAATTTAATATTCAAAATTTAATGGCGGAATGTTTGGTTTTCCAACAAAATAAAGTTGAGACAATTAAGACCCCAAGTCTTATACAACCTTTATCCATTCCAAGTCAACATTGGGAGGAGATTTCAATGGATTTTATCATAGGTTTACCTAAGTCCGAAGGAAAGAGTGTCATCATGGTGGTAGTTGATAGACTTACCAAGTATGCACACTTTTGTGCATTATCTCATCCATTTAAAGCAAGTACAGTTTCTACTACATTTATGGAAACAATTAAAAAGCTACATGGAAACCCAAAGATTATTGTAAGCGACAAATATCCCATTTTTACTAGAAATTTGTGGACGAAATTATTTTCTTGTTTGGGTACTCAACTAGCTCATAGCTCATCTTATCATCCTCAATCCAATGGTCAAACTAAGATAGTGAATAAATGTTTGGAAGGATATATTCATTGTTTTGTATCTGATAAACAAACACAATGGGTCAAGTGGTTACCTCTTGCTGAATGGTGGTATAACACTTCCTTCCATAGTGCAGCAAAAATGACCCCATTTATGGAACTTTACTGATATCATCCACTGTCCATCACATCATCTTTAAGAGAAAATTCTAAGGTTCAAGCAATGGAAGATCACATCGAGCATCAACAAGAAGTTCTCCAACTCTTAAAGGATAACCTAAATTTGGCACAAAATCGAATGAAACAATAGGCATATCAACATCGCAGTGAGAGAAGTTTTGATGTAGGAGACTACGTATTTTTACGGCTACAACCATATAAAAAAATTTCTACTATTGTTTGGAGGAATTTATGGTTAAATTTTTATTAAAGCAATTTCTTGGAAAAAATATAATTCAACATATTACACTTACCTCTTTCTTTATTTTATATGTGCCTACTATTTTGATTATAATAATCTAACTTAAAGCAAGACATATCTCTCTTGTTTTCACGACTTATTTGTATTTTATTTAAGGAAAGATCAATGATGTCATAGGGAACACCATAGCTAGTAATCTCACCATACACAATGAGCTAGGGAAACAATTTTGTTTTGGGATTTTCAATGAAATTGAAGGAACCTATCTCCCTTTTGTCACTCTTTTACTTTCATTCACAAGTCTAAACATTCTAGGTAAGATCATGTGAAAGTAATTGGATAAATGAGGCATTATTTTCTTTTTGTAATGTCTATGCAAAACATATGAAGCATGAAGCCAATTTCACTGGAAAAAAATCCTACAATCTAGATCATGAAATCCTGTCTTTTTGGCAAATCACTACCTTTATCCCAACCTTGGCCTTGGAAACTATGTCCCTAAAGCTATCTCTTGAGTCATCAACCTCCTTTGAGATGGGAAATATAATTTTTCCATTAAATTATTTGTTACATTTTTGGTTACTCCAATATGAATCCACACTAGGTATTAAGCTAGTTCATTTTTTAGTGGTTCATTGTGGTTTAAGTGTAGAAATTAATTGTAGATTCAATACTGCTCATGTAATTTACTAAAACATAAGACTCGAATCTACTCTACTCATCTGCAGAAGCAAATTCACGATCGAGAAGACATATCAAAAACATGCATCATGATTCAACACACATACACATAGATTTATCTAGGGGAAAACAACTGCTCAAAATCCCTTCCTGTCTATATTGCATTAATCAAAGAATTTGGATGAATACAATATGTTTTCTTAAGCTTGAGCACAACCTGTGCAAGTATTTTCTATCCTTTGCCTGGCCAACTGACTTTGGCTAACACTTATCCAATTTCAAGCCTTCCCAAGCTCCAATTTCCTTGCGCTGTTTGATGAGGAATTAGCCCCTATTAATTAGGGAAATTGCTCATTGAGAATTGTGCAATTCCTTTAGGCCCTTCTTTGACTGCATGCACCACCTGTACAACTTGGAAAATTCTACAACTAATAGTACACTACCCTTGAACTCTAATCCCATCTGGGTAATTTGAATTTCATGCATGCGTGAGTTAATTTAGTCTGATTGATCAGTTAATTGGTTAAACATTGAAGTTACTGTTGATTTTTGAAGCATCAGAAAGTGCTCTAAGCCCCAAAGTTTGTGGAGAGGTTTAGACAATGGTATTCCAAAGAACCCAAAAACTGCTTGTGAAAATTCCACTCGCTTGATGTTTTATTAAAATAATTAATTATTTTAATGGAGACCCTAAGTCTAACTTAGGGAAATTAAATAATTAAAGGACATTAATAAAATAGAGTGAGAATAATCTAGAAAATGAGGAGATCAAGTCATGTTATAATCTTAGCCGTTGATTAGAGATCTAATCTCGGTCATTGATATCTCGACAAGAAGACTATAAAGGAAGGCTTGAGGGATATTTGGAAAGACACACCGAATTGATCTAGAGTTCAAAATTTCTGGGGTGGGGTTTGCTGAGAAATTCAAGCTAGAGATCTGAGCAGTGAGGGGCAAAGATAATATCCAGAGAGGAAGAGACTTTCTCAGTCGGTGGAGCATCAGTCAGAGACTGGCAGAGGTGATCTAACCAAGCCAGCGCTGAAGGAAGGAGGGCTAATGCATTTACTGCGTAGGACTCACACAGAAGCAGCACAGAGGCAGAGGAAGGTTTTACTGCGTAGGGCTCACACAGAAGCAGCATAGAGGCAGAGGAAGGTTTTCAGAATTTTTGCTTGTAGATTAGTTTTGGAGGCCGAGATTTGGAAAGTGACACCGGGAGGTTGTTCCTCAGGGTCCACAAAGGCAAAACAACTTGGTTGGGGCTGAACACTAAGCCTGGAAGTGGTTGAGGCAGAGGCTGGAAGGTCCAACCCTGGGACTGCGTAGTGCCTCCATAGGGCAGGGTTTTATTCATCTGGATCAGCCAGGAACTCAGTGATTGAGTGAGGCAAATCCTCACAAATTATTTTGCCAATATTTCTCTCTTTAACTGAATTAATCTAGGAGTATTCAGAGATGTATTCAGACATTGCTACTATTTAATAATAAAACGCTCATATCTGTTGCACTAGTTTTCCCGCATTGGGTTTTTTCGGGGACTTAGTCCAAAATAAAGGTGTCATACGTGTGATTTATTTCCTCATTTAGTTTCTTTGTTTCAGAATCATGAGTATTATACTGTAGGCTGCTTTAGTGATTGCTTAAGTATTTCATGTATGATTCAAAAATAATTGTGTAAAGTAAATTATATAATAGAAGTAATTCAGTTGGTTGCAGTAGGATTCCTTAGATTGTTTAGATCTAGGAATTTTCACAGCTACACCCCACTGCTAGACCTCCCACTAGTTCCTCCAACAATTGGAACTAGTTTAACTGACCATAAATCAATATAACTGAATTAATTTGTTACAACTGAAATTAACTCAACCTAGGCTCCTAAAATTTATGAATCACTATACACAACTCAAGCTCATGCCCCCAATGCGAATTAACTAAGCTAGCTAAGAGATAAAACTATTTCAATTTAGCTAACTCATTCAAGTTGTCTAGTGATGTGGAATTTCGATTTTCTCTTAATTTAATAAAAGGAAAATTTCATTTGGAATTTCTTGTTGCATTTTCAACACTCCTCAACAAGAAAGGGATTATCAAATACCCTAATCCTGCCTCTATAAAACTGAGATTTTCCTGTTCACAAACCCTTTGTCAAAATATTTGCATCTTTTTCCTCTGTAGGAATGTATTCCAACAACACGATCCACCTTTGCACACAATCTCGTAGATGGTGATAGCAGATGTCAATATGCTTGGATCGATCATGAAAAACCAGGTTCTCAGAGAGTTTGATACAACTCTGATTGTCACAGTAAATCACAGTAGGATCCATCATTTGACCAAATAAGCCAACAAGAATATTCCTCATCCAAATAGCCTCACATGCTGCTTGACTCGCAGCCATGTACTCTACTTCTGTTGTGCTAAGTGTAACAAATATCTACTTCCTGTTGTACCAAGAAACTTCTGCTGACCCAACACTGAAAATTCCTCTTGATGTGCTTTTCCTGTCCGATGGGCTCCCTGCCCAATCTACATTTGTGAAGCTTTGCAGCTTCACTCCCTCTGTCCGTCTGTACCAAATTCCGAACTGAGTAGTGCCTCTGAGGTATCTCAACACATGTTTTGTTGCCTTCCAATACAATTTGGTTGGCTTAACCATTGCTTGACTAAGCTCATTAACTTCATAACACATGTTTAGTCGTGTGAACCCATAAGTTGCCTGCAAATAGTAGCCTCCACTTCCTCACATGAAGTGGCATCCTCCTTCCTCCAACTGGCTGTTAGAGTGTCCATGGGTTTGCTATTCTCCATGCAGAACTTCTTCTGTATCTCATTGGCATACTTGTCCAGAGAGACAAACAGTTTCCCATCTCCTTGCCATACTTCCAAACCGAGGAAATAATGCATGAGTCCCATTTGCTTCATCCCAAATTCTATTGCAAGATCCTCTTTGCAAGAATTGATCAACTTCTCATCATCGATTAAAATCAAATCATCATTTAATACTATAATCAACAATTTACCTTCAACAACAATATGGTAAAGGTTTGCATCTGCTTCACTTTTGTTGAAGCCCAAATTGGTGAAATAACTGTCGATCCTAGTGTACCAAGCACGGGGTGCTTGTTTCAATCTATACAACGCTCGCTTGAGTCTGCACACAAGCGACTCTATGTCAAAGGTCTCAAATCCTTCCGGTTGTTCAACGTATAGCTCCTCCTCAATCACTCCATTGAGGAATGTTGTCCTCACATCCATCCGGTGAATGTTCCATCCCATCTGCGCTACAAGTGCTAGAATTGATCTAATAGAAGAGTACCTTTCTACTAGAGAAAAAGTCTCCTCGTAGTCAATTCCCTCCACCTGAGAGAACCCCTTGGCCACAAATATTTCCTTGTGTTTCCTGATACTTCTGTTTGCATCATGCTTCACCTTGTAGATCCATCTCGAACCCACCACTGATTTGTCCTCTGGTCTTGGGACCACTTCCCAAACACTGTTTCTGACAATGGAATCATATTTCTCTACCATGGCATCAACCCATACTGGTTGTTGCATTTCTTCTTCGAATGAGGATGTTTTTATCTCTACTAGCTCAATCATTAGAGCCATCTAGCCTATGTACGGATCCGGTGACCTGGAGCCTGCACTGTGATGTGGGTGCTCCCACATTCTCTCTAGCATCATGAAATAATTTGTTAGCTTCCCTTGTGTGCTTTCTTCCTTCCCTAGATGTCTCTGCATGAGTGGGTGTCTCCACTCTCTGCTCCTCTATTTGTGGCTGCTCCACAACATCTTGAGGTTCTTCCTTTGGAGCCAAAATCTCCTCATCTGAATGCAACTGAAGTTCCCTCTCAAGAGAACACCTCATTGCCTTCTCCTCATCTAACTTCACATCTCTACGCAACTGTCATCTTGAGAGATGGTAGGTAAACACGATAGTTGTGAGGTGCATCAACGTACCCCACAAATATTCCCAACTCCACTGTTGGCTCTAGCATTTTCCTTGATTCCTTGGAAACATGACAGTAAACTGATGATCCAAAGATCCTGAAGTGTGACACATCTGGTTTCTCCCTTGAAAAAGCTTCTTCTGGTGTACTTATCCCAAGAATCCCATGAGGACACTTGTTCTGCAAATAGACTATTGTGTTGCATGCTTTAGCCCACAAGTTCATTGGTAGGCCTTGGTCATGCAACATCACCCTTACTGCTTCCACAATAATTTTGTTCTTCCTCTCATCCACCCCATTCTGTTGTGGGTTGTGGGGTGTTGTCAACTCCTGTCAAATGCCTTCCTTTACACATAAATTTGTAAACTCATTTGACACATATTCACCACCGTTATCGCTCTCGAGAGCCTTCACTTTCCTACCAGTTTCTTTCTCAACAAGTACTTTAAATTCAATAAAATTGGAGAATGTCTGGTTTTTCTTCTGCATGAAGAAAACCCAACACTTCCATGAGAAATCATCTACAAATACAACATATTACCTGTTATGGCCTAAATCTACCTCAGGCTGAGGAAGGCAGAGTCTAGGGTAACATCAAACCACGCTTAACCTGGTAGCTAGCCCTACCAGATCGGGAGAGGGCTCTCTCCTGGTCAATCTCAGCAAAAATAATCAGTGAGCTTTGAGATGACTTGAATAAAGGCTGATTTTAGGCTAGGTATATATGTATAAGAGTTTTATTTGATTTTGAAGGTGTTTGTTGGATCAAAGGGAAAGGAAGATTTTGGGTCTAGGGAATGAGACCTAGTTTTTTGCAGGGATTTGAATGGGGCAAGGTAGGAAATTATTTTGACACTTCAATTTTGAAAGAAATGGATAGCTCAGACCGGTGAGGAGTTGAAGAGGGCAAGAAACTTTCAAGAATCCTCATCAAACAGTTGAAAACATGGAAAATTAAACAAACCCTAAGTAGAGCACTGCAAATTTTAATGAATTCCACATTTATCCTTGTTTGTTTAACTTAAGAAGAAATGAGAGGGAAAATGATACACATAAAACACCAGCAGAATTACATTAACAGAGAGAAACACATCATAAAAACAAAGAGCCACATGAATCCTAAGGAGTGTTGTAAACCCTGGTCTATTCCTTTTCCAAACTACAGAGATGAATGTACAATGATGCTCAAAGAAATCCCAAGCGTCCAACCTATGCTAATGACTAAAAAACTACAAGATATAGACAACACTAACTCATCCCCAGCCTCTAGGGGTCGAGCTCACAAGTTTAGGAGCTGTTTCAACAAGATCTAAACTGAGAACTGGAAAATAGGCAGTGGAACAGCTTGCCTCTATAAGATAGGAAACTAATTAATTCAGTTGCAATTCACCTTTTGATGGATGAATCAACCTCCATGAGTGAAAATTTAACAAAATTACATCAATATCCATCAAACTACATCCAATTACATCATGAGTTTAACATTTGGAAATAAGAAAGTCAAAATGTCAAAAACTAGGCGAAAAACAGAGTTACTGAGTCTAAAATGAGCAAAAATCCCCAATGTGCCGCACCTGATTTCTCTATGCATCGCACCAGTTTGGAGCTGATTTCAGAGGCCTTCCTGGTGTCCAAATTTTTTCCAAGTGGGCTTGTTGGAAAGGTCTACCTGTCTACTTTCCAACACAAGTGGAATTTCTGAATTTGGCTTTCATTTGCCCCTCCAAAACTGATTTCTCCCAACACTACTTCTTTGGACCAAAGGAAACTGATAAAATTGAAGTTTTGAATGAAATTGTGGTGAAAAGAGCTTGCAGCTCTATGCGCCGCGCCACAACCCAACGCGCCGCGCCACAAACCCAACGCGTCGTGCCATAAACCCAACGCATCACGCCATTATGCAGGAGATTTTTGGAGACCTTCCTGGTGTCCAAATTAGGTGGAGGATAGCTCGTTGGAAAGCTTATTGAGCCTGATTTCCAACGCAACTATAATTTTTCAATTTGGAGTTCATATTTCCTGTCAAAAATCAAATCTTCCAAGACTTGTCAAAATGAGCAAAATGAGGTTGCCTCGAGGCAGAGTGCTGCTGCAGTCAACTTTTGAAGGTCTTCCTCAACTCCAAACTGAGCTCATGATAGCTCATTGGAAATATATTTGTGTCTAGCTATCATTTGATGCATAAAGAAAGTCATTTAGCCAACCAAGCTAGGAGAAAAGTTAATTTTCCCAAGGTCACTTCAGAGGTGCATCAATTCTCTTGAGGCAACTGTATTTTTGAAATTTATCTAAAACCATGACACATGTGTAAAAATTAAAGGAATTTTTTATTCCTTGGCCTATTTTGGACAAAAAAATCTCTTAGGATTCCAAAATTCATCTTTTCTTGCTCAGAAACATCATTGGAGTAAAATCTATCCCGATGTGTGGAACAAGGGATTTGTCAAAATGAAGTGAAATGAAGGGGATAAGGGGCTTCTAAATTCTTAAGAAAATTTTGGGAAGTAGGGAGGGATGTTAGGAAGCAGGGGAAAATGGAATTTCAAAGATTGAGTGAGGGGAAGGGGTCCAAAAGGGCAAAACACAGGCCTAGCCTAGAAAATTGCCAAGTTATAGCAAGAAACTAGGGTTTGTGCGAAAATGAGGAATTTGGGGGATCTCAATGATGGGAAGTGTTTAATAAGGTACATTAAGGATAGGGAAATGTGTATGAACATCAGGATACAAGTTTTGCTGATGATTTGACCATCTAAGAGAAATTACCTTCAAAACCCAAGGAGAGGGAAATGAACCTTACCTAGGCACAACTAAAGCATGAACAAGGTGTAAAATGACCCAGTGGAACTTGAAATGATGATGAAAAACCCTCTGAATGATGGTACACTCAACTGAATGGTGACATGGACCGACATTTGGACAAATTTGAAAGGAGTGAAAACAAACCCTAGACCTAATACCTAGTGACCAAATTTTACTTGAAGACTCACTAAAATGACAAAATTTTACCTTGACACCTTAAAATCACTTTATAAGAGCATGCTTGATCACTGGAGGAAGGATACAAAGACTGACACTAACATTGGCTTCAATGGGGATGGTAGCTCCTTGGAGGTGCCAAGAACTACAGATCTTTGGAAAGCAGACAGTGCCTTCATCCATTAGGCAATGAAGTCAAAAACTCAAGCTGAAATGCATGACTGAAAACTGATGACTTGATGACACAAATTGACTCTCATTCAACTAAAAACTGACTCGATACTTAAACACAACCTATAAATTGGAAATGATGCTCAAAGTAGAGCTTATTCAATACAACCTACTCTAACAGTTTCATTCATCACCTGATCAAGTGAAATGAAACAACCAATGCAACCAAGTAAGTATTCCGGCTGTTGTTTGAATTCTTCGCAAGTGCTTGCTTATGAACAATAAGAGACAACTACTGAAAGGCAACTCCCATGAAAACTTGGAAAAAAATCCGTTGAATGATATGGATTCTCTATCCGCCTCCAAAAACACTGCATAAGGATCTTGAAGTTCATGCACATTGGAACTTAGCTCATCCAATGGATTACTTCTCTTCTCCTCATACCATGAATGCAAACTTTGTTTTGAGCTTTTTGATGAGCTTTGTGACGAGACTCCTGCTAAAAATGACAAAGAGACCGGCTGCCGGATCAAGTTTATATCAACACACGTTTCAAGCTTACATATAGTCAATGGAGAAGGACTTTGATTGCAAACATCATCCAACACACCAGCTATTGGATCATGAAAAACTTGAAAATATTGCTGCAACCCATTTTCTATTGTTGCTGATGAGATTACATGATTTTCTACAAGCTGCTCATTTGAAAATTTACTATGCCAATTTCTCTTCAAAAAATGAAATGATTCAAAAGAAAAAGGTACAGAATCATCTTGTATCATTTCATCATATGTGCCAGCTTCCATGTCTTCATCTGCAACTTGAAAATCAATGGAATTCGGGGGCTGCAAATCTGGATATGAGAAGTCTTGAACAAGGTTTTCATTGTCCTCAAGATGGTCCAGATCAAGACTTGTCGACAGTTGATTTCTGATTGCATGGAAGTTGTCTCTGATGAACTGAAACGAATCAAAACAAAAAGGAAAATATCTTTCACTTACTTCAAAATTTGCTGCACTTTCCTCGTCACTGTCATAGCTGATATGCATCAGTTGATCACTGTACTCGAGTTGCTGAAAGTGAACATCCTCCTTCCACAAACTAGCTGCTGATTTGTCTGCAATATTGGCTTCTGTTTGGAGAACATAATCATCATCATACTGATCAAACTTAGGCAAATCATCAGTATAAAACACATCATCAAGCATACACGTCATATCAACAGCTCTCTCTTCTCCAAGATGATTTATAAAACAATCATTATCAGATCTATGACAACTGGGATAAGAAACAAAATGTTTTGGATCAACAACCTATTCTTCTTCAATCAGCGAGCCATGGGCTTGAACATTATACTCATTCCTTGTGATGATCCTCTGCATCATCTCTTCCACTACACTTACCAAAATGTCAAGCTTTACCTCTAGAGATGTTGATTCCTCCGGATCTATGTTTTTCATCTCTTCTTTCTTCAACTTTTCCCTTCGGATCAGCAAATGAGCCTCTACATCTACTGCACTGTTCTACATCTCTTCAAGTGTTGCAAGATTCCTCTCAGCTGAAACTCCATTTCCGGATCAAAGGCACCCGGGTAGTGCAAGAGAGCAGATCCAAGAGGAGGTCTTATATCTACTAGCATCAAATAATAAACTTGGTTAAATCTGGCAGAAAACTATTGTACTGTCTCCCCTGGCAGTCTTTTCAGCTGGTTATACTCTTCTATAATCAAGAAATGTTTTTGTTTGACCACTCACCTGTCGAGGAAAACTTTGACAAACTGCTGGAAATCTGAGATGCTTGCATCAGGCAGGGCTTTGAACCAACTCTTGACTTTTCCTTGAAAAGAAAGAGAAAAAAGCCTAATACTGACATCTTCTTCATCAACTTCAAAAAGGTTGAGAAAAGATTCAAAATTAAAAACATGTCTCTCAGCAGTGATGTTGTCGCGTTCACCATCAAATCTTGGTAGATATAGGTCATGATTTTTAGGTAAAGCATGGCATATAGGAGGTAAAATCAGAGGCTTGTATCGATTTGGAATTTTACAAGGTATAGGGTATGTACAAATGCTGCAGAATCAGTCTTGGTCACTTGAGGTTCATCAGTTTGAATATGGTCA
Source organism: Pinus albicaulis (assembly GCA_034641835.2). Classification (NCBI taxonomy): domain Eukaryota; kingdom Viridiplantae; phylum Streptophyta; class Pinopsida; order Pinales; family Pinaceae; genus Pinus; species Pinus albicaulis. Next base: position 846,806,015 of record CM076574.1, on the reverse strand, counting down.
TCACAAGATTCGGAAGAAAGGTCTTGATCAAGCTCAAAAGCATGCAAATCTTTGGTATCCACAATCTTTGAAGGGAAGGAATCAAATGCAGGCCGAGGATCTTTTCTCAAATACAATATACTTTGCAAATCCTTCTTGACATTCTTGGGAAAAGAGAAGAAATAATTTATGACAAAGAAAAAAATTTCTTGGATGAAATTCCAACTTGAATACCTGATATTTCCATATTGTCCTTTCATGTTTCTGCTGGTCAGGTTCATCCTCCAGTGGAGTCCTTGGATATGATCTCGAAACTGATTTAGAGTCACCAGGTGAATGATTTCAGCCTTGCGGTGTCTGATCTTTGTCCACAATCAACAATCAGATCTTAACTTGATTACATTTTACTGAGGAACTAGATGTTCATTTCATAAACTAGACTAGAGATTGACTGAAGCAACATTCATCTACTTTCTATAATGCAAAGCAAGAGCGTTTCGAAGGCTACCTGGCTAACTTCAGGCTCTGTCTGTAGTTTATAAAGCAAAAAAAAACTTTTCATCTTCCCCAGTATGGTCGCCACTATGTTATGGCCTAAATCTACCTCAGGCTAAGGAAGGCAGAGTCTAGGGTAACATCAAACCACGCTTAACCTGGTAGCTAGCCCTGCAAATCGGGAGAGGGCTCTCTCCTGGTCAATCTCAACAAAAATAATCAGTGAGGCTTGAGATGACTTGAATAAAGGCTGATTTTAGGCTAGGTATATATGTATAAGAGTTTGATTTGATTTTGAAGGTGTTTGTTGGATCAGAGGGAAAGGCAGATTTTGGGTCTAGGGAATGAGGCCTATTTTTTTGGAGGGATCTAAATGGGGAAAGGTAGGAAATTGTTTTGAAACTTAAATTTTGAATGAAATGGATAGCTCAGACTGGTGAGGAGCTGAAGAGGGCAAGAAACTTTTAAGAATCCTCTTCAAACAGTTGAAAACATGGAAAATTAAACAAACCCTAAGTAGAGCACTGCAAATTTTAATGAATTCCACCTTCATCCTTGTTTGTTTAAATTAAGAAGAAATGAGAGGGAAAATGATACACATAAAACACCAATAGACTTACATTAACAGAGAGAAACACATCATCAAAACAAAGAGCCACATGAATCCCAAGGAGTGCTGCAAACTCTGGTCTATTCCTTTGCCAAACTGCAGAGATGAGTGTACAATGATGCTCAAAGTAATCCCAAGTGTCCAACCTATGCTAATGACTGAAAAAATACAAGATATAGACAACACTAACTCATCCCCAGCCTCTAGGGGTCGAGCTCACAATTTTAGGAGTTGTTTCAACAAGATCTAAACTGAGAACTGGAAAATAGGCAGTGGAACAACTTGCCTCTATAATATAGGAAATCGATTCATCCAGTTGCAATTCACCTTTTGATGGATGAATCAACCTCCATGAGTGAAAATTTAACAAAATTACATCAAGATCCATCAAACTACATCCAATTACATCATGAGTTTAACATTTGGAAATAAGAAAGTCAAAATGTCAAAAACTAGGCAAAAAACAGAGTTATTGAGTCTAAAATGAGAAAAAATCCCCAATGCGCTGTGCCTGATTTCTCTATGCGTCCCGTGAGTTTGAAGCTGATTTCGGAGGCCTTCACGGTGTCCAAATTTTCTCCAAATGGGCTTGTTGGAAAGGTCTGCCTATCTACTTTCCAACACAAGTAGAATTTCTGAATTTGGCTTTCATTTGCCCCTCCAAAACTGATTTCTCCCAACACTACTTCTTTGGACCAGAGGAAACTGATAAAATTGAAGTTTTGAATGAAATTGTGGTGAAAATAACTTGCATCTCTATGCGCCGCGCCACAACCCAACGCGTCGCGCCACAAACCCAACGCATCACGCCATAAACCCAACGCGTTGCGCCATTTTGCAGGAGAATTTTGGAGACCTTCCCAGTGTCCAAATTGGGCACATGATATCTCTTTGGAAATATTATTGGTTCTAATTTCCAACCCAACTGGAATTTTTCAATTTGGAGTTCATTTTCCCTGTCAAAAATCAAATCTCCCAAGACTGGTCAAAATGAGCAAAATGAGGCTGCCTCAAGGCAGAGTGTTGTTGCATTCAACTTTTGAAGGTCTTCCTCAACTCCAAATTGAGATCATGATAGCTCATTGAAAATATATTGGTGTCTATTTATCATTTGACTCATCAAGCAAGTCATTTAGCCAACCAAGCTAGGAGAAAACTTGATTTTCCCAAGGTCACTTCAGAGGTGCATCAATTCTCCCGAGGCAACTGTAGTTTTGACATTTTTCTAAAACCATGACACCTATGTAAAAAGTGAATGAGGTTTTTATTCCTTGGCCTATTTTGGACAAAAATATCTCTCAGTTTTCCAAAATTCATCTTGTCTTGCTCAAAAACATCATTGGAGTAAAATCTATCCTGATGTGTGGAACAAGGGATTTGTCGAAATGAAGTGAAATGAAGGGGATAAGGGGCTTCTAAATTCTTAAGAAAATTTTTGGAAGTAGGGAGGGATGTTAGGAAGCATGGAAAAGTGGAAGTTCAAATATTGAGTGAGGGGAAGGGGTCCAAAAGGGAAAAACACAGGCCTAGCCTAGAAAATTGCCAAGTTATAGCAAGAAACTAGGGTTTGTGCGAAAATGAGGAATTTGGGGGATCTCAGTGATGGGAAGTGTTTAATAAGGTACATTACGGATAGGGAAAGGTGTATGAACATCAGGATACAAGTTTTGTTGATGATTTGACCATCTAAGAGAAATTACCTTCAAAACCCTAAGAGAGGGAAATGAACCTTACCTAGGCACAACTGAAGCATGAACAAGGTGTAAAATGACCCAGTGGAACTTGACATGATGATGACAACCCTCTGAATGATGGTACACTCAGCGGAATGGTGACATGCACTGACATTTGGAAAACTTTGAAAGGAGTGAAAACAAACCCTAGACCTAATACCTAGTGACCAAATTTTACTTGAAGACTCACTGAAATGACAAAATTTGACCTTGACACCTTAAAATTACTTTATAAGAGCATGTTTGATCACTGGAGGAAGGCTGCAAAGACTAACACTAACATTAATTGTGCTTGGCCGTGGAGGCTGTCGAGAAAGGTCCACAGACTTTAGAGTGGATCCTTTCAAGGGATTGCATGTGCCCTATTATCCCAATCATTGAAGGTGGATTTTGTGTACTTCCCCAGGGTACACCCTTTGCATGTATTTTATTGCTCTAGTGCTCCATTGGGGAGGCTTATGGTGATCTGCCGCATGATCTTCAAAGCTCCATGACGCAAATGGCCAAGTTTTCTATTTCATAATTCACCAACATCTCGGCTCTGCACCTTCTCTACCTTTGTGCTAAAAGCAACATAGTCTTCCACATTCAACTTGTATAGGTTCTTCACCCAAACCCTGATCTACTTCACTTTTGTTGTGGCGATGTGTCTCAATAATGCCTTTCCTTTGTTGATTATCACATCGTAGCCATGGTCTTCCAACACTGTGACGAAAACCAAATTATTCTTTAGACCCGGAACAAACATCACATCCTTGAGCCTGAGAGGGGAGCCAGACTCCCTCTGAAAAGTAATTGTATCAAAAATGATCATTCTATACCTCCCATCATCTCCCATCTCGATGTGCATCTGGAGGTCTTTCTCCTCCAAGTCACTGAAAATTTCTCGGTTTCCTGTCATATGGAATGAGGCATCACTATCCAGATACAACACACTACCCATCACTGTGCTTTCCATGCATGCAATGACGGTGAAGTCCAACTCGAATTGTGAAGCCAAAGCTTCACTTGTTGCTCCTCCTGAGGACTTCTTGCCCACTATTAGAGCTAAAATTGTCTCGAGAATAGAACAATTTAAGGACGCATTCACTGAGGACTCAAAATCCCTTCTGCTCTAGGCATTATAGGCTGACCACCAATACACCACAGGGGGTATCCCTGACAATACTTATATGATTTTCAAAAAAGTGAATATAATAAGGTTAGATAATAGTAATTTCGAACGTCGTAGTAATATTGCGGTATTAACAGAAGGAACATTAAGCAATAACAATCGTTGAATGATGTAGCTCATGCATGTTGTATGATAAATCTCAAGTAAAAGAAAACTGAAATAAAAGAAAATCAACACAACATAATAAAACAAATATAAAACTATACGCATCGCGATGAAAACCAAATTATTCTTTAGACCCAGAACAAACATCACATCCTTGAGCCTGAGAGGGGAGCCAAACTCCCTTTGAAAAGTAACTGTACCAATACCGATCATGCTTTACCTCCCATAATATCCCATTTCGATGTGCATTTGGAGGTCTTTCTCCTCCAAGTCACTGGAAAATTCTTTGTTTCCCGTCATATGGAATGAGACACCACTATCTAGATACAAAAAACTACCCATCAATGTGCTTTCCATGCATGCAATGAAGGTGAAGTCCAACTCGAATTGTGAAGCCAAAGCTCTACCTGTCGCTCCTCTTGAGGTCTTCTTTCCCACTATTGGAGCTAAAATTGTCTCGAGAATAGAACAATTTAAGGACGCATTCACTGAGGTCTCAAAATCCCTTCCACTCTAGGCATTACACGCTGACCACCAATACACCACAAGAGGTATCCCTGAAAATATTTATATGATTTAAAAAAAAGTGAATATAATAAGGTGATATAATAGTAATTTGGAACATCGTAGTAATATTGCAGTATTAACAGAAGGAACATTAAGCAATAACAATCATTGAATGATATAGCTCATGCATGTACGATAAACCTCAATCAAAAGAAAGCTAAAATAAAAGAAAATCAACACAACATAATAAAACAAATATAAAACTAGACACAACAAATACATGGTCGTGAGATAATAGCACCCACAATAATAAAGTAAGAATATTGCGACAAGCACAAGTATTTTTAATATCTCAATTTAATCCTCCTATGATAGATGAATCCAATAGTAAATATAAATATTCTAGAGTCATCATAAAGACAAATGAGAAGCACACAAATTTCAGATTTTAACTACTATCTCAAATACAAACAATTACAGAAGGTATACACAAAGTAACAATTGAAGATGACTTTAAGCAAATACTGTCATTGATTTTAGAGGCAAGCTTCTAAATTAGTATCAATCAAAATCTTGTTATTCGATCATTCAATTCGATAATATGATATCAAAACATGAAAGGACCAAACAGAAATAGAATACTGAACATGGAGCAAGTCCTATGTTCAACGCTTCAATCGTCATATACGAATACATAAATATTTGAATGAAGTTTACTAGAAACATAGAGTAATCTCATTCGCGCGATAAAAGTTTGTGTAACATGTACAATCAAAATTATAAAAACCAAAATTTTGTCTTTTGTCAACAACGAGAAACAAGGTTTTATATAGTAATCTGTCAAAATAACTGTCTTAAATTTAAATAAATGTTTGAATAATTAACAACTCAATTTTAAAAATAAACCACTTAAACATTATGGTCGCTTTCGCGATTTTGAAGTTTTAACTTTCTTTGACATGCCCGCAAGAGAAAGACCATGGGTCCCATGCATCTTGACCACCGGTGTTTGAGTAGTGATCAACAATATCTCGCTCCAGTGTTCTCGTTGTTCTGTTATTGATTGCATTGGTTGAACAACTTGAACTGCTTGAGTAGTTGAAGATATATGTTCCAGAGTAAGACTTTGTTTCAAATGTTTCCTCACCTTAGCAATTTGATCCCATTCCGCAATTGATAACCAGGGCACGTTCTTATATTTTGTTACAACCACGACCAAACAAGATCTAATTTGGTAGCGTGTCGTAGGAAGATTTTGTATTAGCTTATTAATCCTAGCTAGAATAGTAAAATCTCTACAGAGAGCGTTCACCACCATGGATGGTGAGATCGACTCTTCTCCCTGTATGGCTAAGCAACCAAGGTCTTTCTTTGTATTCCTCAACCTGTCACAAAATTCTTCATGGGATATTAGCAAATTTTCTTTTCCCCAAAATGAGGGTTGCAAAATCTACCAAGGTAATTCCAATCAGCGCTAAAATCATCAATTTCTTTAGAAGCCTTGTAAAACTCCACCCACATGAGATGCATCGCAATATGCTCCTCCTTCATCATGCAAAGGAAGAAGATACATTGATCCCTTGAGGAAAGTTTAGCCCTGGTAGCGTTTCATCTTCCAGGGTATTGATGAAATCGATAAGTGAATTGACGTCTTTTAGTCCCTCCTCTAGTACAATTGCTATGCTTTTGGCTTCCAAGTTGGCGCTTTTAATGATGGCCTTCTCACAATAAAAATGATTTCCACGTAAGCTCTTATTGTGGATTTTTTTTGTTTAATCTCCTTCCAGATCTCTTCTTTGGTGTGTATTAGAACTTGTTTTCTTGTGAAGGTAAATCTGATTATCTCCTGCAGGGTTTTAATCTCACCTTGTTTCTTCTTAAGCGCGTTCTAAATTTGTTTGATTATTTCATTCTTCTGGTTTGTTAAGTTATCCCTTCTATTTTCTAGTCTCTTCTTCTCCAATCTAGTTTCTTCTAACTCTTGCTCTATATGAATTATTTTGATGTGGAGAAGCTTTGAATCTTCTGCTTTAGATTCTTGGGAGATATTGCAGGCTTGATTAATTGTGGTTTTATAATCCACTAGAAGTTTGAGGTGGTGTTCCTCTTTTGCACAAGATTCTTCATTCAAATCTTCCATCTGTCTAAGTATGAATGGATCAAACTATAGCCATTATTGATTAATTGAAACTCGGTCTTTAATTACAGAGAAAGTATGAACAATAGTTTGGTAACTCAATGTTTTGCATACATAACTAGAAACTCGACTAATCTAGTTTATTATAGTCTCGAAATTTTTATAGGCAACAAGGCTATTACAAAATAAGAAAAAGTCGATCCATAACACTTGGAGGATTAACATGATCGGAACGATCATGCTCAACTTGGCATAATGGTTTTAGCGAATGCCATCATTGCCAAGGTCTTGTTATAACGATCATATAGAGTTGTTAATTTTTCACAACTAGGTCCAAACTCCATGATGTGATTCTCAGATGACGATGCATATATTTTTATTGGGTTCCTCTTTCGGAGAGCTGCAAGATCGATCTAAAGATTATCTTGATCGGATGAGAAGAACATATATTTCAAATTTATTCCACATGTCCAAGGTCAGCCTGTTTTATCCCCCGTGCATAAGAGATGTGTCACACACCCCCAAAGATGCCTATATATTGGAGAGACTTGGAGTTCATTATACACACTATGTGTGGAGGCATTTTCTTCTCTCTTAATGATGATGGAGTTGCGTTCTTGATTCTGTGTTTAGGGCTTCTTGGTGCAGCGTCTTCATGGAGTATTATTGATGGGATGTCTTGGGGTTGTGTGACATATGTGGGTGGCTGACCTTATGAAGACTTTGCTGGTTGAATCATCCCACTGATTGCCGTAACGCCACCATTATTTATCTCTGTTTTTGGCTTGTCTTCCATCGATCTATTGGTATGTTCTATATGCATCTTACTTTCATCGAGCCTTAGAAGTTTAAAGTATATTTGCATCTAGCATAGAACATCTTCAGAATTTAACAAGAGCATCTTCGTCCTCCAACTCGGCTTAGTCAAGATCTCCATTGTGAAGCTCGATCTGTAGAAGGCAAGGAAGCATAGAAGAAGTCTACTAGGTCTCGGTGTAGTTGAGTACGGATTAGGAACCATGTAGTTGAGTACAGAAATGGTAAGGTAGGCTTGTTGACAAGTCTGCTTTCCATTTGTAGAGGTCCTGCTCATGTTGCTGCATCCTGCCACATCTAGCCCATAATAGTTAGTTAGCTCATTAGGCATTTAACTTAAATTACTCAAATTTTAATCACAAAATAGTAAAAAGACACTAATGTAATTCATTTACCTCAAGTAGGGTTTTAATGAGGTTTCAGGACAATGATAGTGACAGGAAGATAGGTAAAAGAGTACTTTTTGTGACAAAATAGAGAAAAATGGGAGTGATAAATAGTAAACTTGGGGACAAAATGAGGCACCAACATCCCCACATGCTGATTTGTATGCATGTCCTCATGCATCTACTATAGTCCGCTAAAAAGAGTGCAAAATCAAAAAAGTCCTGATCAAAGACTAGCAGTCTTGATCAGGACTTCTATTCCATGTTTCACAGGAGTAGAACACTTCTTGAATTTCAAGGCCAGCCCCTGTGCACTTAGCTTCTTAGTGGGCCTGAATTTGGAAGCCTTCCAACGCAATAACTGTTGATTCTTCTTCTTCAGCTCATCATTACGGGCAAACAGTCGAAGATTGGTGTCCCCACGCTTATTATTGACTTCGTTGACATAATAAAACAAAAACTTATATTTGTTGCCTTGTTCTCTGAGCTTACCAATTTGTTTATGTAGCTTGAACAATCGGATCTTAAGTTTCTCCTCCTCATCATGAGTTGGAGTCTTTGCAGGTGCCATGGACTGTTGGGACGCACTACCGTCGAGTGCCTTGCTAATGCTTCTCTTCGATGAAGAACCCTGTTGATGAGACTTGGTAACACTTCTACTCAATGAAGGCTATACTGGGGACGGTATCTCCAAGTCATGAGAAATATCCACCGGAATGTCTTCTTCAGATATGGGCATGGGTGCTTTTCTAGAGGGCAACTCGAAATCAGGAAATGTTGAAACATTCATATGTTCAAAATTTGCAATTGGGGGCATAGGGAGTCGGGCTTTGGCCATACTGTGAGTTCGACGATGACCTTGGGAAGAGGTCTTTTTTGTGAGGATCGAGGGCTTATGAGTGGAGAAGAGGGCCTTTATACATTTTTTTCATGATTCAATGCCATCATTAACCTTGGGGGTCTTCGACTGAGGCTCCTCGCCTTTTTCCTTCGCTACAGGGCTTAGCTCAGGTTGGTTTTCCTCGTCCCTATGCCTTTTTCATTTTTGCTTCTTATTCACGAGATGCTTTAAAGAAATCTTAGCCTCTTTATGTTTCGAAGAGGGGCATGTGTGCTGAGGAATTTTATTGGTCAGGGAAATATGAGAGACAGGGGTTGTAGAGTCAGTAGGAGGGATAGGGGTTTCTTGGGAACCTGGCATAGGGGTTTTGGTCTTCAGATTGAGGGATCGTCCCACTAAACATTGTCGCCCCTTGACTTGAGTTTCCTCCCCAGGAAAATTTTCCACCAAGAAATCCTCCCATGATTTCTTGCGCCTCCACAATTCGGCAATGACAATGATCTTTATGTGGTTGTGGTGATACAAATCCTTCTTGGGCCTTCTACTTTCAGACTGCACACCACTGACCATCTTATGGAGACTCAACTTCAAGAAATGTGGGATATTTATTTGGTTATTCTCAGTGAAATGTGTCAACAACTTAATATCATATAGAAATATGATTGCATACCTTCCTTCACAGGTGAGAAAACACTACAACAATGTGATTAAAGGGTGCCACTGGTCTTCCACACAACTACGCAATATTCCCTTCTCCCAACTAATTGATCGATATGCCGACTTTAAGAACATGGCACAATTAGTAATGTTGAGTTTCCCACCTTTGAAGAATGGCTCACCTTCTGCGGGAAATCCTATCACCCTGCTTAATGAATCCTTCATAACTTTGAAACTCAAATTCCCAATTTGAACATGTCCCCTGTCAAAATTTTTGGCAAATGCTAAAGCATATTTATCGTTATAACCTTGAACTTTTTGCAGAAAGGTTAACCAACCTTGCTCCTCCACCATACATTTGCAGTGCTGATATTCAGGGCTGCACATGATTTGGTTGAATGTAGGTTAGTGGTGGTCGGCTCCCATGTTGACTAGTTCTGTGATGTTCGGAAATTGCACTTCCTTCCTCTGTCTACTACTCAGTTCCCTGTTAAAAAAATTCCCACAATGTCGAAGTGTGGCCAGATTCGAGCCTCAAAATGGAATAATATGATTTGATCATGAAATTTGCTCGTTTTCTCTTAGAGAATATTGTGCAGCAGAATCACATCATGGGTCGATCATTACAGGTGAAGGGAAATAGGGAATTTGGAATATAATGATAATATAGGCTCATATGCAACCAATTTAGGATGGTAATGTTGAACCTAAGGGATTGTTGGCACGAGCATTCATGAGCGATCAGAGACATGACAAGTGGTAATGGGAAGAGGACGAGGGAGCATATGGTTTTGTGAGAGGGTGCGTCATGGAAGGGAGTATAGGATTTTCGCCATAGGAATTTAAGATAAATAATAAGGAGGGAGGATAGGATTACAATTATAGTTTTAAGAGAGGAGATAGAGGTGCGAAACATATAGCATACAATTTCACTACTCATGACTAAATTCAAGCAACATTAAACACATACCTGAGCCACTTATGATGATATAGGGTAGTGATTTTGTGAAGATCATCCACTAGCAAGGTTCTTGAATAGAAAATGATGATGTAAACTTCCTCTTTGTTCACATAGTGTCCTGTAGACTACTGAGTAGTGGAGACTGCTCTTTAGAGATGAGAACTAATTATGAAGCAATATTTGGTGAGAATAACATAGGTACCAAGCATGCTATATATATAAAAAGAATACTACTCTAAAAGTACATAACAGACAGTAAATTTTTACACAGAAGAGTACAGAAAGTTGCTAAGTACAGAATGTAAAACACATAGTCTAGAAAATTCCTTTGTTGAATGCTATGTATTGTGCTGATTGTGGCCTTAGAAGAGAACCTATTCATTTCCCCATGGATTCTTATCAATCCTGGGATGACAACTGCCTGAGGCATTTCTTATTTACAGAGCTTGAAATGGCCGGAAAGAAAGCTCTAGGGGGGTTTCTTTTCTGTTCTTATTCTATTGAGTCCGGAAAAGAATAATTCTATGCTCAATAGATCCCTAACTACTACTACTCTATTATTTTAATGAGCCTAAAGCAGCCATTGTGTTACAGGTCAAAAAACCTCCTCATCATCTCAGAGGAGAAGATAAATATGGAAGGAATACAAAGACCTAAACTAAACCTACTTCTGCCAAAGTAACGCACCCCCATAACAACACAAGAGCGTTATAACGCACCTGATCAATGAATAGGCTGCGTTAGCAGCTAGAGAAACACTCTGTTTACACTAGAGGGCAAAATTACCTGTGTTTTGAGTTTGAAACGGGAAAAACTCGCGGAGAATGATTTGAATTTCCATATTTTTCTCATAAGAGAGTCAGTACAAAATACAAACTGCAAAGCACTAGTCTCTTATTGGGCCTTGCCAAAAACAATTGAACTCTCAAGAAAGGCAAAAGCATGGGAAGTTGAGGAAACATCTTGATTTTTTCTATTTAGAACTGGTGGAAGGAGAAGGGCAATGATTTCTCTCTCCATCTCCTATAAAATGGAGCTGAAGGCTCTTGGTTCAAGGTCGAAGGATTTTCAAAGTTTTGAATACTTGTGAAGTAGAGCATTATTGTTGTAGACATCACCACATTGAGAGATAGAGAGATTGGAAGGCTGAGGAGGGCTTGGTGCAACCGACGGTTGTAATCCTCCTTTTTACAAATTAATAGAACTGTATCTGTTTTGTCCATTCTATGCGTTGATATTGTCATTGTTATTTGATTATTTACATAGCATGAGATGAATGGATTAGATGTGCATTGTTAAAATGTTTATCATATATTGACTTAATTGATGGGAAATGTATGTTGTGGTAGAGATTACACGGGTGATTTGATTGATTACAGGGTCGAGATTTGGAGCTAGTGAAGAAGGATCTCTGCTTCGCTGCTTAGCGCTCTCCAAAAGACTCCAAGATCATTAAAGAGGTAATATTCCATCTTATTCCATCAAGTTTTTTAAGTTGATATGAACATGTATATGCCTTCTTTGTGAACTATACAACTAATCTTACTGTCTGCCTCGGGCATCGGAAAGCCCTGAGAGGGATATTAGAAAACCAACAACCCAAGCATTTTACCCTATAGCAAAATTGGCGACTCCACTGGGGTAATATTACCTTATTTAAACGGAAACTATATTTACATTTAAACTGATATATATCTATAGTTCATATTACTATTTCAAGAGCTTTAATTCGGCTATTAAATTACTAATTTTAAATATAGTTAGTTAATATTTAAGATATTAATACTAGGGATAATAATTCGGGAATATTATAATAATTTAATATTATATGTAAAATTACCCAAAGTTTGATATTTTAAAATTTAAATTACTATTTCAAGAGCTTTAATTCGAATTATTAAATTATAGTTTATATTTTAATATTCTATAATTTAAAGCCATCTATAGTTCATATATAATAGTTCTAAATGTAAAATTACCTTATTTAAATTTCTCTGCTAAGATCATAGTTTGCTAAAATATGCACGTTTAGAACTGATGAGGGGTCAAGAGGACCTCCTGAGGTGGTTGATTCAGCAATGGGACGAGTGTCACCATGTATTTCGGATTGGGGGCAATGAGCTCTCAATTGAGAAGGACAATGTTTACTTTTTGACCGGTTTATCATGTCGTGGCCCAAGGCCCAACTTGACGGGGTCCAGAGCGGATCCGTGTTCCACTGCTGCTCTTATTTTGACTCATTGCATATGTGACATAGAGACAGTGAGCAACCAGGTGCCTATTGCACGGGAGGCTTTGAGACCACTGAGGTCTATATTATGGATGATTGTTCACTTGGCAGGTGCCAAGAGTTAGCATGTGGCCACCAAGGCCTTCCTCTGACTTCATGCACCACCTGTACAATTTGGATGATTATACAACTAATAGTACTTTTCCCTTGAACTCCAATCTCAACTGGGTCTTTCTCAGAACTAACATGCATGCGGTATTATGAGTGAATCATCAATTATATGATTGTTCACTAGATGTGATTCAAGTCCAAGTTCCACTCTTTGACCTCTCACTAGTTCCTCCATTAGTTATAACAAGTTAAACTAATTTTAACTCAGATAAACTAAGTTAATTAATTACAACTCAAAATAAACTCAACCATGGCTCCTATTTTGTAGGAGACACCATGCATGACTCAAGTTATACCTTGAAATTGAATTAATTGAGCCAACTAAGTAATACTAACTTAGCTAACACGTACAAGTTGTCTTGTGATGTGGGATTACAATTTATTCTAATTTAATTCAATGGAAAATGAAATTAGAGTCTTTTCTTATTTCCATTTTCAACAGGAAATATGGCATGTTGATGGGGAACTGTTTGTGTCTCAAGGAAAGTATTCAAATGAGATACTACAAATATTATGCATGGAGAGTTATAAACCCATGGATACACCTCTAGCGACTAATTGGAGGGAGGATTCCACTTCAGATGAAGAGGTGGATGATACCATTTATCAGTAGCTAGTGGGTTCACTGATGTATCTTGTGAACACACAACCAGATATGTGATGTGTAGTCAAACAACTAAGCCAAGCTATGGTTAGGCCAACCAAATTATATTGGAGGGTAGCTAAGCATGTTTTACAGTACCTCAGAGGCACTACCAAGTTTGGATTATGATATAAACAGAAAAAGGAGGGAGTGAAGGTTTGTGGCTTCACAGATGCAGTTTCGATAGGGATTCCATCTGAACGAAAGAGTACATCAGGTAGAATTTCCAGTGTTGGGTTTGCAGTGGTTTCCTAGTATAGCAAGAATAAAATATTTGTGGTGCTCAGCGTGACAGAAGAAAAATACATGGTTGCAATTCAAGCAACATGTGATGCGATCAGGATGAGAAAGGCACTTGTGGGAATGTTTGGTCAGATGATGGGATTATTTGGTCGGATGAAGGATCCAACCGTCAGATGAAGGATCCAATCGTGATCTATTATGATAATAAGAGTTGCATCAAGCTCTCTGAGTATCCTATATTTCATGTTCGATCCAATCATATAGATATACAATATCACCATTTACTGGATTGTGTGTAGAGGCGGATAATGTTGCTACAATAGATTCCGACAAAGGAACAAGATGTTGAGATTTTGACAAAGGCTTTGTCAAGAGGGAAGTTTGAGTCCCACAGTTGCATGATACAGGTGGTTGATAATCCATTTCTTGTTGAGAGGGAGTGTTGGAAAATGCAGCAGTCTCAATTTGATTTTGCCTTGGTCAAATTAAGAAAATTTGAATTTCCACATCAACAGACAACTTGGATGCAATTAACCTGTGTAACATGGCTCTTGTCACTTCTTTAGCTCAGTAAATTTAAGTTAGAGGAGTTAGATTTCAGTTGATCATGTATGATTTCTAATTTGTAGCAATAAAGGTCAGTTATTTAAAGGTGTTTTCAGTTAAACTAGTTCTAACTGTTGGAGGAACTAGTGGAAGGTTAGTTGTGTAGTGGGACTTTAGTATAACTTAGTGATCATGCAGTTAACTAATAAATCAGCCAAAAATAGCTAGTGAATTGGAGGAAATTCCTAAATAATAGGGGCCTAATTTCCTCAGGAATTGCACAAGGAAATAGGAGATAACGTAGAGGAAGAAATTGACTAAGTCTGCACGTAAAAGAGATAAGTTATTCACTTGCAGGTTGACCTCAGATTGAGCTAGAAATTTTTATACTACTCTATTCATCAAATTAATGCAAGCAAGCAAAGGGGTTTTTAGCAGATTACTTTCCCCTAGAAAAGTACTATGTGCATGTGTGTTATTTCTCATTGCATATTTGTGATTGTTGTTCTGAATTGTGAATTGAATTCAGTAGAGCAATAGAGTAGGTTTGTGTTTTTTCATTTAGATTAAAATTTCATGAGAAGTTGCAAATCTACACCATAATTTCTACATTAATTTTTTTTTTTTTTTGTAAAAATAAAGTTACTAGACACAAGGATTTTAACTTGTAGCCTTTAATATACCAAAGGTAACTATATACGATTTTCAAACCACAATGTATTTTTTGTTTCTTGATTTCATACTTGTAAATACTATAATTTAAACTTAACCAAATCAAAATCAATGCTTAAAAAATCAAAACGTAATGTTCTGAAGCCTGACGAAGCTATGTCCCCCTTACTCTACTGCCTTTAGATTGTGGAAATTGTCAAATTTTTGGTTGAGAAAAATATCTTATGATTAATCCACTAGGCAAGAGATCGATAATTTGAATTGTTCCCAACGTATTATGGATCATGCACAAAGATGGATCTCAAGCTAGTGGAACTTATTCAAGCAATTCAGGAGCACTTATCTACTTGTAGCAGAAAACTTGTTGGAAAAATAGGGTTTTCATGTAGAAATATCCACCCAGGCTCTATAAGGTACCCCAGAAAATATAATACTATAAATTATAGAAAATATATTTCTCTTACAATACTCGGTCGATAGTTGGACTGACCTCGCAAAACCAAACTCAAAATCACATTGTTTCCCCTTTTTTAGGTAGTATTCTTCACAAATTTAAACAAAACCTTCTAGGAACATGCTCAGATGTCTTCAAGAGAACGATGTGAATTTTTCTTTGTTGGATCTCAATGATAACTTGTGGAGATCATTGAAAACACCGTGACATATACTACTTACATCAACAGTGACATGTGAAAAATACCTTGGCTAAGCTTGGCATATATTTGTTTAGGAAAAATAATTTTTTATAGACATAATTTCCAGCTAGTTGAGGTCGTACACAACCGTGATTGTGAGGATCTGGACAACAATTATTTGACGATATTTAAATCACAGTGGCATCACAATCAGAACTTTAGTGCAATTATGCAGATTCACCAGAAACAAAAAATGGCCCTCCAACAGTAATATGCCACATAAACTGAACATTGTGTCTTATCGAATTAACAATCATTTAAGTTGAATATAGGAATTACTATTCTTACGTGGACAACGTTGACGACCTCACTAAAAATTGCAGCTACTATTTCTTTAATTTGTGGTTCATTCACCGATCCAATCTAGCCTTGTCGTGGTGAGAGACAATAATGATTTCCTTCTAGTCGCTATCTACATCATCAAATCTTGGTCAGTGCCTTCTTTGCCCACAATTTTTACTTCAAAATAATTGCAAAGCTTCCCTTCTCCATAGCAAGCTTCCTAACATACTTAGCAAATAATTCATATAGAAATAAAAATGAGGAGAAAAGATAATCTTTATTAAACCCGTGAGCCGCTCCCACCACGACCTCATCAAAAGAGTGAAGATGGCTTCATAACAATGGATTAAACACCTATCTATGCTTTTCAAGAAAATTTTTAGTCGAGGAAAGGGCCAAGAAGGACGAAAATTAAATTTCCGATGGGAGAGGTAAAGCACTACAACTGTATTTCCTGTTTGTTCTCCACACTCCACCGCAACTTCCAAATTTGAAAATCTTGGTTCATATTCACGTAACCTCCCGCCTTAAACATTCATCTACCCATAATAAATCCTTTTCCAACCACACTTAACTCCTCTAGCTTCAATTCCGGCGACATCGAAAATGAGCTACGAGCATCAAAGTTGACCCACCGAAGGGGGCAAAGAAACAGGCTTTTGCATAATATTTGAACTCCACGAGATGTATAAGATTTAAAGGTTTTATTTTCCATGACATATGTTTTATTTCATACGTTTAAAAACTTAGGTTATACATATTTTATAATATATATTGTAAATATGTTATATTTACAATATATATAAATATTGTAATGAAAAGTAAAAAAATACATATATATATGTAGTGTGTGCATTGACTGTGTGAGCATGTAGAATATGCCCCAAGGCAGAATTGTTGTGTATTAAAAAAAAGAGAGCAGAAGAGAAAGAGAGTATGCAATACTGTATGAGACATTAAATCTGAAGCAGCACTGCATTTTGTAGCAGTCTAGGAAAAAGCAATCTTTGCATTGTAATCATTTTGTAAATCCAGAACAACTGCAGTTCTAAGGAAGCAGTTTCATTTTGTAACAGTGCCTTTGTTTTAATGAAATAGAAGTGTTTTAATCCATCTCTGTCCATAATTTTTTTCATCTCTGTGTTTGCAGAGGAATTGTAATTTTCCTCTCTGTTGTTCGGAATATTCAGAAATTCCAACATGGTATCAGAGCTAGTCTAGGCTCTTTTCATTTGCCAAAGAAGTTGAATGAAGAAGAAGGAGTTGTTGAAGCTTTTGACCAGCAGTGTGAAGGCTCAGAAAAACAAGGTATTTACCAAAACAGAGTTTTGTGTTTGCTTTAAAGAATACAGTCCAGAGAACTGTAAGAAGGAATTCTCTTGAAGACAAAGTTTATTTCTCAGCAGTGAGAAGGTTTATTTAAAAACACAGTCAAGTTTTTTTTTTTTTAAACATATTTCAGTAAGCTAGCTATGGCAGGAGTGAACACAGGCACGAGTATGTGAAATACTCAACTCCCACAGTTTAATCGGAATAACTATGACTATTGGGCAATCACAAGGAGAGACCTATTTGCCTCTCAAGATTTATGGGAGATAGTTGAAGATGGTTTAGAAGAACCCGCAGATGAAAAAGCATATAATGCATTAACACAGGCAGAGAAAGACTTGCTGAAGAGTAATAGGAAGAAGGACTCAAAAGCCCTCTTCTATCTCTATCAGGCAGTACATGAAAGTGTATTTCCAAGGATTGCAGCAACAAAAAGGTCCAAGGATGCATGGGATACCCTTCAGACAGCCTATCAAGGTATGGGGAAAGTAAAAACAACAAAGCTTAAATTAATGAGAAGAGATTTTGAAGTCATTTGCATGAAAGAGTCTGATATAATAAACTCATTCTTCACATTGTTGATTGGGTTGGTTACCCAAATGAGATCTCATGGAGAGACAATAGAAGAAATAAGAATAGTGGAGAAAGTATTGAGGAGCTTACCCTAAAGATTTGATGTGATAGTCACAACCATTGAAGAGACAAAGGAACTCTCAAATTTTACTGTTGATGAGATTCGTGCATCATTGATGACACATGAACAAAGATTGAGCAGAAAAGCAGACTTGTATTTGGAGCATGCCTTCAAGACCCAAATGTCCTTTGGAAGAGGAAGAGTTCAAGACAGATCAAACTACAGAGGAAAAGGTAGAGGTAGAAGCCAAAACAGAGGAAGAAATGGCCCTGCAAGTACTAGTGGAAGGGGCAGCAACCAAAGTTAGAATCAAAGCCAAGGCAGCAACCAACAAGGTGGAAAAAATCAAGCACATGGACAAAGGTATGATAAATCCCAAGTCCAATGTCATTACTGTAAGAAGTATGGCCCTTATGCAAATCACTATAGAAAGAAACAGAGTGACATGGGTAGTAGACTCGGTGCTAATTTTACTAAATAAAATCTCAGTCAAGAGAATTTTTTTTTAGCATATAATATGACTAAAGAGAAAAGTGAAGATCTATGGTTTATAGATTCACGATGTAGCAACCATATGACTGGAAACATTTCTATGTTTTCCATTTTAGATGAAAATATAAAGTCTCAAGTAACATTGGGAACAGACAGTAAAGTCTCTGTCATGGGAAAAGGCAGACTAAGTGTTTTGACAAAGAAAGGAGAAAGGAGATCCATATCAGATGTATACTATGTGCCTGGTATGAAGTGTAACATTTTGAGCATTGGACAACTCATTCAGAAAGGCTACAATGTATTCTTTGAATATGATGTATGCACCATCATGGACATACTGCCAAGCAAGTAGAGGATTGCACAAGTGAATATGACAAGAAACATAATGTTTCCTCTCAAGATGAGAGCAAATTTGAAGAAAGGAGCTACAATGGCAGCAATAACACAAGAGACTTACTAAAGAGAAGAAAATGATGAAAACTGGTTATGGCATTTGAGATTTGGACATCTCAACTTTGGAGGTCTGAATTTGTTACATAGGAAAGGAATGGTAAAGTGATTACCATTGATTGAAAATCTAGAAAGCCTATGTGAAGGCTGCATCTTGGGAAAAAAACACAGAGAAAACTTTCCATCATGAAAGAGCATAAGGGCAAAGGCACCCTTAGAAATATTCCATTCTGATTTGTGTGGACCAATGCAAACACCATCATTAGAAGGTAGCCATTATATGTTGACCTTCATTGATGATTATAGAATAAAAACATGGGTTTATTTCTTGAAGTTAAAGAGTGAAGTGTTTGAGAAATTCTGCCACTTTAAGGCTCTGGTAGAGAATCAAAGTGGGCAGCATATTAAAGTCTTAAGAACGGGCAGAGGAGGAGAATATATCTCCAAATAATTTCTGCATTGTTGCAGAGAAAATGGGATTCATAAACAACTTACAACAAGGTATACACTGCAGCAAAATGGAGTTGCTGAAAGGAAAACTAGAACCATCATGGACATGGTAAGATGTATGATGAAGGAAAACCATTTTCCAAATGAATATTGGGTTGAAGCTTTACATTGTGCAGCATATGTGCTGAATATATGCCCAACAAAGAGTGTTATGGACAGAGTTCCGGAAGAAGCGTTGAGCGGCATGAAACAATTTGTCACCCACATGAGAGTTTTTGGTTGTGTGGATTATGCACACATTCCAGATCAGCTAAGGAAGAAGTTGGACATTAAGGGGGAGAAGTGCATATTTGTTGGATACAGTGAAGATTCCAAAGCATACATATTGTATAACCCATCTACCAAGAAGTTTATGATAAGTAGAGATGTGCATTTTATTGAAGAGATGGAAGCATTGAGAAAACAATGAATGTAAGAAGTTGTTTGTCTCATTATGAAGATGAAGAATAAATGGCTGAAAGACATTCCTCATTAGCACCACCACCTCCACCAACACAAGGACAACAAGGGACACCACAAGTAGGTATGATAACACCCTTGAGAAGTGATGACAGTGCTTCTCCAAGCACATCACAAGGAGCAGATTTGAGTGCTTCTACAAGCACAAGTTCAACAAGTGAAAGAGGAACCAGATTCGGAAGTTGGAATGAAATCTATGAGCAAGAGGTAGCAAATTAAGGTATGAACTCTTTATTTGCATTATATTGTTTTGTAGAAGATCCTATTCATTTTGAAGAAGCTGTAAAAGATAAGAAATAGATAGATGCTATGGATGAAGAGATAAATGGAATAGAGAAAAATAAGACATGGGAATTAGTTGATCTCCCAAAAGGAAAAGAAGTAATTGGAGTGAAATGGGCTTATAAAACCAAAAGCAATGCTGAAGGTAAGATTGAAAGGCACAAGGGACGACTTGTTGTCAAAGGCTACAAGCAGCAACAAGGAAGAGATTATGAAGAAACACTTGCACCGGTTGCAAGAATGGAAACAGTAAGAGCGGTGTTGTCCATAGCAACACAACACAAGTGGAAATTTTACCAAATGGATGTGAAATCAACATTCCTAAATGGAGTTTTGATGGAAGAGGTATATGTTGAACAACCTCTGGGATATGAGAAAGAATGCCAAGAGCACAAGGTATGAAAATTGAAGAAAGCTCTGTATGGGCTGAAACAAGCACCAAGAGCATGGTACAGTAGGATAGATGCCTATCTACAGGAAAATGGGTCTGAGAAATGTGAAGGAGAACCCACATTATACATCAAAGAAAATGATGGTAAGATGCTCATTGTTGTTTTGTATGTTGATGATGTTATATTTATAGGTAATGATGCTTACCTCATTGAGAATTTTAAAACAATCATGAAGGATGAATTTGAAATGACTTATATGGGATTGTTGAGATACTTCTTAGGAATAGAAATAGAGCAAAATGAAAATAATTTTTTTATTTCTCAAGCAAAGTATGTTAAAGAAGTTTTGGAAAGATTTAACATGTAGGATTGCAAGGCAGTAATTACTCCTACAGTGATCGGATTGAATTTAAGCAAAGAAGACAACAACAAGGATTTTGATCCAAGTTTGTATAAGAGCATAGTTGGCAACCTTATGTATTTGACTGCAACTAGGCTGGATATTATGCATGTTGTGAGTTTAATTTCTAGATTTATGGAAAGGCCAAAGGAGGCACATTAGCAAGTAGCAAAAAGAATTCCGGGGTATGTAAAAGTAACAAAGAGGTATGGTATTTTATACACCACTTCAGAAAATTTTGAATTGATTGGATATAATAACAGTGATTGGGTTGGAAGTATAGATGACAGGAGAAGCACATCTGGATATGTTTTTCATATGGGATCAGGAGCCATTTCATGGGATTCTAAGAAACAACCAATTTTGGTTTTATCAACAACAGAGGCAGAGTATGTGGCAGCTACAGTAGCAAAATTTCAAGCAGTATGGATGAGGAGAATGTTGAGAATTTTGTGTCATGAACAGGTAAAAGGCACAACATTTTATTGTGATAATAGCTCATCTATAGCTTTATCAAAGGATTCAGTGTTTCGTAAGAGAACAAAACAAATTGATGCAAAGTATCACTACATCAGGGAGGTAGTGAACAATGGAGAAATAGTTCTAAAGCATTGCAGAATAGAAGAGCAGTTTGCTGATATATTAACAAAACCATTGGGGCAGAAAAGTTTTAACTATCTCAGAAAATGTTTGGGCATGGAAGAGAACAACAATTGAAAATAAGGGGGAGTGTTGGAAATTAATTCCAACTGCTGCAGAGCATAGAAAATTTTAGGGGCTAATATTCGCAAGTGGGCTAATTTTCCATGGTTTTTCCAAAAAAAAGATTCGCCAATTTCCATTTTTTTCTAAAAGTGATTCGCCCAAATTTTATAGTATATAATTATGTTATCCTAAAAATAGAAAAAAAATTATAGAGACTACATATATTCATACAGTTTGAATATTAGGGACTCGTAAGATTTGCCAAGGTTTCTAAAATTTAAGATAAATTTTCATCCTTAAAATTTTCCCTGCCGCAGAGAAGAAAAAAGACGAAAATTAAATTTTCGATGGGAGAGGTAAAGCACTGCAGCCGTATTTCCTGTTTTTTCCCCACACTCCACTGCGGCTTCCATATTTGCAAATCGTGGTTCATATCCACGCAACCTCCTACCTTAAACATTCATCTACCCGCAATAAATCCTCCGCCAACCACACTTAACTCCTCCAGCTTCAGTTCTAGCGACATCCAAAATGAGCTACGAGCATCAAAGTTGACCCACCGGAGGAGGTGATGTCATCACTCCTCTGGACCAATCACAACAGTTCCTTGGGGCAAAGAAACAAGCTTTCGCATAATATTTTAACTCCACGGAATGTACAAGATTTAAATTTTGTATTTGTCGTGACATATGTTCTATTTCATATGTTTAAAAACTTAGGTTATAAATATTTTATAATATATATTGTAAATATGTTATATTTACAATATATATAAATATTGTAATGAAAGGTAATATATATATATATATATATATATATATATATATATATATGCAGTGTGTGCATTGACTGTGTGAGCATGTAGAATATGCCCAAAGGTAGAATTGCTATGTATTAAAAAAAAAAAGAGAAGAAGAGGCAGAGAGTATGCACTATTGTGTGAGACAGTAAATCTGAAGCAACACTGCATTTTGTAGCAGTCTAGGAAAAATAAATCTTTGCATTGTAATCATTTTGTAAATCTAGAACAACTGCAATTCTGAGGAAGCAATTTCATTTTGTAACAGTGCCTTTTTTTTAATGAAATAGAAGTTTTTTAATCCATCTCTGTCAACAAATTTTTTTATCTCTGTGTTTGCAGAGGAATTATAATTTTCCTCTCCGTTGTTTGGAATATTCAGAAATTCCAACAATGTCTACAAGGGATATTGTCACACAACAACATAAATTCAACTGACACGCCTCCAAATGAAACCATAATTGGCCATGTCTAGAGCCATATAAACAACATATTGAATAAAATTCCAACTCTACCCAATACCTCATGAATACCATTTCAAATTTTACCCAGAATTTAGCACTATCATTCAATCTCAAATTATGCTTAAAAGAGTTCTATTGAATATTTAAAGAGAAATCAACAAAGAAATTCCTCATCGAATTCCTAGTTAAGAGAATTTTGTTTCTCACCTTTCACGTCACATTCATACAAATTAAAACATCTCACAAAATTTTCACCGTTTTGTCGCAATGCATACGACGAGAATCTCCTCTATGCTCAACAACTGTTACTACACTCAATTAAACTCTTGTTGTGAACACTTTTACTGAAAACATTTATTGTTTTAGAAATATGAATGGGTGAGGAGTGACAAATATATTTTATCTTTGTGTCCGCGCAAAATGCCAATCACACACACTTCTGCCTAAATGACACATACGTTCTCCTTAGCTAGAAAACTAGTGGCTCAACTCAATCAATAGAACGGATAAAATTTCGCTCGCTCTCATACCACTGTTAAACACACAATTTGGTACAATTTGGTGGAAAATGAAATCAATTGTATATTAATGATTAGAAAGAATGATATACATAGTGTACATATTAATACAACAAAAAAATCCTTGATTTAGTTTCCAATTTTTTTGGACTACATTAACTAATCACCATAACACACACTAACCCAAATTACAATCCAGAACATTATATGTCTAACAATATGTACGATTAAATCAAATAATTTCAATTTTAACATCATATAATTATATAATTTTATTGATTATTTTAAATATGTTTTTCTTTTAAATCATAAACACTCTAAAAATTTCTCAAACTTTATGTAAAAGTTTAAAATATACATAAAGATTTTTAACACCAATATATATCACAATCATAGTTCTCTTTTCAATCCCATTTTATGACAACTCATTCACTTTTTTATCTTACTAATATGTTCAATCCCATTTTATAACAACTCATTCACTTTTTTATCTAATATGTTCAATCCCATTTTATAATATGACAACTCATTTATTCATTTATTTTTTTTATCTTACATATGTCCCTAAACTAACTTTATATTTACTAGAGCATTGTATATATTTTTTTGGCAATGAGAAAACACTATTGATATATAATATAATTCATAGTTAATGTGATAATTCTCTTATATTTGTAAGTGAATAAATAAATAAATGTTGATTTATTGGTTTAATTTTTATTGCAAAATTCATATAAAAATATGTTTAATATGTTTAAAGATATAAAATAATATTAAATCAATAATAAAATTAGCAATGTTTTTTAGTTTTTAAATAATGTTAATTAAGATTTTATATGGAAAAGAGAATCAAAATAATTTATGAAAAATATAAAATTTGTTTTTATATTTTTACGTTTTAAAGAGTTATTATTTGAAAACGACTCTCCTAAACTATCACCAGTACTATTCTGCATCATTGATTTTAATGTCAATAGATTCAAATAATATCTATCTTTAAATTAGATATTGTTATTAATAGGTTACATAAATAATGGAATAAAGGACTGGTAGGAGCAATGGCGGTGAGGGTGATAGAGGGCATGGAAACTTTTCAGCAATCGCTCCAAATGCGAAGATAATTAACAGAAGCTCCAATGTCGATGAAGCAGGAAACTAGTCAGAAATTAATACAGAGGTGAATCAGGCTCACAGAGGTGAATCAAGCTCCGGTCCTCTCGAAGAGCAGGACGCGCCTTTTCTGAGTAAAGGCAAGGGTTTAAATTCAGCGTGCAATTATCTCACCACCGATGATTGGAAACATCATTACCCTTGTGTTCCCAATGCGCACGTTCTACATTAGGTTATTCTTTGTACATGGAGAAATCAATAGCATTTACTGGCAGTTTAAGTGCTGCTCAATCACAAAACCCAGATAAATAAAAGCTACACTCTAATTTTTCCAAGTGTTTAACATAACATACCATTGAAACTACTGTAAACTGCTCAACAGATTTCTATAACTGGAACCGAGTTATGTTTCGGTATTGTGACGGTCGTCATTCACTAGAGATGTGGAGGAGGTGGAACCGGTATTTTAGTTTGAATACCCATCTAACAAGATTTTAAAATATATCAATATGATGTTGCATTTGCATATTTGTGGAAACTTTCATACCTAATTATGAGCAGCATTTCAGACTAACAAGCTCCATATGACAGGACAAAGGATATGGCAAGATGTGATGGAAGATCTTTTGGCAGAGGGGATGAAAAAAGCCAAACAGATAAGCTCTGGTATTGGTATTTTTCCCTGATGCTTACTCATGTATCAGAAAAGTGTTGGAAGCCATGAAAATGGAATGTGATCTATGGATTGATCTTTTGCAGGCCATTCTTACTGGTTGCTCAGCAGGTGGCCTGGCTACATTTATTCACTGCGATGATTTTCATGATCGTCTGCCCCAGAGTGCCATAGTCAAGTGCATGCTAGATGCTAGATTTTTAATGGATTCGTATGTCCTCAATAACATCGTGGACATCCATATTTTATTTTTATTGTAAAGTTTATGTTGAAATATTAAAGTCACCTGCCGTGCCTTGGGCAGGAAGAACAAAGAACAAAGTACAAAGGCAGCAACAGCAGCAGCAACAGAGATTGAGTGCGCAGCACTCTGCATTGAAGAAGAATGGGAATGAATTAAATTCTTGATGGGCCGCAGCCACAACAATAGATGAAATTAACTCAGTGATGGGCGGAGCCGTTCTTCACAGTGGAAGGACGAAGATTTTCGTAGATCTTTTCTACAGAGGAACAGAGATATTAAAACCAGTCGTTTCGGGCTTTAAAGTCCTCAACAACCAGAATGAAGAGAAACAGGCGGAAGTCCTTTTATTTTTGAATTGGCGGGACAAGTGGTCCCCACCATTTATATGCCAATCGGAATCGCAAAGTTATGTTGGAGCAGTGTCTTGTTGATATGGGAGAGTTCCGCAAAGCGGAACGTTTAATACAAACAAAACATATATAATAATCGCCCTCACAGCAGTGGAGGCCCGTGGGTCCACAAGACCACGTGGCAGAAATCTATTGGAACCGCTTGGTTTCAATCGCAAGGTTTAATCGGCAGGATTTTATTGTGTGCCCCGATCAGGGCGGATCCGATCGCAATCGAAGGATCGGAGGGCGCCCGTGTTTCCAATCGCAAGTGGAAGATCGGAGGCCGTGTTTCCAATCGCAAGCGGAAGATCGGAGGTCGTGTTTCCAATCGCAATCGAAAGATTGAATGGATCACAAAGTTTGTTGTCAAGCCGTTGGCCGATTGTCGATTGTCGATTGTCGGGCCATCGAGTCCATGGTGTAATCGCAATCGAAAGATTGAATGGATCTAAAAGTTTTGTCGAGCCGTTGACGATTGTCGATTGTCGATTGCCGGCCCACAACGTAGTGGTCCCCACTCGTACGTCGGGCATTTCATGTTATAGTTCATAAAGGTTTCCTTTGTATTTTAGTTTCTCATTTCTTTGATTTAAGTTTTCATATGGTTTTGTGAAATGGCTCAAATATATGCGCGACATATATAAAGGAGAAAAGGCAGTGACCAAGGTAATGCATTATATTGTATTTGTGATAGCTGTGTGAGCCAGGAAAGAAGAAAACAGGTAAGAAGAGCAGAGAACGGTAGTGCATTCTTAAAAAGAGAGGCAAGGAGAGTTGTTTTGTTGCTTAACTATCATGCATGCTTGATCATACATATTTGGTGAATCCCTCACTGTTGAGGAAGAATTTGTAATAGTTGTTTTTAGTTTGTTTAATGAAATAGAAAGCATTTCATGCCATCTCTGTCTGCAAATTAAAATTTATGTTTTAAACATCTCTGTGTTGTAGAGGGGAGTTTATATTCTCTCCACTATTTGCTTGGAATTTCCAATAATTCCAACATGGTATCAGAGCTAATCTAGGCTCTTTGAAGATTTCAAAGAAGCTGAAGAAGAAGACCTGTTGCAGCGTTTCTCTCCAGCAGCGTGAAAAGCTCAATAGAAGTCAAGGTCAGGTATTTCTCAAGGATAAAGGAGCAGTTGTTTATTGTTTAAAGAAGTTTGTTCTTTCAGTAAAGGAAAGACAGTTTGTTTAAAGTCTAAGTTCAGTTTAATAGCAATGGCTGGACCAAGCACTGGTATGAATCTTGGAAGTGTTCAGCTTCCACAGTTTAATGGAAAGAACTATGATTATTGGGCCATGACCATGAGAGCCTTGTTTGTCTCACAAGACTTGTGGGAACTAGTAGAAGATGGTTTCACAGAACCAGCATATGAGCAGGCTTTTAATGCCTTAACTCAAGCAGAGAAAGATGTATTGAAGAATAAGAGGAAGAAAGATGCTAAAGCTCTCTTCTGTTTGTATCAAGCTGTAAATGAGAGTGTGTTTCCAAGGATAGGAGCAGCTAAGAAATCCAAGGAGGCATGGGAAACTCTGAAAGTAGCCTATCAAGGTATGGAGAAAGTTAAAACAGCAAAACTTCAATTGCTGAGAAGAGATTTTGAAACTCTTTGCATGAAAGAGTCAGACAGTGTTGATACATTATTTACACATGTGATTGGAACATCGATGGACAGATTATGGAAAACTCTGAAAGGATTGTGGAGAAACTTTTGAGATGCTTACCTCAAAGTTTGATGTAATTGTTACCACCATAGAAGAGACCAAGATCTCTCACCGGTTCACGGTGGATGAACTTCATGCCTCGTTAACACGCTTCTTGAACAAAATTGAGCGAGAGATGAACACTCCATCTCTTGAGTACGCCTTCAAGACCAGTTAGCAACCCCAGGAAGAGGAAGAGGTCAAAGAAAAGGAAGAGGAAGAGGCGAAGCCGAGAACGAGAGGTGGAAGGGACGGCTCTTCACATTCACATGGAAGGAGCAACGGTGAGAAGCGAGCCATGGCCAATGCAACACCCGGCAAAGGTGGACACCAACACCAACATGCTCATGGACAGAGGTATGACAAATCCAATGTCCAATGTCATTATTGCAAAAAATATGGGCACTATGCCAATGAATGTAGAAAGAAGCAAAATTACATGAAAAATAGGCAGAATGCTAATGTAGTAAAAGAGGAAAAGAACCCAAGTAATGTGTTGTTAGCTTGTAATGTAGCACAAGATAAAGAAGATGATGTTTGGTTCTTAGATTCTGGATGTAGTAATCATATGACTGGCAACAAAGCAATGTTTGCTAATCTAGATGAAGAAGTGAAGTCTGAAGTGACCACAGGGACTGATACTAAGATCTCTGTCAAAGGGAAAGGCAGAGTAAGCATTCGAGCAAGAAATGGGGAGCAGAAATTTGTCCCTGATGTGTATTATGTTCCAGGTCTGAAGTGTAATATTTTGAGCGTTGGGTAGCTCATAAATAATGGTTACAATGTAATATTCAAAGATGATGTATGCACCATAAGAGATATTCCTCCAAGTAAGAAAATTATTGCTGAAATACAAATGACCAGCAATAGAATGTTTCCACTCAAGCTCAACATTGACTTGAAAGGAAAAGGAAAGAATGTAGCAGCCGTAACACAAGAAGCCTTCCAAAAGGAAGAGAAAGATGAAAATTGGTTATGGCATTTGAGATTTGGACATCTCAATTTCGGAGGATTAAATTTGCTGCACAGAAAAGGAATGGTAAGAGGTTTACCATTGATTGAAAAGCCTGACAGCCTATGTGAAGGCTGCATCTTGGGAAAGCAACACAGAGAAAATTTTCCTTCGGGGAAAAGCATAAGGGCGAAAGCACCTTTGGAGATAATCCACTCAGATTTATGTGGGCCGATGCAAACAGCATCTGTTTCAGGCAGCAATTACATGCTGACTTTCATTGATGATTTCACACGAAAAGTGTGGGTTTATTTTCTGAAATATAAGAGTGAAGTCTTTCAGAAATTTCGTCATTTTAAAGCTCTTGTGGAAAAACAGAGCGGACTTCACATTAAATTCCTCAGAACTGACAGAGGAGGAGAATATATATCAAAAGAATTTCTGCGTTTTTGCAGAGAGAACGACATTCACAAGAAATTTACCACAAGGTACACACCGCAACAGAATGGAGTTGCTGAAAGGAAGAATCGAACCATAATGGAGATGGTGAGAAGTATGCTAAAGGCGAAACATTTTCTGAATGAGTATTGGGAAGAAGCAGCAAACTATGCTATATACATTTTAAATAGATGCCCTACAAAAGCCGTGATGAACAAAGTTCCAGAAGAAGCGTGGAGTGGCAGAAAACAGGGAGTCACCCACATGAGAGTTTTTGGATGTGTGGCATATGCACACATTCCAGACAAATTGAGAAATGAGTTGGATAGTAAGGGGGAGAAGTGCATTTTCCTTGGATATTGTGAAGATTCCAAAGGATACAGACTGTATAACCCATCCACAAAGAAGTTTGTAATTAGCAGAGATGTGCAATTCATCGAAGAGGAAGCGTGGGATGGAAGCATTGAGAAAACAGTTAATGTTAAAAACTGTTTATCTCATGATGAAGATGATGAAGATGTGGTTGAGATTAATAACCCATCCATTGCACAACCTCCAGCAGCGCAAGGCCAGCAAGGGACGCCTCAAGCGGCAGCAAGAACACCCTTGAGAAGTGGGAGTGCATCACCAAGCACACCACGTGGAGCAGAATTGAGTGCTTCATCAAGCACGGCTACACCAAGTGAAAGAGGAACAAGATTCAGAAGCCTTAGAGAAATTTATGAGCAAGGAGAAGCAAACGAAGGTATGAATTCCTTATTTGCTTTGTATTGTCAAGTTGATGATCCTATTCATTTTGAAGATGCAATTAAAGATAGAAAATGGATAGAAGCTATGGATGATGAAATTAAAGCCATAGAAAAGAATAGAACATGGGAATTGGTAGATCTACCAGAAGGTAAAGAAGTCATTGGAGTTAAATGGGTATACAAGACCAAAAGCAATGTTGAAGGAAAAATAGAAAGACACAAGGCCAGACTTGTTGTCAAAGGATATAAGCAGAAGCAAGGGATTGATTATGAAGAAACTTTTGCACCAGTTGCAAGAATGGAAATGGTAAGAGCAGTGCTGTCCATAGCAGCACAAAACAAATGGAAAGTATATCAAATGGATGTAAAATCCACATTTTTAAATGGAGTTTTAATGGAAGAGGTATATGTGGAACAACCTCTTGGATATGAGAAGAAAGGCCAAGAGCATAAGGTCTGTAAATTGAAGAAAACTCTTTATGGGCTGAAACAAGCACCAAGAGCATGGTACAGCAGAATAGATTCTTATCTATTGGAGAATGGATTTGAAAAGTGTGAGGGAGAACCCACCCTCTACATCAAAGAAAAGGATGGTAAGTTATTAATTGTTGTTTTATATGTTGATGATTTAATTTTTACAGGTAATGATGATTACCTTGTTGAAAATTTTAAAACAGTCATGAAAGATGAATTTGAAATGACTGACATGGGTTTGTTAAGATACTTCTTGGGAATAGAAGTGGAGCAAGGTGAGAAAGGAATTTTTATTTCTCAAGCAAAGTATGTGAATCAAGTTTTGGAAAGATTCAACATGCAAGAGTGCAAAGCTGCAATTACTCCCACAGTAATGGGATTGAAGTTGAGTAAGAATGACAGCAGCAAGGATTTCGATCCAAGTTTGTATAAAAGCATAGTTGGCAACCTCATGTATTTGACTGCAACTAGGCCGGATATTATGCATGCTGTTAGTTTAATTTCCAGATTTATGGAAAAGCCAAAAGAAGCACATTGGCAAGCAGCAAAGAGAATTCTGAGGTATGTGAAAGGAACAAAAGGATTTGGTATTTTATATACTACTTCAGAAAATTCAGAATTAGTTGGATACACTGACAGTGATTGGGCTGGAAGTGTAGATGATCAGAAAAGCACTTCCGGTTATATTTTTCATATGGGTTCAGGAGCCATTTCATGGGCTTCCAAGAAACAACCTATTGTAGCATTGTCTACAGCAGAGGCAGAATATGTGGCAGCTACAGCAGCAGCGTGTCAAGCAATTTGGATGAGAAGGATGTTGAGAAGTTTGTGCCAAGAACAGGTAAAGGGAACTGTGATTTATTGTGACAATAGCTCAGCTATTGCATTGTCAAAGAATTCTGTGTTTCATAAAAGAACAAAGCACATAGACACAAAGTATCATTATATCAGAGAATTGGTGAATAATGGTGAAGTTGTTTTACAGCATTGTAAAACAGAGGAACAATATGCAGATATTTTAACTAAACCATTGGGACAGAAGACCTTTGAATTTCTAAGAGAATGCTTGGGTATGATGAATAACGACGACTGACTTTGGGGGTATTTGAAGTAATAAGGGAGGCTGAATCATTGGCGGGGAAGAACAAAAAACAAAGCGCAAAGGCAATGACGGCCAATAAACAACTGCGAGATCGCGATACGACACTACGCATTAAAAGAACGACAAAGAATAGTTAAATTCTTCGATGGGCGGCCACAACGGTGATGAAAATTAACTGGGTGATAGGCGGAACGTTCTTCACGGTGGAAGGACGAAGATTTTCGTAGATCTTTTCTCGAACGAGAGATATTAAAAACCAGGTGGTTTCGGGCTTTAAGTCCTCAACAACCAAAAATGAGCGATGGTGCTTTTGTTTTGAAGTGGTGGAACGTGGTCACAAATTTTATATGCCAATCGAGAATACATAAGTTATGTTGAAGCGATTGTCTTCATTGTCTTGTTGATATAGGAGGTTCACGCAAGCGAACATGCAAACAAAAATTATATTAATCGCCCTCACAGCAGCGGAGGCCCGTGGGTCCACAAGACCACGTGGCAGAAATCTATTGGAACCGCTTGGTTTCAATCGCAAGGTTTAATTGGCGGGATTTTATTGTGTGCCCCGATCAGGGTGGATCCGATCGCAATCGAAGGATCGGAGGGCGCCCGTGTTTCCAATCGCAAGCGGAAGATCGGAGGCCGTGTTTCCAATCGCAAGCGGAAGATCGGAGGTCGTGTTTCCAATCGCAATCGAAAGATTGAATGTATCACAAAGTTTGTTGTCAAGTCGTTGGCCGATTGTCGATTGTCGATTGTCGGGCCATCGAGTCCATGGTGTAATCGCAATCGAAAGATTGAATGGATCACAAAGTTTGTTGTCAAGCCGTTGGCCGATTGTCGATTGTCGATTGCCGACTGCATAGTGGTCCCCACTCGTACGTCAGGCATTTCATATTTTATAGTTCCACAAAGGTTTTCCTTTGTATTTGGTTTTCATTTCTTTGATTTAAGTTTTCATATGGTTTTTGTCGAAATGTTAAAATATATGCGCGGCATATATAAAAGGAAAAGGCCCGTGAGCCAAAGGTAATGCATTATATTGTATTTGTGAACTGCTGTGTGAGCCCGCAGGCAAGAAGAAAACACAGTAAGAAGAACAGAGAGCACTGTTAGTGCATTCTTAAAGAGAGACAGAGAGTTGTTTTGTTTAGCACTGCGTCTGTAGCAGTCATACATATTTGGTGAATCCCTCACTGTTGAGGAAGAATTTGTAACATTTGTTTTTAGTTTGTTTAATGAAATAGAAAGCATTTCATGCCATCTCTGTCTGCAAATTAAAATTTCTGTT
This sequence comes from Pinus albicaulis, assembly GCA_034641835.2. NCBI lineage: Eukaryota > Viridiplantae > Streptophyta > Pinopsida > Pinales > Pinaceae > Pinus > Pinus albicaulis. The sequence goes on along the minus strand of CM076574.1, from coordinate 846,773,572 downwards.
TTAAACATCTCTGTGTTGTAGAGGGGATTTTATATTCTCTCCACTGTTTGCTTGGAATTTCCAATAATTCCAACAGTTTATGCATATTTTGATGAGTTTCATCAAATGATGCTGGAAGGATATTTCTCAAAAAAACGATTTAGATTTTTCAACAATCAAATTATCACATTTCATGTATATATCTGACTCTGATATATCATAAGTTCATTAAAAGATTCATTTTTCTTTCTTCATATCTATTTTTCATTCTCATGGTATTGTTAAATATGGTATTTTAATTGTAGAGATCTTTAAAACATTTGCGGCCTGCACTTCAAAAGTGAATCCTCCAACTCTGGTACTATAATGTTCATCAGTTCCTATCACTTGAAATTATATTATGATGGCACTTGCCTGTAAGAGTTCTTGCTAACATTTGATGACACAAAATGGCAGTGCTTCTTTCCACAATACTTCTTACAGATCATCAAAACACCACTTTTGGTTGTCAATTCTGCATATGATCCATGGAAGGTTAGAATTTAGATTAATTTGTTGTATCTCTTTTACTGATTTTCACTGTAGCATATAAATTATTGAATGATACTGGATGTGTTTTCATGGCTGGTATTTTGTTACAGATTAGAAATATTTTGGTACCTGTTTCAGCAAATCTCACGAATAGTTGGCAGAACTGCAAGAGGGAAATTTCGAACTGCGGTCTACCCCAATTGAAAATAATGGAAGGTTGCATTTTAAGAAATATCCAAGCCCCTTGTTTCTAGCAACATCATGCATTTGGCCATGTAATTTCAAATTTTGTTAAAAACTTAACTTCACCAGATTGAGAATTGAAAAATTATTGTTTCAACATATTTTGCACAACGTTGAGGAACGATATGATCAATGCATTAGCACCAGAGTCCAAATCAACTACTAGATGGATGTTTATCAATTCATGTTATGCACACCGCCAAACAACTGTACAAGTTCTGTGGCATTCACCTAATTCTCCAAGATTAAATTCAACGGTGAGTTCTTCCATTACCCTTACAAGCAATGTATTAAATTTTTTATCTTCAAAGTTAAATTAATTATAAACTCAAGTTTTTCACCTAGCAGACCATTGCAGAAGCCGCTGGAGATTGGTTTTCCAATCGAAAAGTTGTCGAAGTATATTGACTGTCTATACCCCTGTGATTCTACTTGTAACGACTTTTATCACTGATATGTGATATCAAATCATGTGTGAATCACATATGAAGTACTTTCTGTACTCTCTTATTTTTGGTATTAGATAATCTGTAATCATATTCCACTGGGCTTGATTGCAATAAATAGTATTATACCTCTGTATCCCCAGATATACTTTTCCATCCAACCAGCATTAGTTAATCAAGCCAAGAACTATGGAGTACGCTACTTGAAACCCTAAAAAAACAGCAATGGTCAATTTTGGCATCTTAAAATAATTCTTAATTTGTGGCTGTCAATACTCCCCTGTGTTATACCATTACAAATAATGAGTGTGCAGTGTGTGTTAGAATTTAGTTCTATGGCTTAGAAAATATTGTTAAGAAATTTATTAAAATATGTTTTTCTTAATTAACTTATAAATTTATTAATTTTGGAAGAATGATGTGAAAAATAATATGTTTTAATACTTAGTATAATATTTGAATTTTTAATATACAATTTTTCAATAATAATCTAAAAAAATATGAAAATCACATATATGTTTAACTTATATATAAATTTTATTGTTGCATCAAAGCAGTATATATTGAGTTATTTGGATTAACAAATCAGCAATTTCCGCATGATGAAATACATTGGAATATTTGAACTATTTAATATACAAGTAATTTTTCAATAACAACCTAAAAACTCCCATCACATATATTATTATATATAAATTTTATTATATATATATATATATATATATATATATATATATATATATATATATATATATATATATATATATATATATATATATATATATATTAACAATATGATATCTATTATAAAATGTTTAACTTATATATAAATTTTATTTCATATATGGAGTGGTTGTGGTTCCAAACATGTCGGTTTTAAGCCTTCTTAACAACTCTACACAAATATCGAAGGGGAAGCATTCATAACAAACTTTACACAAATATCCATGAAAGCAGAACTTTGAGTGCTCTATATCAAATGATGCACAAATATATTTTTCACAAAAATCAGATATAATTTTGAATATAAATTAAAAAAAAAATTTGATATTTAGTAAGATGTGTAAACCATAAAATAACATGTATGAAAAGCCACTAACTTCCACTTTTTTAAATGGGTATCTGTTTGGAGTAATCTAGTTGAGGGCTAACATCAAACCTAGTTGTTGCTTCTACCAAGAGTATATCCAACAGCTTGTAAACCAAATATATCTGAAATTTATAACTTAACAAGAGTGTAAACTCTAGAAGAGTGAGGAAGCCTAGTAGCCTACTACTTAAACTTTATCTCAACAACCAAAAATAGACCCCTATAAAATTTAAACCAAATATATCTGAAATTTATAACTTAACAAGAGTGTAAACTCTATAAGAGTGGGGAAGCCTAGTAGCCTGCTACTTAAACTTTATCTCAACAACCAAAAATATACCCCTATAAAATTTAAACCAAATATATCTGAAATTTATAACTTAACAAGAGTGTAAACTCTACAAGAGTGGGGAAGCCTAGTAGCCTACTACTTAAGCTTTATCTCAACAACAAAAAAAATATACCCCTATAAAATTTAAACCAAATATATCTGAAATTTATAACTTAACAAGAGTGGGGAAGCCTAGTAGCCTACTACTTAAACTTTATCTCAACAACAAAAAATATACACCTCAAGAACAAAAGAGCTAGCACATCTTTATACCTAGATGTATGTTAATTTTTTTTAAATAAAATAATCTATAGTTATAATTTAAATATTCAATTAAATCACATAACATATCACATATTTTTTCCTCTATACTACTTTTTTCTATGTTACTGCTTTACAGCGTTTCCTTTGCAACATATGGTGCAATTGCTAGTTTATTTCTAATTCAACTTAATAACAATATGAAACAATTGTGTTTCTTCTATATATAAATAAATAAATAAATAAACCTCCATTTTAGTTTACTAATTAAATACTAACTTCCTTTTCAAATTTCTTTGGTTTTTCCAATAAAAACATTGCAAATAAAACTACTAATTATAATTAAAACTTGTCTCAAATATTTTCATTTAAAAACTATAAAATATACTTTTTACATATATTTTATAACTTTTTTTTAAACAATTATTTTAATAATCCAAAAGATTTAGCTAATTTCACGGTCTCATTAACCATGTCTTCCAAACCGTATTTGTAAGAGAAGCCCATGTCCAAAAATTTTTTGGACGAAGTTGGCACAAAAACACTACCATCCTCTTCATCATTACATCTGAAAAATAAACCAATTGGCTAAAATTATTAGTTATATGTAAATCTATAAAAATATGGAGTTATTTTTAGTGGGATTTTTTAGAATTTTTGGTTTTTGAATTTAGTAGAAACATTTGGGGTGAAATTTTGATTTATGTTATTTAAATTGGTTTTTTTTACTATATATAGATTCAATACTCTAAAAAAATTCCTGGCACTTAGATTGTGCAGAATTACCTATCAAACATGTGATTTCAATGAATTCTTATGAGATTTAAAAAAAAAATTGATGAAAAAATCAACTAGAAAAATTTCTAAAAAAATCACACTAAAAATAATTAGTAAAAATATGCCTTGAAAAAGTGAAACCATTGCCTACTTGAATGGTAAGGTGAATTCTGGATAAAGTTTATGAATTATATGCGCTAGCTAAGACACAGTGAGGGAGAATGTTGAACAAATATATCGCCCTTGTACATTAGGTTGCTCCATCAAAAATATATGAGCCTCACATACATCATCTATATGAACCAACACAATGGATCCCAAAAGGGAATGTGGAAGCTCAGAATTACCTGTGGATTTTAAACCAAACTATTAGCTATCATAAGGGTTTCAAGCCAACTAATATGCTTTCATATTTTTATGACCCCAAATAAATGGAACCCAATTTTCAAAAGCAAAACTAGGCTTCAAGAATCGAATACCTAATTCTGCCATGTCTACTACCACTCGGCATGAAACCAGAAATGTAGAAGTAATGCAAGGCCCACACACTGCACTTGGGCCAATTGTCACAACTTCCATTTCGCTATTTGACCCATACTCAATTGTTGCTTGCTCCACCAAAGTCTTAGCCACGAAATAAAACTGCACATCTCTAAATAATAATCAGTATTCTTATTTCGATTTGCATTGTTAATGCTATGGGAACTAGACATGGAATTATACTCACCCCAAGAGGATGCTGGTGTTTCCTTCTCATGAAATCTACAGGAGTCCATCTAGATTCATCTGGTATGATGACTGATTCCTCTCTTTGTTAAGCGGAGCAGCTGCTGCTATCGACGAAGTATAAATGATGCGCCTCACCGCTTTAGCTCACGAGCAGGCATTCAATACATTCATTACTCCCTTCACAATAGGCTCAACAAAATCCTCCTATCCCACAATTTATTAAAAATTAATAAAACCCATCTAAATTCTTTTCAAATATTTTTAAAATCTACAATAAAAATAAAAATATATTTTTCCATCTTAATAACTTCCATCTAATTAACTTCCTAAATGTATTTTCTAATTCAATTAACTTCTTATCCACCATTATAAACTAAAACCTACAATCAAAATAAATGAAAATAAAAATGTTTCTTCTCATCTAACTAACTTCCTATCAGATATTATAAACTAAGCTTATGACCAGAAAAATAAAATAAATAATAATTTGCCTCGGAGAACTTAGTGAAATCGATAGGACTGGCCACGTGGAACACCCATTGACAGCCCTCGACCGCGGAATCAAAGGCGTGCTCTTCGCATAAATCTGCTTGGAAGAGCTTCAGTCTCTCTGCAACCCCAGGCAAGGATAACAGAGGCCCAAATTTTGCCTCATTTTCTGCATGCAAGTATTTAACTGGATCGGTACTATAAATCGGCACTATAAATCATAGTTACTAAAGTTTGAATTGAGTACTATAAATTATAGTTATTAAGGTTGAATTTGAATTCGAATTTAATAAGATAAAAATTTAAATAGAAAAAAAAAAAAATAGACAATATTAATTTTGAAAATTTTGAAAATTTCGTTGTTCTAAATTTTAGATTTTTTTTTATAAATTTATTTTGAATTTTGAATAACATCCAATAATAAACTAGATAATATTATAATTTTATAAATATAATTAAAAAATGCCACACTTATGGCTTTTTTTTTAATATTTATTTAGTTTTAAATTTAAATCTAATATATATATATATATATATATATATATATATATATATATATATTTTAATTTCAAAACTGATTTATCTAATACTTTTTTAATTCTAAATTCTAAATTTAAATATTTTTCTAATTTCAAAACTGATTTCTCTAAAATCATTCATAATGAATATAGACATTTAAAAAAAAAGTCTAAAATTCCATAAAATAAATCATTGTAAAATTAACACCTATTACAAATTAACAAACAATTACTATTTCAGTGTGGATTCTTCCAATTGGAAAATTGCAAACTTTCCTATAAATCAAATGTTTATTTCCTTATAGTTGAATGTCATCCTATCACTATCTGTTGAGCCATTAACATTTTTTGGCGGTGAATTAACATTCAGTTCAGTCTGATTAAATTACTCACCTAGGATTTTGATGCATGTCATTTTTCATTTTACTATTAATAGAATTTTATCAAATAATAAGGTATTCTAATAGAATTAGCCAATTTTCACTAGATTTTGGCGAATTTGGTAATTATGTTGTAAATGGGAAATTCATTGATTAAATGTGCTGAGAGGCTAATTTAATAGCTTAATGGAAGAGATTGTAACAATCCCGTGTTTTTTTATAATCTTTTTCACTGCATTGCTGTAACGCCCATGCAAACTATTATAAATTACAGTTTTACCATGATTTACCGAGACAGTTGTATCAAGAAAATCAAGAATTAGTTCATGGGAAACAATTATGGAATTGGTTGAAATATTAAACGACTTCTTCTTAATGAACTTAGACCATTAATATAAAAGGAAGAGGACGAGTCGAACAGTGGGGAGGGTTGCATGGAATTTCATTTATTGATGAATGTTAGATGAACCTTCTTGTTCGCTCCGCTTTTCTAACCTCATTTTTGAAATATCCATTATTTCGTTCCTCTGTCTGTGATTGTCCCTTTGCTTACCTTTTCCAGCAAGTAACTTTACGTATTGCACAGAGCTTTCAATTATTGCAGGTCATTGATTTCAGGATTTATGGAATAGCATAAGCGATCAATGCTTGGATGTTTCGGTTTATAAGAGACCGATGTAGAGGAAACTTTCAGTTCAAGAAAGATTTCATTAGTGTTGTATTATCCTGCCATTCCCATGCCAAAAGACAGCATACCATGAAGGTTTTAGATAGAAGATAAGTCCATTGTGTTAATTCTTTTGCAAGGGTTTGCAAGGGTTACATTTTAACTTTGTTATTATTTTAAAATGTCTATCTAGCTCTTATGCCCAAATGAGGGTTAGTTATGGTACTTTATTTTTAAAAGAGATTTTCTTGATTAGATTAAAGAGGGTAACTTTTTAAGAAAAATATTTACATAATATTGCATAAGCAAGAAAATAGAAGACGAATGCTCTTATTTTAAAATGGATTTTGTACTCATTTAGTTATGAGTGATAACAATTCCAAAGTATTTTCGTGAATAGATTAAAGAAGATAATTCTTGAAAATATCTTCATGTGTGATGAAGAAGAAAAGAGAAGTTTTCTCAGACTAATATTCATTAACCATGTGGAAATTAGTAATAAATTAACAAATCCATGGCTATTTTCATAAAACCATGAATAGTTTACCATGATAGTGGTAAAGATTAATGGATTAATAATTCCATGGGTAGTTTACCATGGTGTTTGCAAATGTTATTTAATTCATAATTCCATGAATAGATTACCATGGGTTGGTAAAGTTAAGTTATTTAATAAATTCATGGTTAAAGGAACTAATCATTTATATTCCTCTAGATTAACAAAATAAGTGATTATTTTTATATTATCATGATTATGATGTTAATTCTTTTTGGAGGAAGATCATGGCATGCAACATATGTATTAACTTTTATTGAAAAAGAATATACATATCTGTATGTAGAAAGATAGCTTGTAGTATTAAAACTACATTGAATATGATTGTTAATATAATCTTGAAAATGAGACATGTATTTATATTCTTCATTGCGTATTTTTACATATGTTTACATGCTCACTAGCATTGAGACTTTCTTTGGAAAGACTCGTGAAGGAGGTTATGTGCTTCATTGTGTAAGCACTCCTTTAGGGAGAGAGTCTTTTGGAATTCGATATGCATTCGCATGCATGGAAGAAACAATTGTTATGTTAGCTTGCATTCCATGCACTAAAAGTAATAGCTTAAGGGTTAGCTATTTTGATTAAATTTATGTAAATCACATGCATAAATATCGTAACTGATGTATCAATTTATTTTAACGAAAGCTTGGGAGATGTAGCCATTATCTTGCAGGAATGTTTGCTTATGCGACAGAAATATTAGTTGACTTATAATCAGCACATATGAGGTATGTGTCGTTAAAGAGAGAATGACAAGGTACTTTACCTGCTTGTCATGAATAGATGGAGAAACTACTATAGTACATATATGTGAAATGATTGATTAATACTTTATGAATCTTGACACCATTTTATGTTGAAGGCATCATAGCAAGGAATGATGGTGACATGTATAAAGGAATATTATGCTTGTCATGTACGAAGGAAAAGTATGCTTGTCCTAGTGACAGGTAAATGATTAATGTTCATGCAGATGAGTGCGAGTTTCCGGAAGGTCCAATGTACGATGGTCCATTGGAGGTACATCCATGCCATCAAGATGTGAAGATATGAAAATATGAAGATCAGAGGGTAAATGGTATCATATTTATTGTAATGGCTTTAAGCTAGATATTTTCATATTTCCTTGTAAGATTATATAAACGATGGTTAAGGGATGGTCTCCCTTATAAGCCATTGAGTGATGGGCTGAACACCCTCATGAGCGTTTAATAATAAAATTAAACGTTTGCTAGTTTTCACCCTACGAGGTTTCCAGGGTATATTGGTGTTCAATGATGTGCTTGATTATTGTGTCAAGATGACGATGTTGATTCCCTTTCTTGCTGTGATATTTATAATGTCAAGTATGTGATGACAACATGAAAAATGAAATGAGTGGAAGGTTACATCATATGGTATTATGTTAATGAATTGTAATGGAATTTGTTAATGGTTAAGGAGCTTACTATTCCTACTCTAAAAGTTACACTATGAATTGGTAAACATTATATGTAAGGATGAGCAAGGAATATTTAATGGTGAATGGTTAGTTACCCATGAGTAATTTGTATAAAATTTTTTATCTCCTTACATTTCTATGTGAAGATTAACGGTGTATGTTACAAGTGGTATCAGAGCTAAAGGTTGCAACACTGGCGCCTTTGGGAGTTAGCGAAAAAAAATTGAGGGATTCGAGATGAAATGCGCTTATTTGAAGGACGCCATCGCATCTCTAATCCAGGTTGAACAAAGAGTTTCAAGATAACTGTTGAGTTAGCATTTCTTTAAAAAAAAAGGATATGTATTTTCCATGTACGTAAAACTTCTATTGTTGTGTTGAAGTTTCCTTGGAAGGAGTTGGGAATTTGGTTTCTGAAAAAGAAACATGTGTGTGCTTGAAAATTTAACTAATATACATTTGATACTTCATGAGAGAAATATGTATATTTTGAAAATAAATCTTGCAACTGAAAGAGACAAATATAGAGTAAAATGTGGTTTTACTTAATATGCAAGATTGTGCTAGTTCTGTTGGAAATCTTTTAGAAAGATATACCATGGTAAAAGACCAAACTACTATGCTCGTTTTGCTGATAAGAACCCATGTGAGTCTTGCAAAGATTACTAGTACGTATCTTGAAAGGTGTGAGCAGTAGTAAAACATAAATAAGTAAACTTGCTTGCCTTTATATATATCTTGTTTAAGAAAAGATGGGAAGCTTGTTTTTCTTTTAAAAAGGACTACGTACTGATGTGTTAAATGATAAGGAATCCAAGTTCTTTTCTTGAAAGTAAATATAGGCTAAAGAGAATAACCTCTTGAATATACTACATTGCTAGATGGATTATGTCAACTTCTTGATTTGGGTATATTAAAGGTTAAGTTAACCTTGTTAGTGTTGCATAGTTTTTATGCATAAAAGAGGCTATCTATGGTAGTTCTTGGAAGCAAAGCATGAGCAACTTGCATGTAGAATCATATAGGAACAAGGTTCTTTGCATGCAATAGTTGTATTAGATTTTATCGGAAAGAACATAAGTCTATATGTGGAAATGATAACGTGTTTTGTTATCATACTTTAGAAAAGATTTTTTGGCAAAGAAGATGAATTACATGTACAAAAACTAAAGTAATGTTTTTTTTTCCTTGAAATATATACATGGCTAATGTGGGTATAATATTTCGAGTATAAGGTATGTATTCTTATGTTTTATTCCATTAGTTTTATGGAAAAGAAAACCATGTTTTGCATGCCTATTGTGTTATGTGTCCTTGAAGAGGAATCATGAGTTTGCCTACTCAATTATGTTAAGTACTCTGTTGGGAAATTAATCTTTATGCATTGTATGCATAGGAACAACAGTCAATGTGTTAGCTTTATTATATTTGCATGTTCCAAAGGAAAAATCTGAAGTGGTGGTTCTTTTGTAAAAGTTTAAGTAAAACGAATGCACATTGTGTCATTTTCCATTAAAGGAATTTCTAAACAGATATAGCTATTTGTGTACGAATGCGTGCGTGTGTGAAAAATGTCATAATCATATGGGAGTTATTTGACATGAATTGATAATTAGTTACTGACACTAATGTAGAGATGTTAGAAGAAAGCATGTTGTGACATTGCATTCACATCTCATATATGCACAGGAATAGGTGTTAAAGGATCACTCAAAGATTGATTATTTATTGATTAAAGCTTTATCTAATCATGCTATAAAATCTTGTCGATGTTGCTAAAAGAAAACATTGTTGTAGAGGAGCAATGTGAATTCCTGATGAGGATGAGTATTGCAGTAGGGAGAGAAGTCCTTCAAATGAAATAAAGATAAGTATTTTATGTTATTTTATTTTAAGAAGTCTATGCATATGCATGTTGATTCCTTTAAAAATGTATTGTTACATACATGGTATTGCATGAGCCTCCATTTAAGAAAGTTCTTAAAGAATACATGCTATTATAATATACTTTTTTTCCGATAAGAATATGCATATGAGATTAATATGTGTATTATGCTTGATTTCTTTAGGAAAGAAAGTATAACAGCATGAAAGAAAAATAGTTACTTTTCATTTGAGCTTGAAAAGAAGCAATTGTTTTTGCATGCAATAAAATTTCTAAGTTACCATGCACTACCTTAAAAAGATGAATGTGTATAGTGATGGTGTGTGAAACTAATGCATGAATGCAAAAGATGAGGAAAGTCCTTATGTAAGATGATATAGTGTTAGAATTAAATTGAATGAAGTCTCTTAATGGGTTAAGTTATGAAACTTAACTAAATGACTAGTTGACTCACTAGTGTTTGCATGAGACGTCATGAATGCATTAAAATTATTAATAGCATTGATTAGTTATGAATGAATAACTAATGAGAGTTATATGCACGAATCGATTTTGACTAAAGCTATTTGAAAGTTGTGAACAAGTGATTATGATAATTACTTTGTGTGTCAGTATGTTGGAATAGAACATTATGGGAATTGGAAATGTGTGCATAAGATAATATGTGCTTGAGAAATACATATTTACAATTAGCATTGTTTCTTATAGTAAGCATGGGTAGCTTAATAGAAACAGAAAATATGTGAAAATAAAACATTGCAAACATGGCAATGTGGATTGCAACAGTAAACGTTAAAGTATCATGTTTTAATGTACAACACATGTATGTTACTTCCAAGGGGGAAGTTGTGACAGCTTCATTAAAGCTAGTTAGTATTAACCAGCTAAAGACAATTTGTTTAATTTTCTTTTTTCTGGAAAGAAAAACTCGCTGTTGATAAAGCAAATTATTTAATTTGTTGAGATTAATTAATGAAAGAAAATCTTTTTAAGCTGATGGTAAAAATGTTTCCAATAATAGGAAGTGGTTGGGGACAGTTGGAAAGACAGTTACCTACTCCTTTGAGGATAAGCTGGATCCCCGGGGAGGAGTAGACATTCTGTGAAATTGGTAAAGGGGGAGTATTTTCTCGAGTTGGTTCGGACCAGTTGAAAATAGCTTCCAGCAACCCTTGTAAAGCCAAAAACATCTGAGTGTGACTGGAATTGGAGAATTGGACCGAATTGTCCCGAATTTCTCTTCCAGACTTTTCTGAGTATGACTGGATTGGCCATCCAGAGGTCATAGCAGAAAGATCCACTGTTAACCCATGGCACTGTCCAGATTCTAGAGCTAGGGGGCAAGTGGAGGACGTAATAGCCTCACTTGATGGTTGGGAGGACCACAGCTTGAAAGACTAAATTTCCAGATAAGTATAAAGAGCTTAGTGCTCGGAAAATGAATTACTGAATGCTTAAGTTCATTTATAATATTACTAATTTGTTTGAATGTCTTAGCAGATGCTAGGATATGCCTATGGTGCATGGATTGACCATTGGTACGATTAGAGAGCTAGATTCTCTCTGAGTACTTTTTAAGTACTGTATGGATGTCTTTAGCAGGAGCTAAGATAGTGTGCACGTGATGCATTGATGAGAGGGTTGGTTCTCTCTGAGTACTTATGGAAGTACTTTGATTAAAACATCTCTTTATATTGCAATAATGTTTGGTAGTTGCAAGTATTTTCATTTTGAAAACTATGTGACTAATGTGATTGAATTATTATTCATACATTACAGGCTCTTTCCAGGAAGTATTGATGGGTGTTCAACAATTCGATGAGAGGTTGCATAAAAGCCATCATTTCTACCAATAGTAATTGGTAAGCTCGTATAGAGATTTTTCTATACTTTTGTGAATTGAATAAAGGATAAGCAGTAGAAATGGAAATGAAATTTTCTTTGCACTATACATGCTTATGGATATGGATAAAAACATTATTGTTTCAATTAATGGCATTTAAGGAAACGAAATTGTCTCATTGCCAAGGGGAAGGAGCCCCTTTGGATTGCTTATATTATTATATCATGAATATAAGTTTAATTTCAATGAGAGAAGCACACCGAAGACGATGTTCTCTTAAGGGGGGGAGTATGTAACGCCCATGTAAACTATTGTAAATTACAGTTTTACCATGATTTACCGAGACAGTTGTATCAAGAAAATCAAGAATTAGTTCATGGGAAACAGATTCTGGAATTGGTTGAAAGATTAAATGACTTCTTCTTAATGAACTCACACCATTAATATAAAAGGAAGAGGATGAGTCGAACAGTGGGGAGGGTTGCATGGAATTTCATTTATTGATGAATGTTAGATGAACCTTCTTGTTCGCTCCGCTTTTCTGACCTCATTTTTGAAATCTCCATTATTTCGTTCCCCTGTCTGTCATTGTCCCCTTGATTACCTTTTCCAGCAAGTAACTTTATGTATTGTACAGAGCTTTCAATTATTGCAGGTCATTGATTTCAGGATTTATGGAATAGCATAAGCGATCAATGCTTGGATGTTTCTGTTTATAAGAGACCGATGTAAAGGAAACTGTCAGTTCAAGAAAGATTTCATTGGTGTTGTATTATCCTGCCATTCCCATGCCAAAAGACAACATACCGTGAAGGTTTTAGCAGCAAGTCGGAGGAGTATTGGTCCATTGTTCAAATGGAAATTTGGGCCAAGTCGTTAAACAGATTTAATCATTGCATTTGAATGCAGAGAAATTTGGAATGAAGGTGAAGAGAGTCGACCGCCAAGATAAGTGATTTTGGCTTGTTTTATTTATTATATAGTCTTTCTCTTTGTGAGTTAAAAGATAAAGAAAAGATTATATATATATGACTGCCAAGATAGGTGATTATTGGCTTGCTTTCTTTATTAAATAGTTTTTCTCTTTGTGAGTTAAAAGATATAAGAAAAGATTATATTTATATCATATTGTTTTTCTATATACGAATGATCTTTCTCATATCTCTTGGGATAAATTACACATACCAAGAAAGTGGTATTTTATTAGTTTATTGGGATATGATTGAACACAAAATCATTGTTGAATATTTTTGAAAGAATGTATTTATCTTGGGGATAGAAGATAAGTCCATTGTGTTAATTCTTTTGCAAGGGTTTGCAAGGGTTACATTTTAACTTTGTTATTATTTTAAAAGGTCTATCTAGCTCTTATGCCCAAATAAGGGTTAGTTATGGTACTTTATTTTTAAAAGAGATTTTCTTGATTAGATTAAAGAGGGTAACTCTTTAATAAAAATATTTACATAAGCAAGAAAATAGAAGAGGAATGCTCTTATTTTAAGAAAGACTTTTTACTCATTTAAATTATGAAGTGATAACAAGTCCAAAGTATTTTTCTTGAATAGATTAAAGAGAGTGACTCTTGAAATATCTTCTTGTACAATGAAGAAGAAAAGAGAAGTTTTCTCAGATTTATATTCATTAACCATGTTGTAAATAGTAATGAATTAATAAATCCATGGATAGTTTCATGAATCCATGAATAGTTTACCATGATAGTGGTAGAGATTAATGAATTAATAACTCCATGGATAGTTTACCATGGTGTTTTAAATGTTATTTAATTCATAATTCACATGTATAGATTATTGTGGGTTATTGTGATTAAGTTATTTAATAAATTCATGGTTAAAGGAACTAATCATTTATATTCCTCTAGATTAACAAACTAAGTGATTATTTTTATATTATCATGATTATGATGTTAATTATTTTTGGAGGAAGATCATGGCATGCAACATATGTATTAAATTTTATTGAAAAAGAATATACATATCTGTATGTAGAAAGATAGCTTGTAGTATTAAAACTACATTGAATATGATTGTTAGTATAATCTTGAAAATCAGACATGTATTTATATTCTTCATTGCGTATTTTTACATATGTTTACATGCTCACTAGCATTGAGACTTTCTTTGGAAAGACTCGTGAAGGAAGTTATGTGCTTTGTTGTGTAAGCACTCCTTTAGGGAGAGAGTTTTTTGGAATTCGGTATGCATTCGCATGCATGGAAGAAACAATTGTTATGTTAGCTTGCATTTCATGCACTAAAAGTAATAGCTTAAGGGTTAGCTATTTTGATTAAATTTATGTAAATCACATGCATAAATATCGTAACTGATGTATCAGTTTATTTTAATGAAAGCTTGGGAGATGTAGCCATTATCTTGCAGGAATGTTTGCTTATGCGACGGAAATATTAGTTGACTTATAATCAGCACATATGAGGTATGTGTCGTTAAAGAGAGAATGACAAGGTACTTTACCTGCTTGTCATGAATAGATGGAGAAACTGCTATAGTATAGATATGTGAAATGATTGATTAATACTTTATGAATCTTGACACCATTTTATGTTGAAGGCATCATAGCAGGGAATGATGGTGACATGTACAAAGGAATATTATGCTTGTCATGTACGAAGGAAAAGTATGCTTGTCCTGGTGACAGGTAAATGATTAATGTTCATGCAGATGAGTGCGAGTTGCCAGAAGGTCCAATGTACGATGGTCCATTGGAGGTACATCCATGCCATCAAGATGTGAAGATATGAAAATATGAAGATCAGAGGGTAAATGGTATCATATTTATTGTCATGGCTTTAAGCTAGATATTTTCATATTTCCTTGTAAGATTATATAAACGATGGTTAAGGGATGGTCTCCCTTATAAGCCATTGAGTGATGGGCTGAACACCCTCACGAGCGTTTAATAATAAAATTAAGAGTTTGTTGGTTTTCACCCTACGGGGTTTCCAGGGTATATTGGTGTTCAATGATGTGTTTGATTATTGTGTCAAGATGACGATGTTGATTCCCTTTCTTTCTGTGATATTTATAATGTCAAGTATGTGATGACAACAAGAAAAATGAAATGAGTGGAAGGTTACATCATATGGTATTATGTTAATGAATTGTAATGGAAGTTGTTAATGGTTAAGGATCTTACTATTCCTACTCTAAAAGTTACACTATGAATTGGTAAACATTCTATGTAAGGATGAGCAAGGAATATTTAATGGTGAATGGTTAGTTACCCATGAGTAATTTGTATAAAATTTTTTATCTCCTTACATTTCCATGTGAAGATTAACGGTGTATGTTACAATTGCAAGTGAAAAATAATTATCATTATTTAATTTTAAGGTCACATCTACACTAAACACTCAATTGGTATATGAGATTTCTTGGTAACTATGTTGTAAATGAAATTTTTTTTTGAAGAGATTGTAACAATCTCATGTTTTTTTATAGTCTTTTTC
Source organism: Pinus albicaulis (assembly GCA_034641835.2). Lineage (NCBI taxonomy): Eukaryota > Viridiplantae > Streptophyta > Pinopsida > Pinales > Pinaceae > Pinus > Pinus albicaulis. The sequence continues at coordinate 846,757,919 of CM076574.1, read as the reverse complement.
ACTAAAATGCAGGTGTAATAATTATTATTATTATCTAATTTTAAGGTCACAATTAAGCCAAACACTCAAATGGTGTATGAGACTTCTTTTTTGTGGGACAAGAGACTACATCAGGGTAACTATTTTGACTACTAAGTCTAGGAAAACATACATATTCTACCTTTCTGATTTTGAATCTGTGACCTTTTAAAAAATACATACACTTAACCATTAAACCCACAAAATTTACATATATTAATTTAGATTTACTTTACTATCAAATATTTATATGAATCCCATTCTTGCAGTTTTTTCTTGCACTAGTCTAAGCAATGACAAAAATAAAATAAAAATAAATAAATAAATAAAATCCCTTCATACACTCTGATAAATCTAAAATTGATCATTATCTACACAAAACTGCACCAATTGATATAAAGAACCAATAACAACGAGAATTAAAATTTACAAGAATCTACAATCATTAATATAAAAGAAAGTACGCGGATCTCTGAGAGTGGCGTTGACGGTGTAGCCTCGTTGGAGAAGATTTTTGACGAGCCATGATTCGATGTATCCCCCTGCCACTACTACATGAAGGCAATTTTAAGACATTTTTTTAAGACAATAGAAATCTTTTGTCTTAAAAAGTCACTTTTTATTTTAGTAATTTTAAATTAAAATTTAATATCAATTGAATTGTCTTAAATATTAAATTTAAGACAAAAAGAGTTTGAGACAAAAAGTGTTTTAAGACAAAACTTTATATTTAAGACAAAAACAGTTTGAGACAAAAATATTTTAAGACAAAAACAATTTAAGACAAAATATTTTAAGACAAAACGTTATATTTAAGACAAAAATATTTTAAGACAAAACAATTGAAGACAAAAATATTTTAAGACATAACTTTATATTTAAGACAAAAATTGTTTGAGACAAAAATGTTTTAAGACAAAAACAATTTAAGACAAAAAAATTTTAAGACAAAACTTTATATTTAAGACAAAAACAACTTGAGACAAAAATATTTTAAGACGAAACTTTACATTAAGACAATGGCAATTAAGATGAAATTAATTTAAGACTATCAACAATTAAGACAAAACCATATCAATTGAAGACAATATTATCTAACATGACTTGAAAAATTGACTCTAATAGTGCACCCTAAGTCTGCCAACGCGTAGGCTACTATTGTCTCGCCCTATATTGAGGTTGCTATTTCACTTATCATTCATGTTATCTTATATAAAGACAACAATTTGTTGGGCTCTTCGTTTTCGTGGGGTAGCTGACTCTAAAGAATGCGATAACTTTTCCTAGCAAGATTTCTCAGACATCAATCCCAACCCTTATGTCCCTTCGATCTCTATTTATATGATTAGAGACAACTTGTATGTCGTTTCATTCGACACTACTACACAGAGGGGGATTTTAAGATAAAAGAAATACTTTGTCTTGAAATTTTTGATAAGAGGCGCTAGTTAAAAAGGAAAAAGTAAATGATTAGGGGTTTTCCTTTATGTTGTTGATGGGTTCTTCAAGAAGCAGAGTAATGGAGGCCGAAAAAAACTGATGGGATTTAGGGAAATGGAGGTCGACAACAGAGGTGCTTGGTGAGAGGAGTTACATACGCACTTTCACTGAACATGGATAGGCAATAACATAGTTGGAGTACTTTTTGGGGTCTCCATCGATAGTGTTTTAATTTGTGTTTTTTGACTGTTTCATTTATTTTGAACGTTACTTCTATTTGTTGGTTGCTACTATCAATACATTGTTGTGCTGAAACTTTTGACGGTCATTGACAACATGGATTAGATTCACTTAAAGGATGGTGGAGACAAATTACAAAATATTTTCCAGTAGACAATATGCAATCTCTACGACAAATTTTGCGAGAAGCTGACGTCGAGGATAAAAGATAGGATTGTGGAAGCATTAGTCACAAAATTCACAAGGGAGATAATTTTGGTTGTAAGTGTGGAGGCAGATGGATTAAATGTAGCATTTACTGGTGAAATTACTGGTGTTGTTTGGTGCAATGCGTCTATGCATAATTATTCGAGCTAGATTCAGTTTTTATCCTGATTCTAAATGATATCAAGGATCTCTACTGGTTCTTTTGTTTCAAGGTACACTAATAACAATTTATTTTCCACTCTAGTTGTTGATATACTATGTGGTCTATTTGAGACACACTAGCTGGTTGTTTACATTGTCTTTCTTCTGGACCTTTTCTCCTTTGGATCTGCATGCTCCTTCCCTGGTTTGGGAATGATCAATCAGGGGATTTTTGAGGATCTTAGCTGCTACATGTTGTTCTTTTCTATGGTCTATTTGAGACATACTGGCTGGTTGTTTTACATGGTATTTCTTCTAAACCTTTGCTCCTATGTATCTTCCTGCTCCTCTCTGGGTTGGGATTGGTCGATAGGAGGATTTCTGAGGATATTTACTGCTACATAAGTGCATTAATTTTGATTGGTGGAGTTGGTAACATATTTCAATTTTGAATTCAATCATGAAGGAGTGTCTTAGGGTCATTAATTATTCTAGGGGGGTATTTATTTGCCAAGTCGGTCATTGATTATATGAGGGACATTCCATTAATGGTTTGCGCCATCATTGAAGATATTTTTCGAATGTGTGATTGATTATATTTTATGAAATAAATTGGTTGATGATGATTGGCCAGTCTATTTTATTTGAAGGGGTTTCCTAGTGGATTGATGTGGTGACAACCTACATCGAGTGGTGTCAATAATTGATAAGTGACATTAATTTACCTTGTCTACATATTTTATCAAGGTTTTTTCGGACACTACTACATAAGATGTTTTTTAGTAATGCTCTCTACTTTGGTGCACATATAGGCGATATTGCAGAGTGTCAATGGTGTCCATTGTACAACTAGCCTTTACATCTATCGGTAGGATTTCACTTGATATTGAAGGAAACTAGGGTGGTGATGTGCCATTACTCGATGTGTTGGTACATGCGACTATTGAGGCAGAGAGTTGTGGTTGCCCCAAGTCGGGAGTCTATCCCTTTGGGACATCTTCTGTACGTGAAACTGTACACGTGGGTTTGAATGTTTGGGTATGCCCACTAGTTATTGAACCCAATGTCGTAATCAATGGAAATTGTTTTTCCATCATTCATGGAAAAATAAGGAAGTTAATTAAGGTTGATTTGGATTATCAATAACTTGTTTTTAATTCCGATGTTTTTTGGGTCCGGGTGGTAGGATTACAACAACGAGATTTGGTGGGTAAGTTTTTTTATCTACGAATGGTTGGCTCTCATATGGTGTCCTAGGTTAAAAAACATTGGTACCCTATTCTTAAGTACCCTCCTATTTTCAACATTTTATACAATCAATGGTTATGCTTCCACTTTATTAATGATGGAAATTTTGTGAAGATTTTGGGATCATATTGGGTTCATGGTTGTGGTTTCCTCTCTTTAAATCACTGAAATGTGGGATTTTATCCATAACTGGAATTTCCAAGAAAGAAATTGGTTTCAAGCTAAACTTTTTGGTTTACTGCTCTGGTCATGTGTGTTAGGGTCATAAGTTTTATTGTAAAATGTTTTTCCTTATCCTTTAATTTTTAGTTTTGAGTAGTTGAGCCTGTGACTACTACTGCTGCCATAACCTCTAGATCGTTATTTGACATCTTTGAGTTTCCTACATGAAGGGTTCATTCAAATTCTGAAAGAGTGTCAAGTTAATGGGAGTCATGGTCGTACATGTTTTTGTCATGTCAAGTCAAAAGGGGTTTAGTCATTTGTCTATCAGAATTGTCTAAATTGAGCTCATTTGCAGTCAGAGTTATAATGGTTACAAGGTATGGTCATTTGAAACATCCTACAATTTTATCCCTCATTCTTATTTACCCTATGTTTATCCATTTCACCTCCTATTTCCCTATTTACCCATTTACCTTCCATTCATCCCCCTTCATATAAATTTAAATCCTACACCCTTCCCATATACCATTAACCTATCATCATATTACATTCACTTTATTGCCCCCTTTCATTCTAAACCATTCCCTATTTTAACATTACCATTTCCCGTACTCATATCATATAACCCTCATGCATAATACCCCATTCTCATATATAAAACTCACATACCAAAGGGATATCATACCCCTTATACTTAATCATTACCTATGTTGTGATTCACATGCAAAGTTAGGTGGAGCGCTCCAAAACATCAAGTCAAAGCATCACAATGCTACTTAGATTTGCTCGCTTCACAGCATTGCGCATACTCTATTTTTTACACCCTTTTGAAATGACAATTCCGACCACATAAAGGCCAATTATGGAAAACTAAGAGAGATTTTACTTAAAGACGGGCCAAATTAAAAAATATATTCCAATTTTCATACAGGTGTCACAGATCAGGCATTATGAATGCATCTTTAAAGCTCATTTTTTATAGTTTGTAAATTTCCTGTTTTGAGCCATGGTTTTGCAAAGCATTTTTTGAGAGGACGAGGAAGGAATTGGAGGAACGGAGAGAGGTATTTCTTCCCAACACTATCATATAAAATAACCTCCTTCGGTTTTGAAAAATATGTTACGGTTTGGGAGATATACCCAAAACAAAGTGTGTTATGCAGGTGTTGCGTAGGTGTTGTGAAGGTGTTGCGCAACCCTTGCCTACTGAATCTCACTCATGTTTTGGAGATTTCAGAGATTTGAGAGGTCAGCTTGATTTACACCTGGATTCCATCTCATCCTAGCTTTCATCGAACAGGTGTCAACCATAAAGGAAAGATGACTTTGTGCTACCCAGTCGCTACACAGAGCCGTTAGTTCATTAACAACTTTTCTATGATTTTATGTTGTTTCTATTTTCTTTACTCAAGATAAATGAGATTCGAATATAAACATGGTTTCAAATATGTTATTTCTTTAGGGTGAAGTTAAGTATTTTAGGACTGCATTTGTTATTTTTGAAAAAAATGTAAACAACTATAATGTTTCTATTTTCCAGTAATGATGTTTCTACTTTTCTAGTTGGTGTTGATCCTCTCCATGAATCGAACATATTTTGTATGCAACTGCCTATTACACTATGATATTCTGCATATATAATGAATAGAAATAAATGAAGAAAGGGTTGCTTGGTTGGTTTGGCAAAAGAATTTGCAAGAGTGTTATTGTGTTCTGATATTAATAAAATGTCCATACACGAGGCCACTTGTTGTTGACTCCCTCGTTGATTATTCTAGGTAAAGATACTATTGTCAACCTCCACTAGGCTAGAAGGAAGCAATTGTTTCTTGAAAGTGTTCTGCATCTGCATATAACCTTCAAATATCACCCTTCTTCTCGTCAAGTAACTTGATAATATTAAAGTCGCTTCCAACAACCCATGGAGAGGGATATATTAGGGAACCTGTTTGCAATGTAGAACTAAAAATCCATGGCTTATCATTTAGTAAATTTAGGCAAACGTGTTCGATAAGTGATAATATTCTTCTGATACCGCAATCTAGAACTTAAATATTAGAATCCGAAATGTAGCGAACATATTGATGAATAAAATGTATTGAGGGGGGGTCATAGGAGACCCCTCCCACTTGGGATCTCATGGGTCTTGGATATACTGGAGTGGTGCTACTGAATGTTGTCATGTTGGTGTCCCTTTTAGCTAGTGGGACTGAAAAAAGGATGTAATCATCAAAGTGTTTCCTGGAACTGGGTGGGGGGTCAGCGTGGGGAAGGTGGTGATTGTATTAAACATAAGTATGGAAATTTGAAACCCAATGGCTCTCTCATTAATAAAGCCAAACGTCACTAGTGTGGATATGGTAAAATTAAAGAAAGAGAGTTTTGGGACTCTCTTAAAGAGGTTGTCATAGTAACAGATAGATGAATTTACCCTCCTCTTTTCTTACTAGATTTTCTTTCTACAAACTAGCCATCTAGGACTTGGACACTAATGATTCAATTGCTAGTTCACTTTTCACAACCTGAACCGTGGAAGATGATCACTTCATAATAAATCCATACCTGTTTGACATATCGGGCTGAGAAGTTTACTCGTTGCCTCTCAATCAACTAGTTAAGTTATGTATGTTTGTAATTGTAAATGGATCTTCCACCTAGCACAAGCTTTACTTGTAATTTATTAAATCCATTGGAATTTTCTTAGTTTTCACCTGGTTTTTTCTAATCGTGGAGCATCTCCAGTATTTGACAACTAATAGCTTCTTGATACACCTTTAGTGAGATATGCATAGCTCTCACCTATCACTGTAGCTCAATGAAATGACATCTAGTAGCTCTAGCGGAAAATAGTCCAATTTTATACCCAAGACACCAATATAAATGGTGTAGTTGTGAAGGCAATGATCTCCATTGGGGATTTCCATTTTTTCTGCAAAATACAAGAAGAATCTTGGTATTGGAGGAAGAGATAAATTATCTCTGCCAAAAACACAATATCGTCACTCTCCTAATGCCATTAATTTTTTTTAACTCATTAGAATGCACGTAATGTATAAGGATTCATTAGAATCTATGAAATTTTCTCTCATTCCAATAAAAAATAGGTTCATTATGCAATTAATATATAAAATAAGGTTCATTAATAAGGTTACTTAGAAGGAACTCCTTACATAACTCTCTCTTAGTTCCTACCAAGCATGACAATTTTTAGTAAAATGGATGTTCACCCTACAAGATTCTATCCTCATGGCCTAAGATAAGGCATCCCTCTATGTCACCCACAACTATTGCACTAATGGTACATTATTAAAGAGAAACAAACTTATGGATCATTCTTTGTGTTGAGTTTCATTGGTAGTATAGGAGAGTTTGTTGATTAAGTTTTGTAATTTTTCACCATACTCCTGAGAACTTTCTCCGACCATTTTCTTAATCTCCTTCAACTTAGTGGTTTTTTTTTGTTTAGTGTTTAACCTCTAGAACTTAGTTATAAATACTACCTTTAACTTGTACAAGGCCTTATCTACACCCTAGGGATAAATCTATATGAACTTCATGCACCATTAGAGAAGCTTCCCTCACAATGTGGTTAGGAACTTTATCATCTTAGAAACTAGCATTGCAATCCTTTTCACCCTCCAGATGAATCCACATAAGAACCAATGTGGTTTTTCATCACCATTACCCTTTATAAAGTTCTTGGAACTAATATAACCATATTTTTGGTTGGATTTTCACCAATATAAAACCTTATGGACATGTTTGAATAATTAAGCCTACTCCCCAACTTGAACTAAAATTCAAACATAACATATGCCACTTCTACTTCTATTCCCACCTTCATTTTTTTTCACTACTACTATATCCCAAACTACTAAGAAAAGGTTGCTTCAATTCAAAAATAGAATAAAAAGTTGGGATTACCTCTAGGCTTTTAAAATTCATAGGGTGGTTAGTTTGGATTGGATCCAATTTTCTTAGGCTATATCATGTCTACTACTTGACCTTCCTCTAGCTCAAACAATTAGAACACATTACTAAGTGTTTCTTCCTCTTCTTTCTTTGTGATGATATATCTCTCCATAGGCTAATAAATACCTTACAAACTGAGGCTCCCTTTTATACAATCATGATCCATCTAATTGAACGTGATCACCTCCTTGTGGCATCACCTTTTTTTTCTCTTCTAAAGTTCTAGACATATTCTCCCTGCATATTCTTCTCTCCAAGCTCTTTCCAATTATCAAATCCCCCTATTTGAACAAATGTTTGGTATTCTCTTGACAACTTTGAAACCTTTTGAACTCTTTTACTCGTGCCTCTATGTTTTCATCCTCACTAATACTCATTTTCATTACCATGGTATTGTGATGAATCCCCTTTGTTCTATTCATCCACCACTTCTTAATTATTGCATTTTGATTAAAATCCTATTTTGCCCTCTTTAATGCATGTGCTTCCTCCATTGCACCTTATTCCCTTAGTTATTCAATATCAGTCAATACATTCTAGGTCACCTCCAAGCATTCATGCTTGTGCTTCCATGGTTGGAGAACTAAAAGGCACATAATCCTCTTCCACCACAAAATTATTTATCCATGTCACGATCTCCTTAACCAACCTTTTATAAGCTACTTTCTTGTACTACTGCTCTTCTCTTGATTTTAAATAACTAGTTCAACTTTACTACAATCTCAATATTCTAACTCTATATGGTAATTAACCCACATATATATTGCTCTTGAGACTTTCTGATCAAAATACTACAACAAAACCAAATTATGGGATAATTATCCATGTCTTATCCTTCTCAAAGTTTATAACCAATGTATCTTGGAATCTGGCATGCTTCCCCACCTTTTCAGTCTAGAATTTATCAGTAATTTGCATAGGTAACATCATCAATAGCGAGAGAAATTGAAACAATTAATTTCCTTGGTGTAGAGGTATTTTAATTTTTAACATTTACATAAATTTTAATTTTCTCTAGATTCTACAACAAATTTGTAGTGGAGGAAGGAATCTATCTTTGTTAGTAAGTGGAGGTGTCTTTATAGTCACCTATTTTAGCAAACATTGCATCATATATCTAGCAAAGCTAGGTTTAGGCCAACCTGTAGAGTTAAATGCATCATATAGGCGACCTATACTCTTGGTTTCTTCCACCACCTCCAGTAGCTCTTGTCCTAGAAGATCAAAGAAAGCTAGGTAAAATTCCAGTGACCATCCATAAGGGCCAGGGTTGTTGTCCTTCTTGAACCATTTAAGAACTGCCTCAAGTTCTCCCATTGTGACTGGATTTAAAATTTCCTCTGCAGAGTCCCGGTCCACAAACCTAGGGAAGTATCTAGCGACCTTGATGGTTTCTGCCAGTGTGGCTTCGTGAGTGGCTTTTAAGAGGTTCCTGAAGTGTGAAGTGCCCAAGTTGGCCAGTTGTTCAAAGGATGTAGCTGAAGTACCATCCATATTTTAAAGTTCCCAAATGGTAGTGATGGCTCATCTACCTCTAGCATATTGCTTAAACAATTTAGTATTTTCATCCCCTACTTTTAACCATATGGCCCGACCTTTGAGTCTCCAAGTTTCTTCCCTGACTTTGAGGATTTTGAGGCAGTTAGATTCCAATTTTATAAGGTGATATTTGGTAGCATTAGATGAAAACCCACAATTATTGGGATCCTCAAGTAGTGGGGCTTTCTCCTCTGCTACACCTATGTGTGGCAGCTCTTGTATTTTTCAACATGCCTGCAATTTATTTGGGGCTTTCTCCTATGCTATGCCTACGCGTGGCAGGTCTAGTATTTTTCACATGCCTGCAATTTTGGAGAGCCAAAGTAATGAAAATCCTTCAGCGCCAACCTCAAATTTTTGATACCTGCCAATTCTTCCATCTCAAAGCACTCATGAACATCTAATACCAGAAGCTATGCCAGCTACACCAACCCTCGTATGTTCTTGAGTTGTTTTCATTCACATGCGTGCAACTCCTCCAAATATGTCAATGTCTCCAGGCTTGGCAGCTCCTCTAGTTGTTGACAACCACTTATTTCCAATTGTTGAAGCTTTGCAAGACCAAAAGGCCCTCCTATTTTTCTCAATACACCATAGAACCGCATCTGTAGCATTATTAGTGATGTCGGCAATGCTCCAATCTCCACCAGATAATTACAATACTCAATCTTCAGGTGTTGAATGTTGGGGCAAATACCTTCAACAAATGATAGCTCTGATACCTGAGTTTTATGGGTTACAAAGAAACTCCCCACAACTATCATGTGTACTTTCCATCCCTCATAATGATAGTTGTGTGAAGGGATGGAAATTTTAATGAGGAGAACATGATGTGGTGCTCTCTTGAGAGGGATATTTATATCCCACCAGAAGAGTAGCTTTTAGCTCCAAAGGAGGAGCCTCATGAAGTGTTGGAGCAACAAATATTTTGAGGAGCAGAGAGTGGAGACATTCACTCAAGAAAAACCATCCAAAGAAGGTAGAAAAATAACCAGGGAAGCTTATATACTTGTGCAAGATGCGAGGGAGAATGTGGGAGCTCCTTCAAATTTGTGCAGGAAAACGAGGTCACCTGAGAGGTACACTGGCTACATGGCTCTTATGGTTGAGCTTATAGAGACTAAGCCATCCTATTTCGATGAAGAAATAGAGCAACCTATATGGGTTGATGCAATGGTGGAGGAATACAAATCCATTGTAAAGAACAACGTTTGGGAAGTGGTCCCAAGACCATCATATAAATCAAGAGTGGGTTCAAGATGGATCTTCAAGGTGATGCTAGTAGCAGATAGAAGCATAGAGAAGTATAAGGCCATATTTGTTGCCAAGGGGTACTCTCGAGTTGAGGATATTGACTATGAGGAGACCTTTTCTCATATAGCAAGGTACTCATCCATTAGATCAATTCTTGGTTTGGCTACGCAGATGGGGTGGAAGATCCACGTGATGGATGTAAAAACAACATTCTTAATGGGGTTATTGAGGAGGAGGTGTACATCGAGCAACCAAAATTTCTTGAGACATTTGATTGGGAGTCTCATGTGTGCAGACTCAAACAAGCATTATACAGTCTCAAACAAGTACCTCGTGCTTGGTACACCAAGATCGATAATTATATCACTGGTTGGGCTTCACCATAAGTGAAGCATATGCAAACCTCGATCACATCTTGGTAGAAGGTAAATACCTTATTATTGCCTTATATTTTGATGATTTGATTTTAACTAGTGATTAGTAGTTGTTGAGATTTTGATTAAAACTTCACGAGTAGTTGTAAATATACACCATAATTTCTACAAGGATGGTGGAGGAAAATTACAGAATATCCGTTAGCAGACAATATGCCCACTTCAAAATATCTACGACAAATTTTTTGAGAAGAAAACACTAAGGATAAAAGATTGGATTATGGAAGCATTAGTCACAAAATTCACAAGGGTAGTAATTTTGGCTGGAGGTGTGGAGGTAGATGGATTATATGTAGCCTTCGTTGGTGTATTTTCTAGTGTTGTTGGGTGTAATATGTCTAAGAATAATTATCTGAGCTAGATTCGGTTTTTATGTTGCTTTTGGATGATCTCAAGTATCTCTACTAGTTTTTTGTTTCAAGGTACACTAATAATAATTTGTTTTCCATTCTAGCTATTGGTTTACTCTGTGGTCTATCTGAGACACACTGGCTGGTTGTTTATGTGGTATTTATTCTGAACCTTTGCTCCTATGGATCGTCCTGCTCCTTCTCTGGTTTGGGATTGGTCGATCGGGGGATTTCCAAGGATCTTAGCTACTACCTGTTGGTCTTCTTTGTGGTTTATTTGAGATGCACTAGCTGGTTGTTTTATGTGGTATTTCTTTCGAACCTTTTCTCTTGTGGATCTTCATGCTCCTCTTTGGTTTGGGATTGGTTGATCGGGGGATTTCCAAGGATCTTTACTGCTATGTAAGTTCATTCATTTTGGTTGGTGGAGTTGGAAACATATTTGAATTTTGATTTTGATCACAAAGGAGTCTCTTGGGGTCATTAATTGGTCTAGGGGGATATTTATTTTCCAAGTTGTTCATTAATTATATGAGGGACAATCCATTAATGGTTTGCGTTGTCATTGAAGATCTTTGTCGATTGTGTGCTTGATGAGATTTTCTGAAGGATATTAGTCGGCAATGATTCAACAATCTATTGTATTTGAAGGGGTGCCCTAGTGGATTGAGCTGGTGACGATCTACATCACGTGGGGTCTATAATTTATAAGTGACATTAATTTTTCTTGTTCACATATTTTATCGAGGTTTTTTAAGACACTACTACATAAGGTATTTTTTGGTAGTGTTATCTACTTTGGTGAACATATAGGCAGGATTGCAGAGTGCCAGTGATATAAGGAAATTGGGGTGGTGACATGCCATTACTCGATGCATTGGTACATAAAATGGTTGGGGAGTGGGTGTTACAAATTGCTCCATTATATTTATCATATATATCTTATATATTATTAATATTTATCTATTACTTAGTAAATGAACTATTGTTTATTTCATTTTTCAAAGAATATTTTCCCTCACTCACGAATGTATTAAAAGTTATAAGGGAGGCTGGTACATTTTCAATCCCCATAGGTTTACCTTTCTTTGTCTTCAAATGGAGCACAATAATAACTAGAAACTAAAATACCAACTAGTAACCCTAAAATAATTAATAAGATTTTGTATTGAGAGCTCTATGAACTCTTTTACAAGAGCATTTACCAATTGAATTAATCCTTATTTCCTCTAGCTCTTAACTAAACCTTTGACACTTTAATATTAAAAACATTGAAATAAAAAGCATGTATAATTAGTGGATGATATATTCCAATTTATCAAATAAGTTAACAATCACAATATCAATTAGTTAATAAGGGGAAATTTTATCAATGACACGAGGACAAATATTATTGAAGTAGCTTAGTTCTATGGTGTGCATAGAAATTGTTTTATACCTCAATGCATTTGTTTTTCCATTTTTTCCAATAAGTTCTTTTCTTGAGAAATATATCAAACACTAAGTTTTACTAATGACTTATAAATATTTAAATCTCCATAATGAAATGATATTGGTTCATATTGAAATCACAATCCACTTGTTGTACCTATTAAGATTAGTAAAGACATTTCAATAAATTTAATATATCAATTCAAATTACACAAGTGCCTTCAAATTACACAAGTGACACCATATAAAGATAAAAAATTAAATTGAGGTTGGCTATTATCATATTCGCATTGAAATTATACATTTATCTTTTTGGTTAAGTCGGACTAGTCTGGAAGGAGATCCACAGGGGAACTTCTGTGGCAGTAAAAATGGAGAATGGTGGGATTGCAAAGCCCTGAAGACGATTTCTACCAGTCAAAAAAGCAGGGTCGGGGCAAAAATTCCAGGCAGCGTACCTAGTCTGGCTGCTGAAAGCCCATCACGCCGCGGACTGTGTCGCTTGGCTCGCGCAGGGGCTATGGAGCCTTCTCTCCACTGTAAATAGAAGAGTCACTTTGAGCAAGAATCAAAATCGAGGACAAACCAGGGTAAAGTAAACTGTACAGAGTCATTAGAGGGTTTCTCTTATTTGCCATCTTGATGATATGGTTTGAGATTGTGGCCTTTATGAAAGGTTGGCACTTTAGCCGCCCTCATTTCGAATTTTCTCCGGCGCTGGACTTCCAAGGCGTTTTGCATTCCATTTATTCTGAATGGGTATTTGTCAGGGCACTTATCTCGCCCCTCCTCTTCAAGCATTGGCCAACATCTGAATTGTGTTGTTTCTTATCCAGTCGACAGATAGACTGGTGTTGGCGATGGGATGGATGTGGATCCACATCAAGAAGATTAAGTCAGTGCCCCAATTCGAATTCCCAAGTTCAGCAGCGGATTTGGAGAAAGGTGCGTCAGCAGAGTATCCGATGGTTCTGGTTCAGATTCCCATGTGTAACGAGATGGAGGTAAGCGTAAGCCTAAGCTCTTGTACTGCAATGTGGGTTCTTTTAGTCTCATTAACCTACATTATGCAAAAATGCGCGTGTTTTGTTCTGTATTTTAGAAGAGAGGCTACATAACGCTAGGTTTGCAATTTAGATTTGTTTCATGTGTTCAAAACCTTTTTTTATTCCATTTTGTGTTTTTTTGTACATTTATAGATCGAAGCATAAAATGATATTTGATATATATTGTATTGATCTGTTAGAAAAACAAAAGCTACAGTGGGGAAACCTTTGCTACATAGAGGGTTTCTAACAGCAATAAATCCGAGCTAATAACAAGATTATATGATGCTTTGATAAAACTGTAAGTGGAGATTACATCACAAAATTCAAACGGAAAACAGGTCTATGAAGAAGCCCAGAAACATGGAATTGTCCTTTTTTTATTTATTTAATTTTCAATATACTATGCTACAGAAATAAGGAGCAGCAAATTAGAACATGAACAATAGCATCTATTGTAGAGTGAAAAAATGTTGATTGAATCATCGAGAGTGATGGTACAGAGTATTTCACAGATTTACAGTCCTTGCTCGCTGCCACTGGAAGCAAGGTTTCAGTGCTCTGTCTGTGTCTGCGTCCTATGGGACTGTAGCTTTATCTGCTTTTCATCCCCACTCTCTTCCCTCCAGGGAACAGACATTATCAAAATCAAAGAAGGAATTTTTGTATCCATTTCCTTAAAATTGTTTTTTGATGACTCCTTTTGCCAACGTGGCCTCAATGGTTAGGTGGCTACAATTTTTGGACAAATCATGTATGGTGTGGATTTTTTTAGGTGGTTACTGAAAAAATACGCGTATATTAAAAACTTCAAGTACTATACGAGGCATCACTCTCTTTCCAACCAAGCCAGAATAGCCAACATACCAAACCGGGTACGATATTAAGAATGTCTGATGTTCTTCTAAAGGAAAAATATATAGCATGTACCTGAATCAATGTGGGTCTTTATTTTCATTGTCTGCACTTTTTAGACTCCGGCTTGAATGGGTTGTGCCCAATTGAATCTGTGAGAGTATTCATCTCACTCCACTATTCTGTCATCCCATACACATTGACTGAATGGGCTATGGATAATGTCTATGCTACCTATTTGGCCTTTTTTTCTCTCTTTTGGAGGTGTTGGTGAGTTGACCTGGAGGCTTGCAATGTAGGATATTTGTCTCCTATTCAGGCCCTCAGTGATTATTTGCCTGATTATGAGGGCTTATCATGATAATCATGTCCTTAAACGTCAGGGGCTTGGGGAGTGCCTGGAAAATCATCGTACTTTGGCATTTGATTGACATTAATCACCCCTCTAATATCCTCTTACAAGAGAAGATGATGATTGGAAATAAAATTCGGCCCATTCTCCTTCATATATGCCTTGGGTGGCGGGATGTCTTGTGGACTCTTTGGGTTTATCTGGTGGTCTTGCAGATTTTTGGGATCCTAAGGTCATGCACTTTTTTGACTATAAATCCTTTGGAGGTATCCTTCTACTTGGTTTCATCAGGGGCTCGAAGGACAGATTTAATATTCGTAATACATATGCGACATATTCTTTGAGAAGATACTTCTAGGATAAATTGGAATCTTATGGCTTGTTAAATATGGGGTCCCTTATTTTGGAAGGGGAGTTGAACCTCATCATTGAAGATAATGAGGGCTGAGGGGCATTGCAGAGTGGACTCATTGGCAGGGTACTTCAACGATCTTTTTGGCAGGAACCACTTAGTGGATATTTTTTTGCCCCCTTTATTCCGAGATGGAGAAATGGTTGGGTTGGGTCCATAGGCATCACTAAGAGACTTGATTGTTTCATGCTTCACGAAAATTTGGTGGAGTGCTTAGGGTCTGTGAAATCTTGGGTTATCCCATCCAAAATTTTGGACCATTACCCTATCATACTCCAGTGGCAGGCATATGGGGATTAGGGTGGTATCTCATTCAAATTTGATTCATGATGTGTCTAAATTTACCCTATCACGATGTGTCTACATTTCTCTTCATGGCCTTCACTAAGAATTACGGTTGTTAGTCCTCGTCTAGTGCACGACACATGAGATAGAAAAACAAAAATATCACTCCCTCTTAATCAGGGATGACCCAATCCAAGCTCCCTCTTAAATAGGGACTTGCAACAGCTTCATGGAATGTCCAACTGCTCGAAGTAGCTTTCTTCCTTTGATGTCATGTTGTGAAGTCTTCTTCTTTCATGACTTATTCATTGGGCACATACCATCCATCACTTTCATCATTCCTTCATAGAGTGATCCATCAATCTTCTCATCTAGTATAGCTTCATGTCATGCTACTATCTTCATACCATATTTCTTTAACGATCTTTCGTCCTGCTATATGGTCATCAAAGGTGGAAGACATATACTTCCCTTTGGCAACACTGCATAAGCTCATCCAGATATTATTTAAAATAAGAAATGAATACTTAATCAAAATTACCTTTGTGATGGTCTTTCATCATGACATCTTCTTGTAGTTATCAACATCCTTCATACATGTTGACACATCTCCCCAGGTTATTTATTACCACTTGGTCTCTATCTCTTCCATCAGATACTTCATATTTTTCTGGGAGATCTTTCTAGTCAAATATTATTAGTCTTCTTGGATGTTGATTGCTTCTCCACGATTGAATATCTTCATGATATCTTCCTTTCATCACACATATTTCTTAATAACTTCCAATTAAAGTTCCTTGATTATAGTTGGCCACTTCATACTCCATAAGAGGTCATATTATGTTGATTTCATCTAGTGTGACTTTATGCTTTGATAAAGATAGAGACTTCGATAAAAACATCCATTGTTGAATAAGATAGAGGCTTCGATAAACACATCTCATCACAATATTTTTTCTGGTATTAAGAATATGTCCATACACGAGGCCACTTGTTGTTGACTCCCTCGTTGATTATTCCAGGAAAATATATTATGTTCAAGTCGCTTCCAATAACCCATGGAGAGGGATATATTAGGGAACCTGTTTTCAATATAGAATTAAAAATCCATGGAGGGGAGAGGAAAGAACATAGGGAGGAACACTTAATTAAGAGCGAGAAGAAATCGAGGGAAAAAATCAAGCGTGCTGATGGCAGAACTCAGGTTCGGACAGCAGTAGGATAGAGCTGCAAGACTTGGAACATCTTGGAACGTCGTAGCACCAAAGGTGAGTTAGATCCATTCTAGTTCTCGTTCGATATCTATCAATTCATTGAAAAAGAATAAAACCTAGGGTAAAGATCAACAAAGGTGTATGGACTGGTAAAAGAAACCATGCCTGCAATCTCAATCGCTTGTATTATTATTACTGTTGTGTGTCTTATTTGTGGCACTGAAATTGCTGTGTCTACATAAGGAGGCTAGAACCCTTAATATCTCTGTGTGAGGAATGATCCTTTAGCAATGCCATTGAGTGGATTTTTCTTTACATCCTAGCGTGCCACTGCTTGGATGGAATTATTCCGTTTAGGGTAGAAAGCTTGAACCCATTATTTGATGGAGAATGACTGCGATTGTTTTATGTTTCATAACAGTGTGAAATTCATATCTGATAAGAAACAATTGGAATAGTTTTCATGTTCCATAACAGAGTAATATATCTTTAGAGCCCTTGCCTTTCATTGAGCATGGCTATTGCTTGGTTATCTAGGGTTCCTAATTAAATAGAAGGGTGGAGGTGTGGAACCAAAACCTCTGGAATCCCTCATGGCTATTAAGTGGAGGAAGATCTCCTCTTGAATCCCCAAATATGTCTGCAGGCTGAATACAGAAGGTTGGAGGTGTAGGAACAAAACCTCTGTAATCCCTAATGCTTGGAGATTAAGACAATGTTGTGATCCTCATGATCTTAAAATATTACCTGTCTGGCATGGTTCTTAGAGCCACCCAACTAGTAAAATTGAATAGATGTCTTGTTGCTTCATATGCACATATTGACAGTAAAGAGAGTTTTCAGTTGAGCATGTGGTGTGGGAACAAAACCTCTGCAATCCCTAATGCCTGGATATTAAGACAATGTTGTGATCCTCATTATCTTAAAAGATTACCTTTCTGGCATGGTTCTTAGGGCCACCCAACCAGTAAAATTCATTATATGTCTTGTTGCTGCATATACACATATTGACAGTAAAGAGATTTTTCACTTGATCATGTCATAACAGTGGCAAGCAATTTGTTACTGTGCTTACTTATTCGTAGTGCAATAATGTGCCATTCCATCACATAAGACAACAGTAAACTTGTATAGGATAGTACATACATAACTTGTTATGAGGATTTATCATACAGACATAACTGTCATGTGCAAATGTCTCACGTATGTGCCACCATCCATCGTTAACTTTCCCAAGGAAATGATTGATGACCCTAAAATACTTCTAGATTCCTTACTTTAAGCTTGATAATTGAGGTTCAGTGACATTCAAATAAAAAGGTCACTATACCTTAAAATAGGTGTTTGGGGTCTGGGCCTATTTAACAGTTGTTGGGCAAGTAAAATGTGCTTTTCAACCTAAACACAGACCTCGACCTTCCTTAAATCTTGTTAGTCATTAGAGAACAAGTAACAGAACTCTATAACAGCTTAAAATATGCATGGTAGAGCTTAAAAACAGACCTGCTATAGGAAATGCTTCCCACATCTCCCTTATGATGCAGGTGTAATCTATGTCACAAGGTTCGGCGAACTTCAACCTTGAGGTTCGAATTTTGGCGAACCTTCAAAAAATTTTGAGGTTCGGCGAACCTCATGGAACCTCATAGCCAACTCAAGCTTGTAATGTATCCCTACAATCTCCATGATCGTGATATCATTTTTAATGTTTATTGATGTTGATATCTTACTATTTTATCATATTTTTCATTTTAAACTTAATATATGTATATATATAGAAAATGTATATAGACGAACCTAATGGCGAATGTCATCAAAAAATTCGAACACGAACCGAACCTAATCATTATTGAACCCGAACTCGAACCCGAACCATGTGACATACGGTGTAATGCTAGCTGTTGGAAATTCCAACACAATAAAACAACAGGGGTATGTTGGGAGTGAAACTTTGCATCCAAGGATCTGGTGTAGATGTGAAATGGTATGGCCCCCTTGGCAGGTGAATCGTGTAACTCAGCGACCATTGATTTTGAAGGGCTTATGAGATGGTTCTTGCAAGTCATGCCCCTTCATATAGTTTTATTGGTTCACATCAAAAGAATAGATGACGATGGTAAGCACGGAAAAGCTGTTATAGATAATAGTTAAGTATGAGTGCCATGTACAAATCATAGGCATGTTCACAGAAAAAATTCACAATTGCTTCTCAATTAGCAACTGCACATGTAATGAAAATATCATGTGTGTAATGAACATCGGTGATGAATTGTAATGGATATATGTGACACTGTTTTTCTCTCTCACTTGTATCAATCCTATATTCCATTCTCTGAAATATACAATTTCACTACCTAAAATGATGTCAAAGTTAGGCAATTAGCTATACGCTGTGCAGCATAGGGCTCACTTGCATTTGCTTTTTGGTGCCAAATATGAGATCGTTGTTTTGCTTGAGCTGTAAAGGTGAAAAAAATTAGAGAAGGACAAAAAAAGGCATTTAGGGGGTGTGTTATAGTTTAGTAGGTTAAAATTTTTCACATCTTACATATCCAAAACTTGACTACTTCACAGTTTTCCATTTCAATTTGAAAAAATTGCACCTTATTGTATTTGCTTAAAATTTAAACTATGGGAGAAGCTTATGAAGTGTACACAACTTCAGATTTTTGTGTTTTAATTGGAACAGATATGCCTTGTTATATTTTCTTTCAACTAAATTATGGAATTTTCTAATTTATATATTCTCAAACAGGGCCCTGGAATCATTACGAGTGAGGCAAGTATCTCTACAAACTATATATCCAACAACAATAGTTGGGATGGTTGTGGGGCATCCTCCTGCTTTAGTAAGTAACCCACAATCATTGCAGAATAATCCTAGTTGTATGAATGGTACCTTTGTTGGGTCTCCTATGATACCCACTATCACCATTGGTACATTACTTCAACCAACTTCCATTTACAGAAATGTCTCTGTTGTTTCTGTAACAGAAATCAGGGAGGAAAACCACATTGGTGCAACAGTGGCCCCAAATATACGTATAAAGACTTCTGGAGGTGCATTGGTAGATTTACAAAGACTAACACATGATATTCATTTCAGCGCAAGAGCAAATTCTGGTGCCTCTATCTGTAATAATTTAGGGAGTGTAAGGATGAATAGTGATGATAATCAACACCCTCATGGATCTCTTCACTTAAGGATTGGTGGTATAATGCATAAATTCCCTGAAAACCTCTCCTCTATTGGTCATGTTACATCCATTATCACTCGTCCTGGACACTGGGTTGGGCAACCAGAAAATGGGGTTGTTGTAGCAGCTACAATAGAAAACCAAGAGAAAACAAGACCCTTGATATTAAGGACACAAAAAAAATGTAGAAACCAATAAGAAAATTGATTACCCATAATCGAAAGTCCAATAACCAAAGTGCGATAACTTGAATAAAAATCTCTTGAGAAAACGTTTTAGGAGACAATCTACAAAGAAATGAAATTTCTTACTAGATTAGTGTCCTCACTCCAAGAAAAAGAGTGTGCATCTAATGTCAATTTCATTATCCCGCCATTGTAATAATAAACCTCAATATAATGTTCAAAGGAAGTTCAAAAGTTAAGAGTGAGCATGTGTAGGTGTAGTGGGTAAAAGGTGTCAAATCTCAAGAATGGGTTCCCTCCCCGTGGTTGGTTGCCTTGACGTTGTCCTCTTGGTTGTCTACCTTACTAGGTCATTCAACATGGTTCAATGGGTTTGATCTGATTCGA
This sequence comes from Pinus albicaulis, assembly GCA_034641835.2. Classification (NCBI taxonomy): domain Eukaryota; kingdom Viridiplantae; phylum Streptophyta; class Pinopsida; order Pinales; family Pinaceae; genus Pinus; species Pinus albicaulis. The sequence goes on along the minus strand of CM076574.1, from coordinate 846,737,547 downwards.
CATGGTTCCAATTGGTATGATCGGGATTTGGTTCTCCTGGTCAATCGTAGGTAATTGGTTATGTAAATGAGAGACGGAGCCTTTTCACTCTATGTCCTTTTGCCTCCTCCTTTTAGAGCTAGTGATATGGTTGTTAAATATGGGGTACGTCGAACCCCGTCCATGTTGATAGTGCAAGGGTTGGTTGATGGTGCAAGTCCATGTTTCAAGTGGCAAGGGTTTATAGTGAAAGTCCATGTGGATAGTGGGACCTACATGATAGTAGTCATCTGGGCTCATTAGGTCAAAAAGCAAGATGAACAACCATTTCATCCTTAATCAAGTGCTACTCTATACTATTAATGGCTATATAGCAGAGACATCCTTGAAGCATGTGACAGAGGCATCCTTATGTCAATTGCAGAATATCTTGGAATCTGACAGTTAAGAGAGGGGTCAGACAGTTAAGAGAGTTAAGAGAGGGGCCAGACAATTGACATCCTGAAGCATCTGACAGAGACATCCTTATCTTAATTGCAGAATATCTTGGAATCTGACAGTTAAGAGAGGGGTCAGACAGTTAAGAGAGTTAAGAGAGGGGCCAGACAATTGACATCCTGAAGCATCTGACAGAGGCATCCTTATCTTAATTGCAGAATATCTTGGAATCTGACAGTTAAGAGAGGGGTCAGACAATTGACTCATTTTTTGACTATCAAATTCTAGGATGTTTTGAAAATCTACCATCAACTTAAGTTCAGAAATGTGACAATCAGGAAAGGGGTTAAACAATTGACTCTTTTTCTTGTGAAATTCCAAGATGTTCTTGGAATCTGCGATCAACATAAGTTCAGAAATGTGAGAGTCAAGAGAGGGTCAAATAAGACTCCTCTTCTTACTTTTCAATTCCAGGATGTTTTGGAATTTTGCAATCAACATAAATTTATAAATGTGACAGAGGAAGCCCATTAAAAATCAAACTCAACACAAATTTTGAACTACAGGGGAAACAGACTTTACCATCTTCCCATATGAACTGTATAAATCATATTTTTGCAACTACAATATGTGAATTATTTTTTATTTATACCTAACACATGAATGGTTGTTCATGTTTACGAATTATCGAATCTTCAGCACAGAGTTCCCACGTAAAAGTGATGCTGGATCTTCAGCCCCTGCTGGTACAGTTCCAAAACTTACGCCTGGAAAAGGAGGCATGGCTACAAAATGCACATTTTCTCTTCCTGAGTAACTACAGGATGATAATCTACAGGAGAGGCAGTCTACAGGATGATAATCTACACTCTACTCTGTCTCTGATGACCCCTCTCTTAACTGTCTGACCCGTTTTGCCTCCTCCTTTTAGAGCTAGTGATATGGTTGTTCTGTATGGGGTTTTCCGAACCCTGTCCATGTTGATAGTGCAAGGATTGGTTGATGGTGCAAGTCCATGTTTCAAGTGGCAAGGGTTTAGAGTGAAAGTCCATGTGGATAGTGGGACCTATATGATAGTAGTCACCTGGGCTCATTAGGTAAAAAAGCAAGATGAACAACATTTCATCCTTAATCAAGTCCTACTCTAAACTATTAATGAAAGGGTCAGCAGAGACATAGAGTTTACTCTACTCTACACTCTACTATATGTCTTTGTTGATCGCTCTCTTAACTGTCTTAATTGTCTAACCCCTCTCTTAACTGTCAGATTCCAAGATATTCTGCAATTGACATAAGGATGCATTTGTCACATGCTTCAGGGATGTCAAGTGCTACTCTACGCTTTTAATAGTGATTCCAGACTTTACCCCCTTAGTAAAGGACTTCATTATTTCCTCCAAGGGATTCAAACTAGTCAAGGTTATTTATTTAACCTTTCAGACTTTTGAAACAGAGCCTCTATGCTCTCCAAAACCCCTCACACTCCTAACAGAGGTTTGCGATCTAGTGACAGTGGTAGGAGCTAATAGAATGTGCCCATAAATCAATTTTTGTTCCTATAGACACTCAGTCCTAGGAAATTAATATTTATTTCTTGTCTTGAAACCCACTTAACCTTCTTTCTGCCCTTATGTCAATGCCCTAACCTATGATACCATGTTGAGAAATATAGGGCAGTGCATGATTAGGGTTTTAGTAATGATTTCTCTTATATTTTGACAAGTTCTTATGATTTTTATTACATTAGTCATCATAATTATTATGTTTTGTATATCATCAAGAAAAATTCCAAACAAGAAGATCACAATGAAAACAATAGAGACACCAAACAAGAAGATCACAATGAAAACCCCTCCTTGAGTTGAAAAACCTAGTCAAACTCCTTATTCAATATAATCAAATCAAGTTGAGACATATCCAAGACCTTTTGACCAAGGCTCCCCTCCATCAATTCAACCTTCCAAATAGACCAGACATATTTTGGTTCATTTCTCCATCAATAAACATCAAAAAAATTCTCAAGAGGCTCAACCTTCTCTATCATTTTGTACCTTTGAATTCTGCAATCAAAATTTCGGCTTTGTACTATCATTCATCATAGTAATCCATAATTTTCAGAACATTTCAGTAATATGAAATCCATGGTCACAAAGAATCGAAAATATGGTTGCAGAAGTATAATTATTATAGTGATCCAGAATTGCAGAAGTTTGAAGGTGAAATTCCTTTGTTGACTAAGAAAAATTCACATGCACAGGTATGTGCAAGGCTACAACAGCCTTGATTACAAAATATCAAATGCTTCCACTGCTTGATGCCTGAAGCTTTACATCTTTCCAATGTGATCACTACTGTCCAAGACTGAGGCTAGGGTAATGATTTTCTGTTTTATACATAGACTTCTCTTTCTTTATGATAGGGGCTTGGATGGAATTGTGTTAGGGCAACTGTCACATATGCATTTGATTTGACTTATTACCATTGTTACTTGAAGGTTATCAAGGATAGTATGCAGTAGTGTCAAGGTTATTGTAACACTATCATATCTCTATCATATATCTCTCCTTGATACAGAGGAAAACAACATTATTCTGATTAGAGAACATTCTAGAACTCTGTTTTGAAGTTACAGTACCCCTTCATAAATTACAACTCCAGATTATTTTCTGTTAAAAGACTTGGAGCCACAACAAAAGCTCTCCTTCAACTCTACAACAAAGAAATTTCTCAGAATACTAGAAAGTGCCTTAGGACTATGTTGGTTATATAGGCTAATATTAATTCAACAAGATTCATAGGTCATCCAAATAGATCAGATAAATCCCAATTAGGATCTCAGTTATTACAATACTGAGGATTATAATAATTTCTTTTAGAAACATTATGTAACCTTATATTTTATGCTTTAAGTATGCTTCTATCCATGAGACGGATGCCTTAATCTTAACTGTATGAACGTGAAACCTCTTCAGAAAAACAACTACAGGTGATCATGAACTAGGTGAGTCATGATTTCATGCCATACTTCAATTAAGGCTTCAAAGAAAATACTGAATAAAATCCTCAACTAAGTTTGCCTCAGATCTGGTTACAGATACGAATCTTTAACTTCACAAAATGAGTGTGATAAGCTTCCTGAAAGACCGATATTTTCTCTCTATAGCTGAAGTTTATCATAAAATAGCATTGTATGTGGACAATTGCTTTAGTTAGGGGAAGCCATCAACTGAGATAAATCTGAAGCAAAATGAATCTAGAATCCATTCATATTCTAGATTAAAGGGAAATACCTTTCCTAAATAAGTTCCTTTCAGCCCATGGGCGTGTGGTTCATCAGCAAGTTGGATGGTAATAAAAATTGTATTAATGTTGAGACCTTGGTCAAGTATCCCCCCTCCCCTCAAGTGGTGTGGATGATGCCAAGGGCCAGTCGTAGGTGATTTTGATGGAACAAAAGTGTCTCAAAAATGCCACTCATAGCAGGTTTTCTTAGCTGGAGGACCTCTGCTAGCATCCTTTCCAAAACAAGTTCCTTGTATATTTTAGTTGGCCTATTCGATGGGTCTTCCTTGTCTATCACTTGCCTTCTTAACATGGAGTGCATTATCAATGGAGTCTATCTATTGACTTGATATTTAGTTATCAATTTTCTGATTATTAAGGGTTTAGGGATTGTTATGAATCTATGATTGTGTTTCACATTGACTTAGATCTTTAATAAATATTTGCTACTTGATGATATAAATAATTTTAATATTTTGGATGTGTTTTCTCTTATGTCATTCTCTTTTGACCATCTTAACTTTGACATTGAATTCTGAGCTTATTTACATGATTGCAAATTTTAAAGTCGATATTGAAAATGTAGTTACAGGATTAGGAATAAGGAATTTCAGTGTTTAATGAAATGCATGGCATTATAGTAATTCTTCACTTGTTAATATTCCAAGAGTGCATAATTTTGATTTCAGCATTGAATGTTGTAACTTCAATTACATTGAGTTTGAGAGTAAATAGTTAAAGCGTAGTTATGGAATCACAATTCTTAGTGTTTGACAAAATCCATGGCCTGTATAGTAAGCTTCATAAATATGACCATATATCTTATGAGTATTTTATTTTTCTTGTAGGATATCCTGAACGGTTTTGAATTTTCTAGAGGTCCTTCCAATTCAACATGGGGTTATCTCCATGCAGCAATGGGACATCCTGATCCTTTCAATTTGAAATATGTTGCCATTGGAAATGAAGATTGTGGAAAACAATATTACCGAGGTGTGTATCTGTCATATGTACTATCTATAGGTAGCATATAATTCTATCAACACTCTTCCTGATAAGGGATTACAAGTTTTGGTTTAGGATCTACTAGCTAGGTGGGAGACTTGAGGTTTTCTAGACCTCGTAGGATGTTGGAGTATGCGGCATTAGTGAAGAATTGGAGGCTTTTGGGAAATTGTAGAAAGGAGATGTGGGTGTGTCCTGGAATAGAAGGGACGTGACAATGGACACAATTATGTTGTCCCTAAGGCTTGCCAAGGGTATGGATATTCAGATGTTTTCGAGGGTGTTAGGGTAGTCCCTCTGCATGTCTTTGTGCAGCGGATTGAAGCCATTTGTAGGGAGTGGGAGGTCCTACATCTTCACAGCTCTGGGGTCTTCCAAAAATAGAATACCTAGAACCTATGGAAATATTGAAGCACTTTGGCTAGTCAAGGACCTCAACATCATCTGCACGATTACATATGTTTAGAAGGTCTTATCCTTTCTAATTTTTTCTCTATTATGATGTTTATGTTTATGATATTCATTTTCCAGTTAGCACTACAACCTTGCCATGGTAGATATGATATTGAAATGAGCATGTAACAAACATTACACAGCAATAATACTTGGAAGTATCATTCTGAGTAGGCAAACTATGAGAGCTCTTTATTGTTGCTATAAAGTCAGTTGTTGCAACTGTTCACATGATGCAGGTGCACTTATTTTTGTTGGGTGTTTTCTTTCATTTCTCATAACTGGAAGCATTCATTTTGGAGTCATCCTAGGTGGGATACACCTAGCTGCAAGCATTTCAAGCCTTAAGGCCTAGAAGAAGGGTGATTCATCCATTCCCTTTGTGAAAGGACAAGCTGGTTAGAGACCTCTCTAATAACAACCTTCTTTTTTCCATTTGTTTTAAGCATGATAGTAACAAAATTTTGATTGTTTATATCATGGCCAATAGAATGCTAGATTTGAAAATGGACATATAAGCTAGTTAATATGTTAGTGACATGTGACTATATTAATATTATTATATTGAGGCTAGGGGTTGGGTAGTTAAATTCATTGTTGAAATGATTTGTATTGGAAAAAAATTACCAAGGGTCTGGGTATTGGTACATAGGAGAATTGGTGAAAATATTGGCAAATCGACAAACTGTGGCAAGCATTAAAAATTAGAAGACATTTTTTTTTTCTCAAAACTGAAAGAGGATTAATGTCATTCTCATCTCCCTTCGATTTGATACGCTAGAGATAAGTAATTTTAAGACTGATATGAAATGTTGAACCTTTATTTGCTGATGAAGATACCTTTACTCTGCCTTTTAAACTGCTGTTGATTATGAAGCTCTACTGTAGGATGAAGAGAAACTCTTTAATTTCTATGAAAATCTTTGACAGTATGAGGAAACTGCTATGAAAGGTGTTCAACTACAGGAGCTTCACATTCCACCATCATGAGCAACTGAATATGCATGGATGGAATTACTGTTACTGTTGTAATTAGTGAGCACACCACACTGCAATAGAAAAGGGGAACAGGTTGAATAAAGTACATGGATTAACAGAAACGTACAATCATTCACTTGTATGTCAGCTTGGCATATATATATATATATAATTGTTGTAAATATATCCAATGTTTGTGACTCTAGGAGACATGGTTGGCTAAATTTTGTATAGTGCAAATGGAAGCTTTTGGATAAAGGACCAGGGTGCTGGAATAAATTTATTTAATACACATGTCTAAGGTGGGGATCAAGAAGTATTCCAATAGCCTCTAACAAGAGACAGAGGATTCCTTACAATCCGGCAGAGTTGGCTGCTATGGAGGTGCTGAAAACAACTTTCTTTAGGTTCTTTACCGTATTTCTAACATTTAATTCTAACTGTGTAAATATGTATTCATTGACATGTTATGCCTGGATTTTTTGGCTTTACACAAATCTGAATGCATGGAAAAATGTGGAAGCAACTTTTAAATATCTTATTGGAATTAATCTTTAAATTAAACATATTTTAAAGCATCCTTCTAATTCATGTGTCAACATTGTCTTGCATCTTTGGAATTTAAGTGATCCTCTTAGGATGTCTCTCTTACTTGAACAAAATCTGTTCATAGGTTTTATGTCTTAGTCTGCAATGTGCATAGGATAGCTCTTAGGATATGTTTCATGACCAGATTTTAAGGAATACAATCAGTCTGGAGGAATATCTTAATGGATACTCAAAAGGAGCAAAAAATATGAACTAAAAGAAAAAGAAAAGAACATTTAGAATTACCTGTAAACAGGATGACTCTAAAAGAAGCTTGAAGTCTATTGTCATGATTTGATACATTTTTTCTTACAGCTTTTATTCTTGGCATAAATAGTCTACTTTTGTTTTATATCTCTTTATAATTTTCAAATTCATGGTATTGGTGAATTTGTGAAGCCTAAAATTTTGAAAACTTGCTGCTCGCCAAGTATAGTTGAGGCCTGCATCCTCTCCTGCATGCACACTTCTAAGAACTTCAAATAAAACTTTGATGAAAATTTCATGCTTCGTACTATGCTGGACCTTGCTTCCAGGTTAGAGGAATTGAGTGCATCAGGCACTTTCTGAGGAGGTCTAGTGAGGCACTTTTACTTCTGCAACTTCTTTCACAGCACCATGTGGCTCGAATAGCTCAGAGCTTGGATAGTAACTTGCGATGGAAACTAGCTCAATTTGCGTTTCATCAGTTTGTCTGTTCAGATGAGGGTGACCAGATCACCACCAGGCTAGTTGCTGCGCTGATGGAGGTAAACTATGTTGTTCAAAATGTTTCTTAGTTTTGTTATTTTGATTTCTTCAATTTGTATCAGACTTATTTTACATATTGATTATAAATTCATGTACCTCCTTTTATCCTGATAATTTAGCATACTTTTTGTTACTTGTCTTCACTTTGAACACTTTCAAGAATGGTTGCGTTCTTACCGATCTTCAATATGTGGGATTAATTATGGAGGGTGATGGCTACTGTCCAGACAGAATTGTCTTTGGTTCACTGATTATGTGCTGCATGCCAATTTGACTGGAACACTGTAAATTCCGGTTTTATTGTCCTAATATACATTTTTCTTGTGTCATGTAGACTATCATTTTCATAATTTTATGGACTTAAATTGGTGATGAATTTTATGCAGTACTATATAGGTCCGGATGGTAGAGGCATTATGGATGACATCAGTGTCAAATTGCAGGAAGGATGCCGAAGCTACTACAATGAATCGGATTATAGATTTTTTCAAGTTGTTGAGTCACTGCAGGAACTTGGATGTCCACTGTCTAAGTATTGAAATCCAACTTTTTTTTGGCAAGTTAAACAATGGCATATATCAAATTTTTATAAATATATCTCATGTTTTCAGGAAATTGGAATGGTGAATGGTCCTTTGTTTAATTATTAAAATCTATCAAATTGTTATAAATATATCTCATGTTTGCAGGAACTTAGAATGGTGAACGGTCCTATGTTTAATTAATGGTGAACAGTTCTGCTTCTCCTCGTCCTCAGGTTCTGATTTTTAGGGAAGGTATAACATGGACTGCAATTATCTCTCATGTCCATGGAAGCCCAACTTCTAAATTAGTTCATAGTACACTTGATAATCATGATGATGCTGATAAGGGAAAAAGGTGTCTTGACATGTGGAGCGAGAGAAAGAGAAGCCCTCTTTTCAATATGTTTTGCTAGTTCTGCTTCTCCTCGTCCTCAAATTATGATGCTGAGGAGGAAGAGAGAAGGGATAAAAAAGATGAGGATGGGGTTGTAGCATCTATTATTTCTGCAGAAAGTCATTTTCGTAATGTAAAAGGCCTTCACCTCTCATCATGATCCTCTTATTCACTATCTCAAAAGCTATTAATAGTTACTACATAATATGTCCCTATCCTTGGGAATTTAGCCATGTCATTCAACAGCAATAGCAACTGCAATATATCATGTGGATGCAGGAGCAGAGAGAGTATGGTTCACTTATGAGTTCCTTCTCCCTGAATGTTCAGAATTGAAATGATACCCTGTTCGGAGATTTTTCTTTATTGGGTAATGGTATGGAAGTGGCATTTTCATTTATTCTATTTTCTATTATTGAAAGTGTTTTCTCTTTTTCTTAATTGACAACCCTAGTTAGGCCTCGTTACACAACTTTTTGCATAACTACCTGAAATAATATTCTAAAATGGTGTTATTTTGCAGGAACTTATAAGGAAAATAACCCCTCTGAAGACAGTATGAAGAAGCTGCTATGAAAGGCAGGGTGTTTTAACTGAAAAAGGCTGCAGGAGCTTCACATTTCATCATCATTAGCAACTGAATATGCACGGATGGAATTACTGTTACTGTTGTAATTAGTGAGTCTCACACTGCAATAGAACAGGGGAAGAGGTTGAATAGAGTACATGGATTAACGTAAACGTACAATCATTCACTTGTATGTCAGCTTGGCATATATATATATATATATATATATATATATATATATAATTGTTGTAAATATATCTAATGTTTGTGACTCTAGGAGGCATGACTGGCTCAATTTTGTAAAGTGCAAATGGAAGCTTTGGGATAAAGGACCAGGGTGCTGAAATAAATTTATTTAATACACCTGTCCGAGGTGGGGATCAAGGAAGTATTCCAACAGCCTCCAACAAGAGACAGAGGGTTCCTTACAATTCGGCATATTTGGCTGCTATGGAGGTGCCAAAAACAACTTTCTTTAGGTTCTTACCGTATTTATAGAATTTAATTCTAACTGTGTAAATATGTATTCATTGACATGTTATGCCTGGATTTTTTGGCTTTGCACAAATTTGAATGCGTGGAAAAATGTGGAAGCAACTTTTCAATATCTTATTGGAATTAATCTTTAAATTAAACATATTTTACAGGATCCTTCTAATTCATGTGTCAACATTGTCTTGCATCTTTGGATTTTAAATGATCCTCTTAGGATGTGTCTCTTACTTGAAAAAAATATGTTCATAGGTTTTATGTCTTAGTCTGCATAGGAAAACTCTTAGGACGCGTTTCATGACCAGATTTTAAGGAAGACAATCAGTCTGGAGGAATCTCTTAATGGATACTCAAAAGGAACGCAAAATATGAACTAAAAGAAAAAGAAAAGAACCAATTTGGCATATATATATATATATATATATATATATATATAATTGTTGTAAATATATCTAATGTTTGTGACTCTAGGAGACATGGCTGGCTCAATTTTGTATAGTGCAAATGGAAGCTTTGGGATAAAGGACCAGGGTGCTGGAAGAAATTTATTTAATACACCTGTCTGAGGTGGGGATCAAGGAAGTATTCCAACAACCTCCAACAAGAGACAAAGGGTTCCTTACAATTCGGCAGAGTTGACTGCTATGGAGGTGCTGAAAACAACTTTCTTTAGGTTCTTTACCGTATTTCTAACATTTAATTCTAACTGTGTAAATATGTATTCATTGACATGTTATGCCTGTATTTTTTGGCTTTACACAAATTTGAATGCGTGGAAAAGTGTGGAAGCAACTTTTCAATATCTTATTGGAATTAATCCTTAAATTAAATATATTTTACAACATCCTTCTAATTCATGTGTCAACACTGTCTTGCATCTTTGGATTTTAAATGATCCTCTTAGGATGTGTCTCTTACTTGAACAAAATCTGTTAATAGGTTTTATGTCTTAGTCTGCATAGGATAACTCTTAAGATGTGTTTCATGACCGGATTTTAAGGAAGACAATCAGTTTGGAGGATCTCTTAATGGATACTCAAAAGGAACACAAAATATGAACTAAAAGAAAAAGAAAAAAACATTTAGAATTACCTGTAAACAAGATGACCCTAAAAGAAGCTTGAAGTCTATTGTTATGATTCGATACATTTTTTCTTACACCTTTTATTCTTGTCATAAATAGTGTACTTTTGTTTTATATCTCTTTATAATTTTCAAATTCATGGTATTGGTGAATTTGTGAAGCCTAAAATTTTGAAAACCTGCTGCTCACGAAGCATAGTTGAGGCCTGCATCCTCTCTTGCATGCACACTTCTAAGAACTTAAAATAAAACTTTGATGAAAATTTCATGCTTTGTACTATGCTGGACCTTGCTTCTAGGTTAGAGGAATTGAGTGCATCAGGCACTTTTTCAGGAGGTCTAGTGAGGTTCTTTTACTTCTGCAACTTCTTTCTCAGCACCATGTGGCTCGACTAGCTCAGAGCTTGGATAGTAACTTGTGACGGAAACTGGGTCAATTGATGTTTCATCAGTTAGTCTGTTCAGATGAGGGTAACCAAATTGCCACCACCAGATCGCCACCAGGCTGGTTGCTCCTCTGATGGAGGTAAATATGCTATTCAAAGTGTTTCTTAATTTTGTGATTTTGATTTCTTCAATTTGTATCAGACTAATTTTACATATTGATTATAGATGCATGCACCTCCTTTTATCCTGATAATTTAGTGTACTTTCTGTTATTTGTCTTCACTTCGAACACTTTCAACGATGGCTGCTTTTTTACCGATATTCAATATGTGGGATTAATTATGGATGGTGCTTTTGTATCTCAGTTTTTTGTTTTGTTTAATATTGGCTGCTATCTAGGCAAAACTTTCTTTGGTTCACTGATTATGCGCTGCATGCCAGTTTGACTGGAACACTGTAAATTCCGGTTTTATTGTCTTAACTCACATAATTCTTTAAAGGTTACTAGCTCAATGGAAGAGCACCTGCCATGCAAGAGGTTGGTGGTTCGATTCCACTGTACCCTAACATGAATTATTCAATGATATTGTAGATTTTTTTAATTAAATATTTTTATATTGATTTATTTTAATGGTGAGATTTTTTCTGGATTCATTGTTTTATATTATCTCTAGAGAGACAATAGATAGGATTAAAGACATTGTCTCCATAAAGACAATATGTCTTTAATTCCAACTATTCAAATGAAATCGTCTCCTAAGAGACAAAAATGAAAATGTCTTTGGAGAGACGAAAAAGAAATTGTCTCTGGAGAGACAAAAATGTTTGTGTGATATATTGTCTTTATAGAGACAATATTTTAAGACAATTTAATTTTAAGACGATTTAATTTGAGACACCCGCTTAAAGACAATATTTAAGGCAATACACAAGTTTTCTTTTGTCTCAAATTAAGACAATTTACCCAAAAATTGTCTTAAATATTGTATTAAAACCCTCCTTTATGTTGTAGTGTGCTCCTGTAACGCACACCTTCACACCAGAGTTTCCTTCCTAGATTTGCATTTTATATGCTTGGAACAGAGAAGAACGATTGCGAAATGAAAATAGTATTGTAGATAGAAATCAAGGTTCGGGTTATCCAAAATTCAAGCACGTAATTAAAAAAAAAAACATAAAATAAAATACGAGGACATGCACAGTTCCTTATTGCTAAACAACAACACCTTATCCAAAAATATTTGGAAAAAAAAAGGATATATGAGGACATGAGTTGTTGATTATTTTGGTTAAATATTATGAAAATAAGACCTTCGTATTAATAATAGGGTTGGAAGTGACTGATAATATGTTTAGTCTGAAAATTATGTTTTCATAAAATTTATAAATTATGTAAGAGTAACTCATAGTAAATATTTAGGTGATTTTAAATATTTTAATTTTGGTTGGTTTTTATATTAAATTTAATATTGAAAAATTATTTTGTAAATATATAAAATTTATGGGATAAATATTGTAACTTCATTCAAAAATTATGGTAGAAATTATTTAGGAAGTTATCCACATGGCCTAAGTCTACAATAAAAGTTAAAGTTATGATTCAATTAAATGTTTGAAAAATAATTTTTATAATAATATTGAAAAATAAATATTTGTCCTTCAAAGTTTAACATTATAAGTTGTATTTGTCAAAGTTAAATTAATAGTGGTCAATAGGCAAATAGAATCCTAGAGTCAAACCAATAAGATTTAGGTAAGAAGAATGACATTGTCTACTAAAGTTGCAAATTTGCACGGAGAACAAAAAAATTACAGGAAAAAATTAAAAATGCAGAAAAAAATTAAAAATATAGTAGCGGAAGTGTTTGAATCATGTTTTTGATGGTGGAAATAGATTCAACATCATTAAAAACTTGATAAATTTTGAATTTTGACAACTATAACCTAAATTTGCAAAAATAAATTACAAGATTTATCAGAATTTTAGAAAAGTTTCCTCCAGCAAATTTGAAAACTAGTTATTGTAAGAAAAAAAACACTATATTATAATCCTAAATAAAAATAACTAAATACTAAAAACATAACTTATAGATATTTAATTTAAATTTATATAAATTGATTTAATTAAGTGTCAAGTCATATCATTATATTGAGTTAAGTTTAGTTAAATGAATATTGAAATAGATGGATACGATTATAATGGGACAAATAATTTTTTTTAAATTTCGCAGGGCAAGGATCTTATACTTAAAATCTAAAAATATTATACATATAATTTTTAGATGAATAATAATATTATAATATATAAATAAAATAAAATTATTTAAAATAATTTTATATAATTGGAAAAGTTTTTTTTATTTTTAATAATTTTTAAGGTTTGAGTTATATATATAATATTAAAAATATTAAATCTTTAAATATATATATGTGCTGAGTATTTAAAGATATTAAAAAAAATTTGATCTATTTATAACTTATTTATGTTTTTCTTTAATTTTTATTAAAATTTATGAAATAAGTTAAATGTACACATTATCAATATTATTTTAATAAATTTTTTATTCAATATTGTTAAAATGGTATTTAAAGTTGATAAAATATTTTAATTGAGTTAATGTTAAATATTTTAAGAATTAAATATAAATTTTAATGATGATATTTAATATTCACTAAAAATAATAGAGCTTATCTTACTTTAAGAAGGTAAGAGATTACTCAAAATTATATTTCTATAATTGAAAAATATTAAAAAAACTTTCCAAGATCATTATATTTGAAAATTTATTATTTCATTTATCAACTTATTGATGTCATATATTAGGTCAAAACAAAGTATCTGTATTCAACGTCAACAAAATGTATACACATTTTACTTAAATAAAATTATTTTAGGTCTTGGCTTATAGGAACATGCATGCAATATTAATAACTTGAAATGGTAGAGAGAATTGCTAGATTTTTTGTGTTATTGAAATCAGTTTTGTGTGTGGCGTAAATTCATAGAAAGTTCAAAATTTTGACTGTCCCATATGTACCAAATCTAAGGCATAAATGGGTAAATATACGCTAATGGTGAGGAATCCATAGGAGAAAAATGGTACTGTTGGGACCACTATACAAATGCCTCGTTGAGATAAAAACTTGTTGTTTATTTACCCTTGGATGATGATTGGATATATGCAATGCATTTTTTAGAGAGTGCCTTCACTCCCTTACACTTGGTGTGTCATGAGAGAGATATCAACAATATTTTTTAGAGAGTGCCTTCACTCCCTTACACTTGGTGTGTCATGAGAGAGATATCAACAATATTTTTTAGAGAGTGCCTTCACTCCCTTACACTTGGTGTGTCATGAGAGAGATATCAATAGTATGTACTATGAATAACATCAAAAATGTTTAGAGAGTGCCTTCACTCCCTTAAACTTGGTATGTTACTACGAATAACATCAAATTCGCATCAAATAAAAATAGTGAATCTCACATTTCCCTACTCTCCTTTGGCTTGAATTTCAATGACACAAGGGAAAGAATATATATTTACATGATGTATCTGATCTATCCATTTCAAATTTCAATGGATGGGTCTCATTGCCTACAACATTTTCAAGGATAAACCATGACAAATTGGTCCTGAACATTTACTTTTAGGGCTCATGGGAAATGTACATGGCCCCAAATAATTATAAAGAACCTACAAATGGGAAATTTAGCTTGCAAGTGAGATTTGAAAATTAGTCCAATTATTAGTGGAATATACATGGGTCTTGACTCTAGATTTATAGTTTGGGGACGTAACATAGACACTTAGGCTCAAATTATTTCTTTTAGGGTTCACAAGACATACACATGGCCTAGAACTATTACAAATGTCATATAAAGTGTATTATTGGCTTATAAGTTTAAGTTAAGAATAATTTTGATGCTTTGGCATAACATTGATGGGTCACATAGTTTAGGCCATCATAGTTTAGGTCATGGTTTATATATGAATGTTAGAGATTTAGATCCTATAAGGTAATATATTTAGTGATCCAGGATATTATTTATATACATAAATTGGGGATATCTTCTTCTAGGATTCATAAGTCATACATAGGGCCCCAAACATCCATAGATTTCGTGAAGATGTAAATTATTACCTATGGTTAGGATATGGTTAGGAGTTTGACATTTTGGATGAAAAGAATGTGCCTTGTGATCCAGACCATGTTTCAATAGCAAGACTTAGAGACATGGGCCCTATGAATTACAAATGTGTGCTACCTTAAAAGTGGAACGCATGCATAATTTTGACATTTAGTGCAGAATGGATGGGTGTTATGGACTTGTGAGTATTTTTTAACACCCAAAACCAAGGAATTGGGCCCCACTAATTATTTATATATCTCATTGTTAATGAAGAAAACCCTCCTATGCACAAGTGACCCCTCCAATGAATTTACCTACAACTTGAGGGATATAAAAGTTCAAACTACAATGTGGCTTCCCACTAAATTTGACAAACAAACATTCTATAAGCTACAAAATAAAGTTAATATGGTTTGCACATTTTTTTAAATGATTTCCCTTGTGGAGGCTTGACAAGTGTAGCTCTCGCTTTTGTGGCTTATTAATTGCACATATATGAACAAACAACCATTTCCCAAATCCTACTAATATACTAGATCATTAGTCAAACCAAATTGAAACTATTCATTAAATATAGATAAATAAACATATAAATCATACATGTATAATCAACAAGAATAAGGATAGATAAATAATCATATAAAGGATTCTTTTATCATCAACAAGAATTGAAGAGGGGGAAATATTATAGATACATATCATTAAGTAGAACAAACAACAATACAACATATGAATAAAGTTACCTTGACTCGGTCATAGCTCTCCCTTGCTCCTTATTCCCGTACTTCCTTTAGCCTCACAACAATATAACTAACGATAGAAATCTAAACAACATAAGCTTACTTCAAAGTTCTTTCCATTTCCCCTTGGTATAGCCTTCATTATAGAGATGAGGGATAAGTTATAATGGGATGAGGTGATGAAATTGAATGCTTAAGTGAACTGGAAAAGTTTGAGTTTAAAGCCCAATTCATGGTGATATATATGAGGTTTAAATCCCATCCCATGCAAATTCTCCTCAGGATAATCAAGTTCGAAGGCTAGAAGGGTGGCCGTGGTCTATAAGTAGTGCAACCAACAATCATCATGTGCTACAAGTGATGCAAACAGTAATTGATCACACTCTTCAATGAAATATGGGCATGACCATGCTAAAAAATTATCTAACAAGGGAAAAATAGGTAGTGTCTTAGCATATAATATCATGGGATCTTGAGAGATTCATGAGGATGATTTTTAAGGCTATACCAAATTCCCCCTAATATATGAAGTCAAAAGAGGATATGATGGTGGAAACACATAATGAATAAAGTAATAAGAGGTAGCACAAGGAAGGAAATAACTCCATAACCAAAGAGTACTTACAACCGGTCATGAATCAACATAATATATCATCCCAAGGTAGACATACCCATACTTGAGGGAATAGTAAAGCATGGATGACAACAATATACTACACATCCATGTAATGAAATTCAAGATTATGGGCACCAAGGAATACACAGTGGGTCCCTGTGGAATTCAATAGATCATCACCACCAACAAATACAATATGGATCAATGAAACAACATATATGCGGAAGATGGATGGAATGTATGAGAATTCCCCTATATTATTCATAGTACAACTCCATTACAACTTGGGGTGATAGAATGCATAAGAGACATTCTTGCAAGATATACACCATCTTAAAATCCTAGATAAAAACAACTAAATATTACAAAAAACATAACTTATAGATATTTAATTTAAATTTATATAAATTGATTCAATTAAGTGTCAATTCATATTATTATATTAAGTTAAATTTAGTTAAATGAATATTAAAATAGATGGATACGATGATTCTAGTGGGACAATTAATTTTTTTTAAATTCCACATGGCAAGGATCTTATACTTATAATTAAAAAATATTTTATATATCATTTTTAAATGAATAATAATATTATAATATAGAAATAAAATTATTTAAAATAATTTTATATAATTGGAAAAAAAATTATTTTTAATAATTTTTAAAGGTTGAATTATATATATATATATATATAGAGAGAGAGAGAGAGAGAGAGAGAGAGAGAGAGAGAGAGAGAGAGAAGTGAGTTTTTCTCCTATTGAGAGCCTAGTTATGACTAGAATCATGTTGTACAAGCACAAAATCAATAATATGGGAGACCATAAACTTCCTAAGATATCTTTAAATTCTAGCCAAAACTACATAAGACTCAAACGAGGTTGGTATAAAGATACTATGGCCTGGTTAAACCATTGGGAGATCGACTAAATTGTTGCATTGAAAAATATTAATAACATTAAAAATGTTGTTACTTCTAAGTTGAAAGAGAAAATGTGGTGGTAGAAAGATTTAGAGGGTAAAATAAAATTAAGATATTATAAGGAAGTCATCAACCCTACTCTAGAAGATCAAAATTATCTTTGTGTTTCAACTAGCTCAAAGAAAAAAATTCATATAGCTAAGATAAGAACAAAATCTCATGAGCTCCATAGTGAAACAGGTAGTTGGGCAGCTCCTAAAACACCATGGGTGGAAAGGATCTGCTATCTCTATGAGAATATGAACATTGAAAATGAAAATCACTTCTTCTTAGAGTTCCCTACGTACACCAACATGACATGGGATTCCTTCATTGAGGCACCATTAAAACTACTACACCAAGTCAACAGAAAAACATATCACCTACCATGCAGGAGGTTGGTTCATCAAGCAAGGAATAAGTAGTGACAAAGAGACCTAGGCCTAAGGTCACTCATACATATCAAAGGTGCACAAGGCTTGTGTTTTCTCCTCAAATTGAGGAAGGGGCCAAGCCTACACCAGCAGAGCAGGGAACATCAGTACAACATGACACATCCATGCATGATGAGGAGGAGCATGAGTTTGACCTAGTAGACTTGGAGGCTAGTGATGAGCATGCAAATCTAGAAAGGGTTATTAAATACAAGGATGCACAGATCAAACAACTCAAAGACAACTTGGCAAGGGAAAACTTCATCATTTCATTACTAGAGAAAGAAAACCAATAATTGAAAATAAAACAATTGGTTTTGGAGAAAATTCAGTTTGAGGCACACAAGCATGATGTGAAAGGAAAAGTAGTGGCTGACATAGATGAGCATGATGAGCATGAAAAACATGTAAGAAGAAAGAGGCCAAGAACCATGGGTCTCAAAAGAGCATTGTAGAAGGAAAAAGAGAAAATACAATAGTGTCATGTGTCTTATAATAACACACGAGTTAAAATATAAAATATAGACGTAATTACATTTGAAAGGTGTATTATTAAGTTTCAAATGTACATATAAATTAAATAGATTATTACCGAGTTGGTGCACCCAATCCCTACGTTTAGCGCATCCTCTTTAGTGCACGGGTAACAACCGGTTGCACCGTATTTCTCTCTGACTTGGTCAGCAACCCAACTGTTGGGGAATATTTTTGGCATATTTTCTTTTAAATGATCGGGATAAGGCACACTTATACCATTCAACCATATGAATTATTTCCTGTCACTATCACATTTCATCTTCTTTTGTTCATACAGTGCGACCCATAGTTGTGTTGCTTCGGAATTGTAAAGAACGAATTTATTGATTGCTTCAATTTCTATTTTCGATGATGAAATCAAGCCGACATATAGTACATGTGAGATCAAAATATGCATTATATTGAATTTCAACATGAATATTTACTTTGTGTAAATTTGAAAAATTATAAGTCGCTTACTCTTTATCAAGCACCTTTTTCCATTCGTTTGGAGAAACTCCCCTTCTCTTTTGTCTTCATCCCTTTCATCGTCCCAAATCACCACACTTGGTTTGTTGTGGATATGCTTGATGTACTCACTGGAATAATAGTAAGACTCATACGATATGTACCTGTCTACCATAGACCCCTCGAGTTTTTCCCTTTATCAAACAAAACCTTTCAATTTCTTCACATTCCTCTCTCAGAAGAACATCCAACGACAAAAAACCACCCCAACTAATTAAACCTCATCTACTAGGTGGATTAGAAGATCAACCTGAAAGTCCATGAAACTCGTCGCCATTTCGTTCTCAAACATACAAACAATCTCAACTATCTCTTAACGCCACCGTGGAATGCTAGCCACATGAATCTCCTTTGACGTGATCCAACGTACAAATGCAGATAATTTAGATATGGCACGTCCTAGGTCTTGGGAAAATTCATGTTTCACACACGTGCACATGAAAAAATAATAATGACACTAAAAAGTTATAAACACGTGAAATAATATACACAATTATTTATGTTCTATGATCCCTGCATGGGATAAAATTTATTAATATAACAAATAATAAAATCATGCTTTTGAAATTATACGTACTCTTAGAATATTCAAATGGTCATGTGATTTCAACCCCGAAAAATGGTCATCCACGGTGAAGCAGTGCGGTAGTGAAGACCTATGTGAAGGTGGCACCCTCACACCCATTATAACTTCATTTTCCAAAAAAATATCATCTTTTTTTAAAATCCATGCGACGTCACCTTCTTTGAAATACCATGAATTAGAGGGACCAGCGTCTACCTCTGATCCTGTACTTTCTAATCATCCTGGCCAATGTTTCTTTTTAGTTTTTGAAGTAATAAGATCTTTCTTAATAGCCAATGTGTCACTTTGTTTCGATGATATGTGCCTCCATAAAGAAGATGAAACATTTTTAAATATATGCATAGGATCTAATAAGTGGATAATATTAAGATGCTCCCAATATGGGAGGTTATAAAAGACATTTTTCCTTTTCATCCCAATGGGAAATTTCTCAACATAGGCGTCGAAGAATTTTGGATCATCGAACATAGGCTCCCCATTTGAATCAAACATTTCTATGAACTCCTTCTCCTTCTCTCTCTCATATGCTCTAAGCCATTTAACTGGTGTCGTTATTGGATGGCTTTGGGTTCTCTCTCGTTTACCATTAGAAGTGGATGTTGCTCTTCTGTAAGGGTGTTCTTCTGGGAGAAATACCCTAGAGTAGTCATACACTAGATTTCGTAGGTCCTTGGACCATCCAGCTTTCAGAGAAGGTCCACAATATTTACATCCAAAATACCCTTTTGTTAAAAGACTTGCGATATTATTATATACAATTTATATGCATGGCACGTTAAAGAATATCACGAAGATCAAAAAAATTACAACGAATTAAAAAAATCAATAAACATGTAATTTACCAGAGAAAACTCCCAAGCCTGGATAATCATGTGTCATGTAAGCACATATGCCATCCAACGTAAAAATCCTCTCTGCTGTGATGGGTCTTGATACATCGTATGCATTTATCCCACCCCATAATTCCTTCAATTCATCTACCAGTGGTTGTAAGTAGACATCCATTTTCTTCACTTGCATTATATTAGGGACTATGAGAGCCAACATAAGATATTCATTCTTCACAGACAACAATGGGGGGATATTGTTATTTATCACTACTACAGGCCAAACAAAATAGTTGGTGTTCTGGAGGGTATATGGGTTGACGCCATCCATGGCTATGCTGAGTCGTAGACTTCATACTTCATCCTTGAATTTTTCGGGCCATGCATCCTCTATATGCTTCATGGCTATTGAATCTGTTGGGATTCACATAACTCCCAACTCACTTCTGTGTGAGGTATGCCATCCCTGCAACATAGCTAATTCTTTGCAATGAAAGAGCCTTTGAATCCTTGGGATTATAGGAATGTGCCTCAATATCTTAAAAGGAGGACCACGTGATTTACCCTTATTTTTTTATTTATCATGCATGTCATGCCCACATTTCGGACATATCTCTTTGTCTGCATATACAATATTTTGGATATGCATGATACGATACGTACTCAACACCCAACATTTCAACAATTTCTTTTCCTCTTCACAACTACCCGGCAAGACATTATCACTCGGAAGAACCTTATCTTTGAATAACATGTAGTTGGTGATCATGGAAAATACTAAATGTACATTAATACCGATATAATTATTAACGTTCATAAAATTGACCATTTTTAATGTTAATTTTATGATTATAATTCTCAAAATTATATAAGGGAGGACTTTATATGGTAAATTACCTCAAAAGTTCTGAGAAACATGCATTTGACAAGCCAAAATTTTCTTTCAAGTTCTATAGTAACATCGTTGTCCCAAACTAGGTAGACTTTGACTGACCACTAGGTCCAAAGAGAGGGGTGGTGGAAGAAAATTTAAGGCTTTCGAAAAAGGTGTCAGCCATATGAGCATCATCCCCTAGTTGATCATCGTTTTGGACTGCATCTAACAAAATTTTCTCCATGGCAATCGTATCCCTTAAGCAATCATCCATACCAAACTCTAATTGCTTGCCTCCATTGTCATCTTGTGACGAACTACTATTATTGTATTCATTCCTAATTGGTGAATCTGGACGTAGTGGGAATTGAATAGGTGGTTGATTCAACCATTATAGGTATCATTCCTCTCCGATTATTTCTCTTAATTCAACCTTCTTTTGATTTGACATTTTCGTGAGGTGCAACGGAATATGGTAGGTAGGTCTCTCATCATCACTAGAATCCTAATCATTTCAAAAGTATATATTTGAACATGATTAGTACAAAAGATATGATATCAATTAGTAAGCACGTTGAAAATATTGCATGATTAACTAGTTTGACATTGAAATAATTACATTAATTAATATACCAAACAATTATTATTACCATCATTGTTCGAGGATTGTGGCTAGAAGAAGCAATATTGTTACAATTGGCAGGGTGAAGCGGTTGTCCATTTTCATCTACCAAAAGTGCCTTGTGGTATGCTGCTCTTCATAAGAACTTCCGACGTTTTGGAGTTGTTTGAATATATTGTGCATCTGAAATCGATTTTGAATCTGCATGAACCTGCAAATTTGTATACATTATAAATTTTATTAAGTTGATTGACATGGATAAAAAACATAAATTCAATTAGATAATGAAAATATAAATAAAATACGAAGTAAATATTACGTCTCGAGATGGATAGGGAGAACTTCGTGATGGACTTTGAAAAATATTATGGAACAAACTGGATTTTGAAGAATTGTCCATTCGATATAATTATGATATTTTTTCCCTGCATTTGAGGAAAATAAAAAATAAATTTTGGTTTACACACCTAAAAGTAATTTTGGTGCCTTAAAAATGGACTTATTGTTATTGGTGCTAATGTACAAATAACCGCACCAGTGTCTTTTAGTTACTACGCACCGGTGCTATGTCATTAATTGACACACTAGTGCAGTTTTATTAATTGACACACCAGTGCCGAATAGCCGTAAATAAAAAAGCGCAACTTTGTTTTTTTTAGGTGAAAAAAAGTAGTAAATTTAAAAATGGGCAGAAAAATATTTTTCGAAAATCTAATTTCATAAAAAAATTCTTTAAATAGTAAACAATTTTCATTATTTCACTATTTTTGCAAAAATATTCAATGAGAGATTTGCACGAGACATACCTAGAGCAAGAGATCACGAGAGCACTGTGGAGCAATGAAATAATTTCGAACAGAACTATTTAGACAATTAGAATTCCAAAACTCTGGCGATTCAAACCCTGTAGCACAGAATTTCAAACCATATGGTAATTAATTTTTTTTATTTTTTTTTGCAGTAAGTAAACAATTCAAATTTACTGCTCATTTAAAAAACAAAAACAAAAACAAAAAAAACAAAAAAACCATTTTACCCTAAACCCTTGATTCTTTTTTTTTCCTCCCTTGCTTATTCATGCTTTTGTGATTTCAGAATTATGGCTTTTCATTTTAGATTTATAGGGTTTGTATTGCTATATATATAGGATTATGACATGTAACCCATGAGACAACTTGCATAGTCGGATCCCAATCCATGTCGGCCCTTGCATAAATTAAAAAAAGAAAGTGGAATTTTTTAAATTGGTGCACCTTGTGTAAACGAGCACACCAATTCGTTGTTTTATCACAGGGCATCGTGCATGTACTATTTCATAAAATAAAATAAAATAAAATAAACATATATTTTTTAATCTGTGCGCAATATGTAAAATAAGGCATCGGTGCGCTATTTCATTATAGCGCACCGTGCACGTATTGTTTGACAAAAAACAATTTTTTATTTTATGGCTGTGTTAATCAGTGCACTGTTTAAAATATAATGCACCGGGTCTCCTTGTTAACAGAGATCACCATACGGTGGTCCCCTGTTTGCGCAATGCGTTTATAAAAATATGTTGCACCGCCTCTTCCACGACATCATATGCTACAAAAAGTAACACTAGAGGTTTTTTATTAATTTTTATGTGTTAATCTGTGCGTTGGTTAACATATAATGCACCAATGGTCCTTGTTGATATAGAGCACAATACGATGTTTCCACTGTTTTGGCGGTGCATTTATAAGAACAGTCCTCACCGACATCAGTGCATACTTAATTAAAGGCTCACCGGTTTCTTGATATATTTTGTTTTACCTAAAAATTTGATGTTTTATTTATAAAATATGTTAATGAATGGTATGGTATAGGTTTCATATTGATAAAGAAATGCATGACAAGATATCAAGTAAAAAAAATACTAATAGAACATCAAGAAAAGAAAAAAAGGCAAGTTCTTTGTAAATTATTTACAAAAATTATTATTTTTGAACTATATGTAAGTTTAACTAATATGTATTGTTTATTGTGTATCATGTAGAGCCAAAAAACAACAAAACTCGATAAGATTATATCTGATCTAGGACCAGAAGAGCATAAAAGCTTGATGGAAAATTTGCAAAAGAATGAATCAGGTGAATGAAAAAATACTATTGATCCAATATGAGTTTATTTTTTTAATTTTCATTAATAATATACTTAAAATTATTAGATAAGATTTTTCAAACAATCTATTAATTCACATATGTTTAATGTTCTACAGGGACCAACAACTCAGAAAAGGAATGTTGTTCTAAGAAAAGGAAAAAAATAGAACATGCAAATGAAAATGAATTTCTCTTTAGCTCATTTAGAGTGGTCCTCGAGGTTACGAATGTTGAGATTTTGTGTATTTGGGTTAGCATCAGTTGTGCTCTAGGTCCCAAATTTTGAGGAAGGACTAGAGTTCACCTAATCTACAAGACCTAGAAATGGATTTGGGAAATTTCATCTGGTTTAGGAGATATTAAATTAATTAATTATTTTAATGTATTTCCTAAGTTAAAACTTAGGAAAATAAAATAATTAAAGTGAATTTAATTAAACATGTGATGAAATTGTCTTAAGTGACACGGATCAAACTTTCTTTTAATCTTAGCTATTGATTAAAGATTTAATCTTGGCCATTGATTTTTCAAGGAGAAAAGTATAAAGGAAAGGCTAGGGGTCATTTGTAAAACACACAGACGCAGAGCACTGAAGCTAAGCTGAGATTTTAGGGCGGGTTTTGCTAAGAATTCTCAATTTTTTCAGTTGCAGAGAGGGGAATTTAGACCAAGGGGATGATCTGATCCTGGGGTCTAGAATACACAAGAGACAGAGAAGAGATCAGGAAAGACAACGCATAGGAAGGCAGTAGCAGCAAATGACAGCAGCAGCAGCAGCAGACGACAACAGCAACAGACGACAGCAGTAGCAGTAGCAGACGACAGCAACAACAGCAGCAAAGACAACATGATTTTTCAGGAAGCCCTTTAGGGGTTATGCAGAGACCATTAGGGGCAGCATAGTGACTGTGTCATCCAGTTTGGGGTAACGCAGTCCCTTCCAAAGGCAGCGCTAAGGGTTTGGAGGCCATCCAAGGCTGACATTGAGCCTGTCGGGGGCTTCAAAGGCTGACATAGTGTCTTTCAGGGGAAGATCTAGCTTTCTAGGCCTAGATCTCACTGAGTTCTGTATATCCCGTTTGAGGGTGTGGATCAGTCAGTATTTTTGGTCTTAGATTAGCCAAGTGCTGCAGATCTAGAGTTTTTTCTGTATGGTTTTCTAGATCTAGAACCCAGAGTTGTGTATTCAGAAATATTCTTAATAATAGAGCCCTCCAGCAGCCAGAGACTGGTTTTCCCACATTGGGTTTTTCCGGGGACAATTTTTCCATAAATAACTGTGTCACTTTGTCCATGTGTGCATGTGCTTATTCTAGATCTGAATTGGTAGAGATCTGTTATGCGTTTTGCCTTGATGTTAACTTGAATTTATTTAGTTGATAAATTGTATAAGTAGGAGAAGCTTTACTGGGTTAACATAAATAATTTCTGCATAAGAATTAAAATTCAAAAATTTCTACATGGTATCAAAGGAATTTCAAATCCAGAAGGGTCACCAGCTGAAGCATCTGAAGGATCTAGCTGTAGAAAGCAGTTGGAAAGGCAACATAAAAACATATCTGAAGGGACATCGCAGTTTTCAGGAGGAGATTCACGCAGAGGGAAGGGTGGCGTTGTCCAGCGATGTGTCCTAGAAAACCTATGAAATTACTGCGCAGAGGAAACTCAGAAACAACATTGGTTAGGTCTGAAGCTAGCCAGTGTGAATTAGATCTGAATCTATCAGATCCAGAAAAATTCTGCAGAAAAGTTGCAGAAATTCAGAAGAGCTGGTGGGGTTAAACTTCTGAAGTTTTCAGACTTTTAACCTTAGCACAAGTGACAAATTTTTGGAAGAGATCAACTTCTCAGAGAGTTTATTTCCAAAGGAAACTTATAGTTTGGTCAGAGGATCAAAGAAGAATATAAATCATAGTTGATTTGGTAGATTTCCAAGGACTCGGTAAATCAAGTGTCAAAGGGAGCAGAGGGTTCATAGTTCGAAAAGGACCCTAGATCCAAGATCTGTAGCATAGAGAAGAGGAGCTCCAACACATTCTGAGCAGATAGTTCCTCATGGACTACGTGATCAGGATAGGCTAGAGGGCCTCTCAAATTTTTCAATATGGAAAGCTAGGATCCTAATTGTCCTAGAGGCATATGGTCTAAGAGACCATGTAGAGCAAACCCTGGCCACACAAACATATGCGGATCTCCTACGGAAGCATAGAGAAGCTACTAGACATGCCAAGCGGCTGATAATGGACAGTATCAAGGACCATATTGTACCACACATACCCGATAAGAAGACATCTAATGAGATGTGGAAGGCCTTGACTTCCCTATATGAGGGAAAATCAGTCCAAAGAAATATGTTGTTGGAGGCCCAAATGAGGTCATTCATGATGACCAAGGGAGAAGACATCGAGCATTTCCTCTTCAGATTGCAGTGAATCAGGAATCAGCTGACTGCAACAGGTGCAACCGTATATGATGTAGTGATAGTCAGGACTGCCCTCAATGCAGTCACGGATGAGTGGGAAACCTTTGTCCAAAGTTTCTTGGCCAGAGCGGACATCCCATATTGGGACAGCTTGTGGTCGATCCTGCAGCAAGAAGAACTACGATGGTTCACTAAGAAGCAGCACAGCCCTGCGTTGAGCAAGGTTAAGAAGGAAGAGGAGGAAGATGCAGCCTTGGCATCAAAGAAGCAGCCGAAGAAGAAGAAGCATATTTCTAAGATCAAATGCTTCCAGTGTGGCGAAATGGGACATTTTCTAGCCATTGTCTGGAAAAGAAGAAGGACAAGGAAGCATCTTCTTCCAAAGCAACAGTGATAGATGATGGGTCCGGAGATGATGTAGCCATGAGTTCTCATGAACCACGGAGGTGGGGTGACATGGACATGTAGAAGAGCTACATGGAAGTAAGGCGGGATCCTTGACCAGCTCATCTCTTGGATCACAAGTGAGCTATGACAGCCTTAAGACAGTCGCAGGATAAGTGGAGCATTGGGTGCATAGATCACAAAGGAGGCAGAGGCAAAGGCAAATCTAGAAGCTGGGAGGATCAACGCAGAGCATAGAAGCAACAGCATAGAAGCAGTAGCAACGCAAAGGCTGATGCGACTTCAGCAGCACAGAGAACTTCAGAGGGACAACGTAGTGCAGCAGCAACGTGATAGATTTCAGCACAAGGAGCTGATGGGACTTCAGTAGTGCAGAGGGAGTCTGATTACGCAGGAAGAGTTGTAGTTGTGCATCGTTCTTTAGATGCCAGCACAGATCTGTAGCCTATGGAGCTTTAGTGATGAGGATGCAACCCATATAACTTATCTATAAAAGATTGGATAGGAGATTCAGTTGTTACTCTCAACAACTGAAATTGCAGTGCAGCAGATCAGCAGTGGAAGTGCTATGAGCAGCACAGATGCAGGATATTGAGAGGGAGCTGCAGTACAGTGGTTGCAGTGGCAGTGGCGGAGTCATGGGAAGCAGTACAGAATGGCAGCAGTAGTGTAGAGTTGAGTGGCAGGAGGCCAAGCTTCAGCAACACAGAACCAATGCCCAAAATCATGTAATGCATAAGTGTGAAGTATTGCTAGAGCACACCCTTGATGCTAAGAGGGAGTGTTGAGATTTTGTGTATTTGGGGTAGCATCAGTTGTGCTCTAGGTCCCAAATTTGTAGGAAAGACTAGAGTTCACCTGATCTACAAGACCTAGAAATGGATTTGGGAAATTTCATCTGGTTTAGGTGATATTAAATTAATTAATTATTTTAATGTATTTCCTAAGTTAAAACTTAGGAAAATAAAATAATTAAAGTGAATTTAATTAAACATGTGATGAAATTGTCTTAATTCACACGGATCAAGCTTTCTTTTAATCTTAGCCATTGATTAAGGATTTAATCTTTGTCGTTGATTTGTCAACGAGAAAAGTATAAAGGAAAGGCTTGGGGTCATTTGGAAAACACACAGAGGCAGAGCATTGAAGATAAGATGAGATTCTAGGGCGAGGTTTACTAAGAATTATTAAGTGTTTCAGTTGCAGAGAGGGGAATTTAGACCAAGGGGATGATCTGATCCCGGGGTCTAGAATACACAAGAGACAGAGAAGATATCATGAAAGACAGTGCAGAGGAAGGCAACAGCAGCAGCAGCAGATGACAGCAGCAACAACAACAAAAGGCAGAAGCAGCAGCAACAATAGCAGACAACAACAACAAACAGCAGCAATAGTAGCAGCAGTAGCAAGGACATCGTGATTTTTCAGGAAGCCCTTCAGGGGTTACGCAGAGACCCTTAGGGGCAGCGTAGTGACTGCGTCACCCATTTTTGGGTAACTCAGTCCCTTTCAGAGGCAGCGCTGAGGGTTTGGAGGCCATCCAAGGCTGACGTTGAGCCTGTCAGGGGCTTCAAAGGCTGACGTAGTGTCTTTCAGAGGCAAATCTAGGGTTTCTAGGCCTAGATCTGGGTGAGTTCTGTAAATCACGTTTGAGGGTGTGGATCAGTCAGTATTGTTGGTCTTAGATAAGCCAGGTGCTGCAGATATAGAGTTTTCTCTGTAGGGTTTTCCAGATCTGGAACCCAGAGTTGTGTATTTAGAAATATTCTTAATAATAGAGCCCTCCAGTAGCCAGAGACATGTTTTCCCACATTGGGTTTTTTCGGGGACAGTTTTTCCAGAAATAATTGTGTCACTTTGTCTATGCATGTGCTTATTCTAAATCTAAATTGGTAGAGATCTGTTATGTGTTTTACTTTGATTTTAACTTGAATTTATTTAGTTGATAACTTGCATAAGTAGGAGAAGCTTAACCGGGTTAACAAAAATAATTTCTGCATAAGAATTAAGATTTAGAAATTTCTACAACGAAAGGGGGGAATTTTTTTACAAAACTTTGAGGGATCTAGTGGAACAGATGTATAGATGTTTTTTCACTTACAATACAAAAATCAATCCAAAGATTCCAAGAACCAAATTTTATCTAAACTACAGAAAGATTTTCCAGAGAATTGGTCAATAAGTCATGTCATAATTTTAATAGAAAAAATGTACAACAACAAAAAAGAAGGAATGAAAAAGTAATATTCCTTTAAATTTTTTTCTATATATATATATATATATATATATTACTAGAAATCAATCATTTATAAATATCACTTTTGTTATATTTACTTTTCATATATCAATATAAAAATTAAATAGTTTATTGTCATGTTACATTTTCAGGAAGATTCTGGAAATATCAAAGGATGAACGAGTTGATATAAGAAATATGCCAGTAGAAATGTCCAAAAAGGTGTACAAGGAGATGGCCAAAGAAATGGACATAATTGCATCGCACGAGGAGCCATCTCAACAACAACGTGCTTCAAATGTAATATATAATCATTGAATTTTACGATTAGAAACAATAAATCAACAATTTAGCATTAAATATTAATTTTCAAGTATTTTCTTGCAGAAAAAAAATAAAAAAATAAAAAATAAAAATAAAATAAAAAATGATGGAACTCATTCAACACATAAAACAGAACGACAAGGAAGAAAAGGGTTGATATCTAAATTTGTGAGTAATTGTTATTTCCTTATAACAACTTAACTAGATTTCATTTTTGTATTTTTTAAATTGTTTAATATTTCCGTCTATAATTAATAGAAAATATATATATATTTTATATTAGATATATGATTTGTTATGGGATATAAAACTTGCAAGAAACAAAGTATGGAACTGCGCCAACAAATGAAATGTTGAAAGATGGCATGAGATTTGGTTTTGAAATAATGTGTATAGTTCAAGAGTCAATTGTTGCTATGGTATGTCATTTATTTTCAATTTACATTGATGTATATTATTTAATATTGCAATTTTCATTATTCTCACCAATGTATGTACACTCATTATAGTTTATTTTTATGTTTGTAGATGGAAGGTGAAGAAGAAGAAAACAATCAACATCATGAACAAAACATTCCTCAAAATAACCCAAGTCATGGAAGTAGCTCAAGCAGTGACATCAGTTCAAACGAAGATTGATGATCATTATGTTTGGATATCAAAGCAAGGCATTTTATTTTTTTAAATATTTTTCTATGAAATCAGACATTTTTTTTAATGTAATGGACATAGTGTCCCAATTGAAAGACAAAGAGATACCAATAATTGTCCCATTTTGTATGAAAAAGAGTGTCTTATATATATATATACATTTTAATTTATTCTGTTGTTTTCTCCATTGTCACTGTGAAATGTAACACCACTGATTAAATATATGGATGATTAAATATTATAATGAAGAGATGTGAAATCTGATGATATGATATAAAAAATTAATCCAAACATCACATTCAAATGCACTAATAAAAATTTAATTGATATGAATATCGTTATAAGATATGTGTCGACTTTTGATAAATAATGAATTTTAAAAAATCACAATAATTGCACTGTCACAGGTCGATGTTTCTAAAAAATACAAAATGAACACCAGTGCGTGTCAGTTATTGTGCACCAGTGCATTTCTATGACCTATGGGCACTGCACAAATACCAATATCAATACCAATTATAAATCTCGATGCTTTTGTGAGATACTACGCACTGGTGCATTTCTACGACCTATGGGCACTGCACAAATACCAATACCAATTAGAACGATCGATGTGTTTGTGTGATAGTGCATGCCGGTGCGTTTGTATAATACTCCACACCGGTGCGTTGATTCGACTTGTGGGCACCGCACAAATCCAAATACCAATTAGAATGGCTTGGTGCGTTGTATCAGTTAGAGTGCACCTGATGCGGTTTTATACCTTAACGACCTGATGCATGAACTTTCGACTGCCTCGGGGTGAATGTCTGGCTAACACGCACCAAGATGGTTCTAAAAGCCCTGGGGCGTCCTATATTTTTTCCATCCCGGTGCTTTATAATTTTGCAGTACCAGTGTGTTCACTCTAAAACGCACTAGTGTGTTGACACCTGAGTAGCGCACCGATGAGAAAACATCTGTAATAACCTTAAACCACCCAATTTTTTTTAGTTGTGTTGAAATTCCAATAGAAGCTCCACCAAAACTTTCGTTACCGAAAACATATGTTGTAGAAAATGTTTTTTTGACAATTTTGGCCAATTTTATAACACTAAAAACCTACGCTAGAGGGTCTTTTCCTTGTAGTGCAATCAACTGAGTGTATCATCATTTAGAGATTATCATCATCATTTCAGTGATCACCACCACCATTTCATTTAATTCAGTTTCTCCATTAGGTCATTAGGGTTTCAAGGTCACCAAATCTTCCATTTCATGCATAAAATATGGCAATTGGAGGAGTGGTGATAGGAAAGCTTCTTCAAAAAATCTTGATTTCAAAAATGTAATTTTATGTTTCTATATGTAATAAGTACTTCATGTTCCTAAGGCTGCAGTTCAAGTTTTGAAAAATATTCAAGGTTCAAAAAAGTTACAATGTCCCAAAGAAGCTACAATGTTCCAAAAAGTTACAAAATGTCCAAGGTTACAAAGTTCACAAGTGAAAGTCATGCTAGAAAAAGGTATGTGGAGCCCATCATCATTCAAAATGAGTCATTTCATGTTTATAAAAGGGACAAAAAGACAATGTTATTTCATTTTCACTCTTATTTCCTCTCATCATCGAGCTCTCCTCTCACAGTGGCATGAAATTTGGGTTTTTTACCTCACACTGGAAAAAAGTTGACCTCCTTGTGCATATAGAGACTGCGCTATGTTTCTAGAGGAGTACGCTGCACATAGGAAGTCTGTGCTACGCACGGGTGCTATGAACAGGTGGCCTTCACTGTGCACGGTGCAGAGTTGTCTAGAAATGGAGTTTATCACTCAAATTTTATTTTTCAAAGTTTCATATTAGCTATTTCAGTCTTCAAGCTTCCTCCAAAGGTAATTGACGCCTTTCATACCCCACCTAGCATTGTTTCTCGAGAGGACTTAATGAAACAAATTTCCTCCTAGGGTTTGCTTGAAATTTGTGGTTTTGATTCCCAAGTGTTTAATTACTGTAGCAAACCCTATATTTCTTGCTCTTACACCTCCGTTGGCACTTGACATATCACTTCCATCCATTACATACCCATTTCCCTTCATTTTCACACTCTCCCTACAAACCCTAGCCCCATTCTTCCAATTTAAGTTGTTTTCCTAGCTAGGACCGTGTTTGAATTTCCTACCCAGTTCCCTCAATTATTTCACTCCCTAAAGCTCCTAAGACCCCTGGCCATCTCCCTAAATTTTCCTACTCCCATCCCACTTCACCAACTCTCTCATTTTATCCCTTTACTCCCTTCCTTGTTTTTCCCTCCTACCATCTAGTGTTTCATCATGGACACTGACTCATCACCATTAGAGAAGATAAAATATAAAAAAGGAAGAAAGATATTGAGGTTTTAGCCCTCTAATTGAAATTAAATTACTTCCTCACCATTCATCAGAAAATTCTTTGAAGATGTCAATTGTTTAGGGTTTTGTCAAAGAGTAGAGGAGGTAGGTTTTCATGAGAAACTCACAGATATGTTTTCCACCAATTTAAAAGGAGAAAAAGTCACCGTTGTAGGGGTTGATTTCATATTCTCAGTAGATGCCATATCTCATGCTACAAAGATACCAAACCATGGTGAGTATTGGTTCAAAGGCATGAACCTAGACCTAGAGCAGTACAAATCCTACTTGAAATCACATTATAAAGGAGTTGATTCACATATTTTCCCATGTAGATATTTGCTGGAGAGATATGCACCCTTGATGAAGGTTTTCATGAAAATTTTCACATGTGACGACAGGTTTTCAATATTGTATCAATACCACATTATATTTCTCATGCACTTCACAACTATGAAGTCTCTCAATTTGTGCAATTTATTGTATAGGAGTGTGATCAAGATGTCTAAAAAGGTGCAAGTGAAAAACAAAGAGCATTATCCTAGTATCTTCCATCATAGTTTGGTGAAGTTCATAGTTCTCCATCAGTTGGCAGAAAAGAACATGACATGGGATTCCTTCATTGAGGCAACTTTAAAACTACTACACCAAGTCAACAAAAAAACATGTCACCTACCATGCAGGAGGTTGGTTCATCAAGCAAGGAAGAAGTAGTGACAAAGAGACCTAGGCCTAAGGTCACTCATACATATCAGAGGGGCACAAGTCTTGTGTTTTCTCCTCAAATTGAGGAAGGGGCCAAGCCTACACTAGCAGAGCAGGGAACATCAGTACAACATGACACATTCATGCATGATGAGGAGGAGCATGAGTTTGACCTAGTAGACTTGGAGGATAGTGATGAGCATGAAAATCTAGAGAGGGTTATTAAATACAAGGATGCACATATCAAACAGCTCCAAGACAACTAGGCAAGGGAAAACTTCATCATTTCATTACTAGAGAAAGAAAACCAACAGTTGAAAACAAAACAATTGGTTTTGGAGAAAATCTAGTTTGAGGCAAAAAATCATGATGTGAAAGGAAAAGTAGTGGCTGACATAGATGAGCATGATGAGCATGAAAAACATGTAAGAAGAAAGAGGCCAAGAACCATGGGTCTCAAAAGAGCATTGCAGAAGGAAAAAGAGAAAAACCCTACAGATGAAGAGCTCAGTTTTGAAGATAGAATTGAAAATGAAATCAATGAGAACAAGGAGTTTTGGCTTGAAAATGTCAACATCCACTTGGAGAAGCTCCTTGACAAGGCCAACGGGGATAACAAGATTCATAAGCACATGGCTAATCATTACTATGCCCTAAATCAGATTTGTAATGTCAAGGTCAAACAACTACAAACCAAACAAAAGGAAACCCTAATCAACCATGAGGAGAAGGGTAAGATGGATTTACATGTTGATGCCTCCATGCTTGCATGACACACCTCATTTGGAACTTCTGGACCAATTTTGAGCATTTTTTTTGTTTTGGTGAAATTTGGTGCAAATTTTAAAAACCCAGGAAATTTCGCTAGGTTTAGAAGCGTAGCAACCTCGCGTTGCACTTCTTCCTCAGGCCTCCAAATGGAAAAAGGTCAACATTTATAGAAAGCTCTTGGCCTCCTCTCAAAACCTATTTGCTCATCTTTTTTATTTAGGCCTTCAATTTTGAGAAAAGTGATAAAAAGGGGTCAAAAATCAACATTATGCCCCTCTTTTTTATTTTCGTTGCGCTTCTGGAGACACCTTGGGAAAATGGCTATAACTCAGTAAAAAATGGGTCATTTTGCATGCACAAATAGTCAAAAGTCATATAAACTCTCCCAGATTTCCAGAAAAGGTCTTATATTTCAATTTTTACTTTAGGAAGGCACCTAAAAAATGCCTCCAACAGCTCGTTGCGCTTCTGTAAGTTTATGATAATTTTGATGAATTTTCACTATGTAATTTTTGTCAATTTCCAGTTTGAATTTTGTAAAAGTTAAAAGGTAAAAGTGTATGAATGTAAATGGTCAAAAGTAAATTTAAATGGGTAATATAGGGTTGATTAGGTGTCTTATACTCCATTTAATGCTTTTAGTATTTGTCTCTTGATGGTTATGAAAAGGAGGAATTGATTGAGTAACCTCCCTAGTGCGTAGCAGACTTTGGATAGGTGCGTGTATTTTCATTTTCTTGTTGGAAATTCAACCTCAGGGAGGATTTCGACCTTAATGGCTATATGAGGCACTTTGTAATCAATTTCAAAGGTTAAATGCTATGGAATTTAGCTTGGAACACTAATATACTTTGTGAATTTAGAATGAACTAATAGGAAAAATTTGCAGCTATTGTGGTGGTATTCACGTGGTATGTGCTTTAGTAGTTTTTTAATTCTGTGATCATATGTTTGAATGTATTATACCTTCCATTTCCATTTCCATGCTACATGTGTTTGCTTTCTAAGATAATAAACAAAATTCATTGGTTTAATGCTCTGTTTTGGAGAAGCTTTCACATTTTTGTTCATTTTCTTCTGATATAAACAAATTCATGAAATTCATTCTCATTTTGAAACCCTACCAATCTACCCTATACACAATGACAACTCTAAAGTGCTAAAGTGTGTGCCTACCTTGCCCCGTTACATTTTTGCAAATCTGATTTTCAGAGCCCTGACCTAGTCCTCCCAGATCTAAATCACCCTCCAACACAAAAATCAAATCAAACAAACCCTAATCTGCATACCTAGCCTAAAATATTCATCTCACAATCAATTTTTGGTTGTGATCTCATTGAGAGAGCCCTCTCAGTCTAGTAAGACTAGCTACTAGGTCAAAGTGGTATGTGGTTACCTTTGTCAGTCTCCTTCTCAACCTTTAGAGAACTAGTAAAGTGCTAACAAAATAAACAATAAATTACCATTATTACTCATCATTAAAAATAGTGTTTTTTAATATTCTTCATCTAACATTTCATATTTAAAAAAATCCAAATAATTCAAAAAAACACAAAAAATATATATATATATATAAAACTTATAGCAATATGACTCAATAAAATTAACTTACATTTCAAAATATATCATGTAAATGTAAACTCTGAATACTTATTTCCCTTTCGCATTTCTTTACAATGGAACTAACCTTTGAAATTTATCTCAAATATTGTCATTTAGGGTACTATATTATACTATTAAATATATAGGCTGGACGCTCAACTACTTGCCACTTTTCCATATTCATATCTTTACGATTTTCAAAGATGTGTCAAATTTAAGATCTTTAGAGATTTACCAAATCTAATATTTAATAATTTTTTAAAATGTATTATTTATTTAGCGTTATTAAAGCTAAGTGAACAAATATAATATAATTTCTATTTTTAAATATTTCATTTAAAGTTATATATTAATACTACTTTGGCATTTCTAAATATCCATCAAATCTAATTTAAAAAAAAATAAAAGCTTATTTTTATTCAATTTTATCCTCATATTTTTCAAATATATTATGCATTTAATAATAAAATCGTAATTTTTTAGTTTTTAACATTTTATTGTGAAATAAAGCAGTGTGGAAACTAAGAAATTTAAAGTTCAAAGTTTAAGAAGTATAAAAATAAGATAAATAATATTTTACTAGAAAAACTTAGAGAAGTTTATAAGACAAACCACGTAGAACACCCCTTCACAACTTTCCTTCCACCACAGAATCAAAAATGCACTCTTCTCTTAATATATATATAAATTCTTTTAGAGTGGAATTTCCTTAAATCTATATCAATGATTGTGGGGAAAACTCCACAGTTAAGCGCGCTTGAGCCAGAGGAGTTCTGGGATGGGTGACCTCCTGGGAAGTCCTGGTTACCGGGTGCAAGCCCTGGAAGTGATGATTGACGCTATGTGATTCATTTCACTAGTTTCAATCTCACTTCTTCACCCCTGTGAGCATCACCTGATGCAATGAGTGCTAAGTGGACTATTCAAAAATCATGAGAAATTAGTCAGTTACGATTACCTCTCATGGAAATGGTCATAGATGAATGACTAAATTAACGCAGTTGAATCCCGAAAATGATATCTAATATAATGCACTGCGGAAACCCCTCATACTTAAAATACTAAGAGTAAAGGGATCTCTTCTTGAATGGTTCATGAGGCACAATAGTTGCTAAGGTTTTGCAAATGGGGTAGCAAGCTAAGTGGGCTTGATTGTGGGGAAAACTCCACAGTTAAGCACGCTTGAGCCAGAGGAGTTCTGGGATGGGTGACCTCCCAGGAAGTCCTGGTTACCAGGTGCAAGCCCCGGAAGTGATGATTGATGCTATGTGATTCATTTCACTAGTTTCAATCCCACTTCTCCACCCCTGTGAGCATCACCTAATGCAATGAGTGCTAAGTAGACTATTCAAAAATCATGAGAAATTAGTCAGTTATGACTACCTCTCATGGAAATGGTCATAGATGAATGACTAAATAACGCAGTTGAATCCCGAAAATGATATCTAATATAATGCATTGCGGAAACCCCTCATACTTAAAATACTAAGAGTAAAGGGATCTCTTCTTGAATGGTTCATGAGGCACAATAGTTGCTAAGGTTTTGCAAATGGGGTAACAAGCTAAGTGGGCTTGATTGTGGGGAAAACTCCACAGTTAAGCGCGCTTGAGCTAGAGGAGTTCTGGGATGTGTGACCTCCCAGGAAGTCCTGGTTACCGGGTGCAAGACCCGAAAGTGATGATTGATGCTATGTGATTCATTTCACTAGTTTCAATCCCACTTCTTCACCCCTGTGAGCATCACCTGATGCAATGAGTGCTAAGTGGACTATTCAAAAATCATGAGAAATTAGTCAGTTACGACTACCTCTCATGGAAATGGTCATAGATGAATGGCTAAATTAACACAATTGAATCCCAAAAATGATATCTAATATAATGCACTGCGGAAACCCCTCATACTTAAAATACAAAGAGTAAAGGGATCTCTTCTTGAATGGTTCATGAGGCACAATAGTTGCTAAGGTTTTGCAAATGGGGTAGCAAGCTAAGTGGGCTTGATTGTGGGGAAAACTCCACAGTTAAGCGCACTTGAGCCAGAGGAGTTCTGGGATGGGTGACCTCCCGGGAAGTCCTGGTTACCGGGTGCAAGCCCCGGAAGTGATGATTGACGCTATGTGATTCATTTCACTAGTTTCAATCCCACTTCTTCACCCATGTGAGCATCACCCGATGCAATGAGTGCTAAGTGGACTATTCAAAAATCATGAGAAATTAGTCAGTTACGACTACCTCTCATGGAAATGGTCATAGATGAATGACTAAATTAACGCAGTTGAATCCCAAAAATGATATCTAATATAATGCACTGCGTAAAACCCTCATACTTAAAATACTAAGAGTAAAGGGATCTCTTCTTGAATGGTTCATGAGGCACAATAGTTGCTAAGGTTTTGCAAATGGGGTAGCAAGCTAAGTGGGCTTGATTGTGGGGAAAACTCCACAGTTAAGCGCGCTTGAGCCAGAGGAGTTCTAGGATGGGTGACCTCCCGAGAAGTCCTGGTTACCGGGTGCAAGTCCCGAAAGTGATGATTGATGCTATATGATTCATTTCACTAGTTTCAATCCCACTTCTTCACCCCAGTGAGCATCACCTGATGCAATGAGTGCTAAGTGGACTATTCAAAAATCATGAGAAATTAGTCAGTTACGACTACCTCTCATGGAAATGGTCATAGATGAATGACTAAATTAACGCAGTTGAATCCCGAAAATGATATCTAATATAATGCACTGCGGAAACCCCTCATACTTAAAATACTAGGAGTAAAGGGATCTCTTCTTGAATTGTTCATGAGGCACAATAGTTGCTAAGGTTTTGCAAATGGGGTAGCAAGCTAAGTGGGCTTGATTGTGGGGAAAACTCCACAGTTAAGCGCG
Organism: Pinus albicaulis; assembly: GCA_034641835.2. Taxonomy (NCBI): domain Eukaryota; kingdom Viridiplantae; phylum Streptophyta; class Pinopsida; order Pinales; family Pinaceae; genus Pinus; species Pinus albicaulis. The sequence goes on along the minus strand of CM076574.1, from coordinate 846,699,305 downwards.
CTTGAGCTAGAGGAGTTCTGGGATGGGTGACCTCCCGGGAAGTCCTGGTTACCGGGTGCAAGCCTCAGAAGTGATGATTGACGCTATGTGATTCATTTCACTAGTTTCAATCCCACTTCTTCACCCCTGTGAGCATCACCTGATGTAATGAGTGCTAAGTGGACTATTCAAAAATCATGAGAAATTAGTCAGTTACGACTACCTCTCATGGAAATGGTCATAGATATCTATATCAATGATTTTAGAGTGGAAAAAAAATGGAAGAATGAACTTGTAGGGTCATTTTAATGGCAGGTTCCAATGTAGAAAATTAGGATTTGAAACCTTTTAGATTTTTTTTTATACATAAACTGACATTTTTTTGAGTGAAAACTTTCCTCGTTTATGTTGAGACTCCCATCTACACTCATAGATCTTTCTAACAACATAGACATCATGTCAATTAGAGCTCGTATGCAAAAAATTATGCCTCCCACAAGTTGACCTACCATGTTGACCACCGTGGTATGATAAAGATGCCACATCAGTCCTCATTACTCACTCATATAGGGATATCCATGTATGGACTTTCAAGAAGATTTTAGAAGGTCCAAAATCATAACTCTAATGAAGGGTCGAGGAAGTCAAAAACCTATGCTTAAATGGATATTGAGAAATGTTAAATATCGAACAAATAAGAGGAAAAGGGGTTCCATTCTATTTCATTATATTGTTTTATAGTTGAGTAGGTTATCTAAGAGTGGAAAGTTGGGTAGTAGAAAAGAAGATGATAAGATTCAGTAGCAACTTTCCAGGCCACAATTGTAAGATAATTTCGAATGGAGTACCTTTTTCTTTGTATTTGCATATTTCCAATATTAAAGAAAAGTGATCAACTTAAGCTTATATTTTGTTTATTTGTGAATAATATATGTATATTTTTTTATTCTATATTTTTCACATTTCTATTATTTTTATCCATTAAGCATAAAACCAATACTTAAAGAATCTAAAATTTAAAGGAAATAAACCTTTATAATAAAAATTTCAATATTTTATAAGATTTATTAGGATGAATAGTTCCAATAAAATATACACAATAATTTAAATATCATGTATACTTTAACAACAAAACACACAACACATTAATAAGGAACAAAATACCAAATATATAAGATACATACAAATTTCAAATTGAATATCATATGGAATTTCTTTTCAAATTCTCTCTCTTTTTTTAATTCAATCATTTTTATTAAACATAAAATATATGAAACACCACAAATTTTTTATATATAAATAATACAATTCTCTTTCAAAAATAATAAAAATTTTCAACCACATTAATTTATATATTTCAAAGCTTTTAATGCAATTTACATATCATTTACAAATATTTTCCACTCCTCTCTTCATAATTATAAGTCTTTGAAATAATATATAATTTTTTATCATCACATATAGTACTTCCTTTAAAGTCCTTGTTTTTCCTATTATAAATAGCATTAAATACTATGTAACAAAACAAACTCAGTATAATTCAATGAAAAAAATTCGAATACATAAAATTTTATATTAGATTTGTATAATTGAAATTATAAATATATATTTATAAAATATTCATGAAAATTATTATTTTTAAATAAAAACACTATTAAATATTTATAGTATATATAGAAAATACAATTTTAATATTTTCAGAATAAATCTCACATCGCCCAGTGAATCGATTATTAAATATGTGTTAAACACATAATTTGGCGAAAAATGAAATCAATTATACATTAATGATCATAAAAATTGGTGTATGTAATAATACAACAAGAAAATCATTGATTTAGTTTTCAGAGTTTTTTGAACTCCAATAACTAATCACCATAACATACACTAACCCAAACTACAATCTTGAGGATTAGGTGTCTAACATTCCCCCTCAATCCAAAGAGATGTAGCAAAATCCAAGAATGAGATTTAAAAATGCAAAAATGCATCTCAACGAAGAGCTAAATTTCTCTTAGAAATGGTTTTCAAAGATGACCACAAACCAAGGATGGTTTAATAGAAAACCACAAACGATACTAAAATGTGGGAGAAAACTCAAGGTATCAACCTATAATAAATTTTTTTATATGTTCAAATGGAGGAAAGTTACCAACGGCATTTACAGTAGTATTTTCCCATGGAATTGACTTTCATTTCTTAGGAAAAATAATAAAATAAAAACATAAAGAAAGTCCATTTAGCTTATAAAAATAAAGAGTAGCTATGTCTTTGGATCAACTTGAGTTATCTTGTAGTTCCTTATTTGATGAGTAGTCGCATGGAAATGTATCTTATTTTCTATTATTAATATAAATAAAAAATTGCAATATTATTAATATAAATAAAAAATTGCAATATTTTCAAATCTCGTTTGAGATTTATTCTCAAACTAACTGGCATTCCCATCTTCGATGGTATTGCATATCACCCTAGTTGGTGTCTCATTTTTTGTGCAGTTGGCAAATCATATCGATACATGTGAAGGGTTTCACACATCTATTATTTTTTGTGTGTGAGGGTATTGGTCTTGGAGTTTCTTGCAAGTTTCAAGTGGTACTATTATCATCAAATGGCCAAAGGGGAATTATACAGTAAATTGCACGAATTTTTTTGGAAGGCCGAAAGCTCTTGCACGTAATGTGTTGAAAGGGCCGAAAGCTCCTGCTAAGAGATTGTCATAATGGTTTGTTTCTGAGTATCGTGCTGAAGAACCGTGTGGGGAGGCAAAGGCATTGTCGATCTCAACTGTCACACATTGCCAAGGGTTTAGTTTACTGTGTTAAGGGAGATTCGTTTGGGATTTCTCTGCATGTTTATTGGATCAGAATATATAGTGAACACCATCATAAAGAGAGGCAGTAGTTGACTAATCCATTTGGCTGCATCATAACCGATACTGAACGGTTGTTGAGGCCGACATGCCAGATCTGAGATAAGCATCCCATCACGCACCAAATATCTTCACACATAGAACCATGGGTTTGCAGGCACAGTGGTACATCAACAGTCGTGATTTTTGTGAATTGGGAAGGGCCACTTGGGTTGTGGATAATTGAGTTGAGTGGGTCAAGAGAAATGGATCGAAGCTCTTTACAACAAGAAGTGTGGCCATACCCAAAGAAAGGATCACAAAAGTTGCAGAAGGCGGAGGAGAATTAGGTACCAAAGGTAAGCGCTGAGAAGCTATTTCCGCATCACTACTACAAGTCTGTTCCAGATTGCCACCATTATTCATTAGCTGTATCGCCAATAGAGGGAAGCGCACTCTGAAAGGCCCAAGGCCATTACGCCAAGCAGAGAAAGATTGTAGGAGAATCGTTTGGAAGAGCCTAGGGGCCATTTGTATGATAGGGCGCGGTTGATCGTCCGTCCCTTGGTCGATTACAGTTGGTTGTGGGTTTCCACTATTTAAAATATATTCACTTGCGTGGTATTGAAAGCTGCCCCATAATCTATGCACCTGAAAAAAAAACAAAAAGAGATCAGGACTGTCACCTGGTATGAAACAAGGATTCGTGGGTTGCTCTATTTTGGAATTCCTACGCTCTTCACCCTCACTCCTCAGATGGTTGGTCGAGCATATTCAGTGACATAGAATATAGATGCTCGGGGTCTAACCGGGACACATAAAGCAAAGCAATCTGACTTTCGTCTCTTCCGAAAGCAACACCTTTGTAAATCAAATCCAATCTGCATATGTGGATGGGAGGTTCGATTCATAACTCTTGACTATTGTTCCAAGATTTGATCACCCGATTGAACAGCATATTCATCAGAATGGTACCTCCCTAGGAAAAATGGCCCATTTGAATGAACGTGGTTGAATCAAGGCTTCATGGGTTGACTAAAGGATTCGTGGGTTGAATGAACGTTGTCTTGAATGAAGGAATCAATGGGTTGAATGAAGGATTCGTGCCGAAAATATTTGAACGACGAAACCTTACTTTAACAGGTCTGCTGCATTCCCAACCAAGGATGATCCCTCTATTAAATGTTCACGGTCCCTCCCTTGGTTTGATATAATCAAACACCATTATATTAGTCATAAATTTAGGCCATCCTCTTTAACGTATCATGATAATTGAATGCTTTAATTTATGCCACTTCATCATATGTTTTGTATGATGGTTTATTTAAATGGTTATTGAGTGCTTATGTTCACATGATTATTGGGTGCTTTTGGTGGTTTATTTAAATAGAAGTTGGGTGATGAAAATAAAGGACTAGGAAGATTTTTTTTTTTTTTTTTCTCACTTTACTTTTTTTTAAAGAAATCTAGTGAGTTATTGGTAAGAATGAGTTTGAGGATATAACGATTTTGTTTTTAGGAGAGATAAGGGTTTTTGGTTTGTAAAAAAAATTGAGGGGAGATTCGTTTCTAATTGTGTGGGTTAAATTTGTTGAAAATATTTGGGAAGGTATGATTGAAAAAATATTCCTATGAAGAATTAGTGTATTCTTGCTTTGGTATGGGAGAAGATGGGTCATCTTGAAGATACTTTGGAAAACACCCAGAAACTTCTTGATGAGTTAGTGAGAATATATACTCCTTTAAGCACCAATACCTCTTTAAACCAAAATGATGGTCAAAGCAAGAGACCATTCTCGAAAAGAGTCTATTTCATTCTATAGTCAAAGCACCCATGGGAAGCGAAGGAAGGACATGGAAGAGGGACTAAGCTCTTCACACTTGGATTTGAATTACAAAAAACAAAGTTAGACATGTACCTTCATATGTTGGAGGAAGTAGACACATGGTTGTCTAGGGTGGGGCAGCCAAAATGGAAGAAACTTAGTTGGGTTCTCAAGCCATCTATGCTCATATTAATACAACCCAAACTTTGGGAACATCCTTTTGGAGAGGTCATAATCACATTTTCTTCTTGTCTCAGCAGGATCATGGCTTTAACATCACCACTACTGCCTTACAATAATGATATCATGGAGGAGATATTGCAAGTGATAGTAGAAGCCCTTCAGGGGTTGAACGACATTATGCTTCCTACTTATCAAAAGCGGTGAAAATTTTTAAAACTCATGGCAGAGTCTAGCTTTGGCACATTCATGCTGAATTTGGAATGTGACGATTTGATCTTTCAATTGCTCCAACTCTTTTACACCAGTATTACATCAGCTCGTTCAAACCATTTCAAAGCATGCATGCAAAATATCATGTCCTTGTTCTTAAAAGGAGATGCCAACATCTGCAAGATAATAAGATCCAAATTTTTAACCATTTGGATGAAGGAACCACATGGATCACCAGTTGCCTATGATCTAGTCGAGAAGTTGGTCAAGAAAAACAAAAAATTGCTCATAAGGTGCTGACTAGGAAGGAGTTGAGAAGGATTGATAGAGAAAGTAAGAAAAAAATCTGCAGCAAGAATGAATTAAGGAGGAGAGGACTATACTTTATCTGCAAGGGACCTTGGGCCCTCAACCATTCATGTCTAGGTGATAAGGAGGAAACAAGGGAAAAATAGTTAGGGACTTCTTCAGATCATGGGGATTCATCCATAGTTGGGTTCACCGGTTTTCAGAAGAGAACTTATAAAGGATTCAAGCAGTCAAGTACATATGGTGAGAAAAAACACCATGTTTTTTAGAGAAACTTACAGGGCAAGATGGTGATAATCAGTCAGCTTGACAAAGTACATGGGGAAGGAAGGAGTTAATTCATCCTAATGATGTGGTAGTTGAGTCCATAGATATCTAGGAGAATATCCATAAAGAGTATGGAAAATCAGGTTTAGATAACAATCCACCAGTACATCCATGTCTGACAACTAGAGAGGGTGGAAAACTTATCCCCACATGTGGAGAAGGCCAGGAAGAAGACATTCAAGAAGAATCAAATGAGGATCTAATAGTAATAAACTGACATGATGAGCATGATCATGCGGGACAACATGGAAAATATAGTATGCAGGATGAGACATTTATGGAGGGCCAGTCAAAGGTTTAAGTTGAAGCTACGGTCGTGGTGCATCTGGTGCAAACAGATACAAAGACATTCAACAAGGCACTAGAATTTCCAAAACAGGGCTTTCGGGAAAGGATCACACATTTCAAGACATATCTTATGATGTTGAAGCAAAGAGTCTGGACAGTCCAAGACACTATCTTACAAGAGAATAGAAAAATTGAGGATCTCATAGGGGTATGTGCCGAATCAACGACCGAGTTATTTAGTGTTGAGGAGCGACTCAAGTCCCTCCCAAGGCAGCAAAATGAGTACAGTTGGGAGTTTCAGAGCAGCCCTCTACAGGAGTTCATAGATAAGGCTTGTAACACTACCAACCCACCTATATACATTGGGAAGAGCAGGGAGGATTTCTCCAAATGCATCATGTTGGGTGACCAAGTGGAGCAGCATGAATTGAGCATCAAGCAACATCAACATAGTAAATTTGTAGATATTCACCCTTCCCAAGGCATGGATTTGCAAGAGATTATGAGTTGGTAATATATTGATGGGTTGATTCATAGGAGGATAATCACAGCCATGGGCATATGGTAGCTTGGGCCCTTTGGCACGAACAGTGATGGAAGGCTTAGATGGTACCATAACCCATAGATCCTAAGACTTAGTTCGCATTGGGATCTAGGAGAATCCATTATGGGCAGGATTGGCCAGAGGATTGTTTGGGATCAAGGTGAACCTATCGAGGGAAGGATTGGTCAGAGGATTGTTTGGGATCCAAGTATTGAAGGATCCATTCAACACCATTTAGCATGGAGGAATGGAATAACACACTAGGTTGCATGGGATACTAGTATCAATGTTTTTGTTGTGGATAATAGTGAATTGCTTGAGGACAAACAATCTTTGCGTGAGAGGATTTCTAATATTCCTTTTTTTATACATGGTCAAATGGACGGAATTTACCCATGGTATTTACTGTGGTATTTTCCCATGAAATTGGCCCCTAGTATACACATTCGTTGCTTGGGAAAAATAATAAAATAAAGGCATCTATAAATTCCATTGAGCTTATAAAAAGGGAGGGTAGCTATGCCTTTGGGTTAGCTTGAGTTATCTATCCTATTATGTTTTGTTTGTTGAGAACTTGACGAGGCCATTTCTAATATGATCCTAGGATTAAAACCCCATGAAGACCTTTGCTTGGTGGATCCATCCAGGGTTCGCACTTGTGCTTCAGTATCTGTAGTTCCTTATTTGATGAGAAGTCGCATGGAAAGGGCTTCAGTTGACATGCATCTTGTTTTCTATTATTAATATAAATAAAAGGTTGCAACATTTTTAGATCCCGTTTGTGTTCCTTTTTCTTGTTGAAATATTTTATTTAAAACACTAAAATGTGCTAGATTTATTGAAATTTTTTACGTTTGGGGATTACACAACCAATGATGGTTTAAGGATGACCATCAACTCTGGAACTATCATAATAGTTCCTCAAACGAAGCAAGTCTGGAACAATTCCTAATTTGGCATCTTTTGCTAGTGGAAGTGCCCCTTCACAAATATTAGCATGCCAAAAACATGCAATCATGCTCATTCTCATAGAGCATAAAAAAATAAAAAAATTGTCTACAACTCTAAATATGATTTCTAAACTCAAACTCTAGGATGTAACATTAAAATCAGATTAGTGAGCTCTGATTCTCTTTGACTCAAGCTTTCTTGACAAATTTTCGAACCTATATCAGACCACCAATTCCCCCCTTGTTAGGTACAAGGTGAGAAGATGAAGTACGCTTCACTACAAAATTGATCAATACTCTCGAACATATCTTGTGGTATGACCTGTAAATATTCTTGTTTGTTTTAAACCAATCCCAAGAAGAAAACCATCTAAAATTAATTTTCTTTCTTGCAATAGTCTTATGTTTGAAACATCAGTTTGAATGATGATTCTTCTTTCCATAATGTTCACAAGGATTGAGATCATAACAATAATCTTTCTCATGTCCAATTCTATCACGATGTTGGCATCTTATAATTTGTTGTGGGGAAACATCATCCGAAAACCCAACATTAGGAGATTTTATAGGCTTTGAAAAATCAGGCACATGAATAGATACATCTTTATCATATCCAACACTAGTTCTGTTTTTTTATTCACAGTTTCTTCCCAAGGTCTAACAAATCTTTTGGGAAATGTAGGTTTCAAACCAGTACTTTCGATTACATCCAAATTTACTCCTGAAATGTATTTTTTATGGGAATCAGAATAAAAAAGAGATTTGTTCTAAAAAAAAACAAGTTCAGAATCATAACACTTATGCTGAACTTCATCTTGTGGAATTGGAATTCGAGTTGCAGAAACTCGATCTTCTCTTGTGCAATTTGCAAACAATTTCTAATGTCAAACAGTGTGTCATTTTTAATTTTGACTCTGTTATGAACAATAGACAACATCAGAGTGTTAAATAAATCTAACAAATCATTGATTTTAACCATTTTCTCTAGCTTCCTATCAAAGAAAACTTGCAATCAAGTTTGAAATTGGTGTAACATTCAACCGAAAACGCACCCGTTTATATTGTAAAATGAAAACAAAAATTCATCAGATAAAAAATCGTAACATGCTCAAATAAAAGTGGAATTATTGCAACCAAAGTGTCCTCTTATTTCTTCCCAAACATTATAACGAGTATCACAACCTCCAAAATTAATTGTTGAAAAATGCAGCAAGAAAGTCTCAATTTGATTTTGCCTTGGTCAAATTAAGAAAATTGAAATTTCCACATCAACAAATAACTGGAATGCAATTAACCTATGTGACATGGCCCTTGTTACAAAGTTAGCTTAGTAAATCTCAGTTAGAGGAGTTAGATTTCAGTAGAGCGTGTGATTTCTAATTTGTAGAAATCAAGGTCAAATTTTCTAGTTATTTTTAGTTAAACTAGTTGTTGGGGGAACTAGTGGAAGGTTAGTTGTGTAGTGGGATTTTAGTCTAACTCAGTGATCATCTAGTTAACTGATCAATCCACCCAAAATATCTAGTGTATGCAGAGAATTCGAGTTCCCCAGCTGTGGTGGAGATTCCAAGACAATGTAAAATCAATTGTACACTAGTCTTGAGTATATAGGTATTACATGCAGTCAAGTTATCAAATTTGGGAGTTGTGCAAACATTTTTGAGGAAATTCCTAAACAATAGGGGCCTAAGTTCCTTAGGAATTGGGCAAGTACATAGAGGCTCAAGAAGAGGTGTAAATTGGCTAAGTCTGGGTTAGAGCTTCTCAGTGAGCTGAGAGATAGGTAATTCACTTGCAGGTTGAGCTCAGATTGAATTATCAATTGTAATGCATCTCTATTCATCAGATTAATGCAAGAAAACAATGGGGTTTTTAGCATATTACGTTCCCCTGGAAAAATATTGTGTGCATGTGTGTTATTTCTCATTGCATCTTTGATTGATGTTCTAAATTGTGAATTGAATTCTGTGAGTAGTAGAGTAGGTTTGTGTCTTGTATTTTAGATTAAAATTTCATGAGCGGTTGAAAATATATATCATAATTTCTACATGGTATCAGAGAAATTTCAAATTTGTTTCTCAGGAGGATTGAATTTGTAGTTTAGAGTAGCAGGATCTCTATAGAGTTGGGAAGAAGAACTTTAATAGGTTGAGACTAGAGTATGCCTTGGAAGAAACTCTAATTTCATTGCATGAAAGGATCACATGGAGGTAGTGTTGGATGACAATGGATTGCTGGAATATGTCACGATAGACATTTTAAAACCAAGATCAACAGATCCCCAAAACCTTGTTAAGTGGAAGAAAGATGTAGCCAAGGCGAGGAGAATAATCTTGAAGGGATTACGAGACCACATTGTCTAAAATATCCATGGGAAAGAAACTCCTTTCATAATGTGGAAAACACTAAAAAAAATTTGGAGAATCATTAGTGACCACAGGAAGCTGTCGCTCAAGGATAAATTTTGAAATATCAAGATGTAGAAGAATGATACTATTTCACGATATCTGAGCAGGTTCACACAAGTTCATGATGAACTTGGCATGGTTGGTGTAAATGTTGCAGAAGATGACTTGGCAAGCCTAGCTCTTCTAGGCCTTCCCAAAAGTTGGCATAACTACCAAGATTTGGTGAATGGGAGGGAGAAATTACCGAATTTGGAATGCTTATGGTCCAATTTGGTATAAGAGGTTAAGGCAGAACACCAGAGATGGGACTTCATCCAAGGTCGAAAATGAAGAAAACTTTGCATTGGTTGGAAAGGGAAAGAAGGGAAAAGGGAAGAAATTTCAAGGCAAAACAAAATCCAGCCAAGTGGGCAAGAAGAAAGATTTGTCAAAAATTAAATGCTTCAATTGTCATGAACTTGGGCACTATTCCACTAAGTTCCCACACAAAAAGTCGAGAAAGAAGACCCCAGGAGGAGCAGCAGGTGAAGCCTTGGCTTCATATTTCGAGCATGAATTCACCCTTATTGTATGCATGGTGAGCACAATGATGGGGAGTGTGTGGTACTTGGATTCAGGTGAATCGTTCCACATAATAGGGTGTAGATATTTTTTTAGTGACATGGAGGAGAAGGATCTCCAGATGCACATCGAGATGGGGGAAGATGGAAGGTAAAACATGATCGGGATTGGTACAATCACCTTTCAGAGGGAGTCAAGATCTCCTCTCAGACTCAAGGATGTCATGTTCATTCCAGGCCTAAAGAAAAATCTCATCTCTATTGCAGTTTTGGAAGACCGTGGTTATGATGTGATATTCAACCAAAGGGAAATCATTCATGAGACACATAGTCATGGGATGGGTGAAGAAAATCGGGGTTCGGGTGAAGAACCACTATAAGCTAGATGTGGAAGACCGTGATGCATTATGCAGTAAGGCAAAGAAAGTGTAGAGACGTGATGTGGAAGAACTTTGGCACATAAGACTTGGCCATTTTCATAATGGCACCTTGAAGATTATGCAACAAATAACTACCGAAATCCCTAAAGGAGCACTTGAGTAGCAGGGTGTATGAAAAGGATGTACCTTGAGGAAGTATTCAAAATCCACATTTCATGATCCAGATAGCAAAGCACATGCAATATTGGAAATGATCCACTCTGATATCGGTGGACCTTTCTCGACAACCTCCACTTCCAAACATAAATATTTTTTCATTTTTAGGGATGAATTCTCAAAGAAGTGTTGGATATTATGCATATGAAAGAAGCGTGATACATTCTCCAAGTTTGTAGAATTCAAGGCATTGGTTGAGAAAGAAACCAATAAGAAGGTGAAGGCTCTCAAGAGAGATAATTAAGGTGACTACGCTTCGAATGAATTCAATAATTTATGTGTGAAAGAAGGAATTCAAAGGGAGATGACAACACCTCACAACCCACAACAAAATGGGGTAGTTGAGAGAAATAACCATAACATTGTGGGAGCTGTGAGGGCTATGTTGCATGATCAAGGACTACCATTGCATTTATTTGTGGAGGCATGCAACACAACAATATATTTGTAGAACAAGAGTCCTCATCATATCCTTGGTATGATTACACCAAATGAGTCTTTCTCGGGGAGAAAGCCGAATGTGTCGCACTTCATGATTTTTGGATCCTATGTTTACTACTATGTCTCCAAAGAATCAGGGAATAAGCTTGAGCCAACAACAGAATTGGGGGTATTTTTGGGTTACACAGAAACTCCACACGACTATCATGTGTACTTAACTTCTCTCATAATGAAATTTGTGTGAAGGGATGTAATTTTTATGAGGAGAAAGTGATGCGGTGCTCTCTTGAGAAGAAACTTGAGATCCCACGAGAAGAGGAGCTTTTAGCTCCAAAGGAGGAGCCTCGGGAAATTGTGCAGCAACCACAAATTGAGGAGCATAGAGTGGAAACATCCACTCAAGAAGAACCATCCAGAGAAGGCAGAAAAGGAACCAGGGAATTTGATAGACTAGTGCGGGATGAGATTGAGAATGTGGGAGCTCCTTCGAATTGGCGAAGACAGAGAAGCTCACCTGAGAGGTGCACTGGCTACATGGCTCTAATGACCAAGCTTGTAGAGAGTGAGCCATCCTATTTCGAGGATAACTAGAGAAACCTAAATGGGTTGATGAAATGGTGGAGGAATACAAATTTATTGTAAAGAATAATGTTTGGGAAGTGGTCCCAAGACCAATAGATATATCAGTTGTGGGTTCGAGATGCATATTCAAGGTTAAACATGCAAAAAATGGAAGCATAGAGAAATATAAGGCCATATTTGTGGCCAAAGGATTCTCTCAAGTTGAGGGAATTGACTATGAGGAAACCTTTGCTCCCATAGCAAGGTATTTAGATCAATTGTTGCATTGGTTGCGCAGATGGGGTGGAAGATCCATCATATGGATGTAAAATTAGCATTTCTCAATGGGGTTATTGAGGAGGAGGTGTACATCAAGAAACCAAAAGGTTTTGAGACATTTTACCGGTAGTTTCTTGTGTGCATACTTAAGAAAGTGTTGTATGGTCTCAAACAAGCACCCTGTGCTTAGTACACCAACATCGAAAATTATCTCATTGGTTTGGGCTTCACCAAAAGTGAAGCAGATGAGAACCTCTATCATATATTGGTAAAATTTAGATTGCTTATTATTGTCTTATATGTTGATGATTTGATTTTAACTGGTGATGAGCAGTTGATCATATCTTGCAAGGAGGGCCTTGCAAAGGAATTTGAAATGAAGGACATGGGTCTCTTGCACTACTTCCTCAGGTTGGAAGTGTAGAAAATCCACATAGATTAAAACTGATAATTGTAATATGCTAAAACAATATACTTGAATCTACTCTACCAATTGCATAATCTAATCTAGATCGTGAAATCACAAAACATGAAAGAGAAAGAATTTCAATCACACAATACAGAAATATTTCCTGGGGAAAGCCTCAGCTAAAAACCACGCTATTTGTATATTGCATAAGTCAGAAAATATGAGAATATTACAATGATTTTCTCCAAACTGAGAAACCTCTACACTATCTCTATATGTCTTGCTGATTCCTAGAAATATTGGTTCAATACTTAACCAATTTTCCCCCCTCTAAGATCCCTATTTCCTTGCGTTGTTTCCTTGGGTAATTAGGTCCTATTAATTAGGGAAATTTCCAATCCATACTGCGAAATAAATTAGAGGCCTTCCTCTGACTTCATGCACCACCTGTACAATTTGGATGATTATACAACTAATAGTACTTTTCCCTTGAACTCCAATCTCAACTGGGTCTTTCTCAGAACTAACATGCATGTGTTATTATGAGTGAATCATCAATCATATGATTGATCACTAGATGTGGTTCAAGTCCAAGTTCCACTCTTTGACCTCTCACTAGTTTCTCCATTAGTTATAACTAGTTAAACTGATTTTAACTCAAATAAACTAAGTTAATTAATTACAACTCAAAATAAGCTCAACCATGGCTCCTATTTTGTAGGAGACACTATGCATGACTCAAGTTATACCTTGAAATTGAATTAATTGAGCCAAATAAGTAATACTAACTTAGTTAACGCGTACAAGTTGTCTTGTGATGTGGAATTACAATTTATTCTAATTTAATTCAAGGGAAAATTAAATTAGAATCTTTTCTTGTTTCCATTTTCAACAGGAAGTATGGAATGTTGATGGGGAACTGTTTGTTTCTCAAGGAAAGTATGCAAATGAAATACTACAAAGATTATGCATGGAGAGTTATAAACCCATGGATACACCTCTAGCGGCTAATTGGAGGAAGGAGGATTCCACTTCAGATGAAGAGGTGGATGATACCATTTATCAGTAGCTAGTGGGCTCACTGATGTATCTTGTGAACACACAACCATATATGTGATATGTAGTCAACCAACTAAGCCAAGCTATGGTTAGGCCAACCAAATTATATTGAGGGTAGCTAGGCATGTTTTACAGTACCTCAGAGGCACTACCGAGTTTGGATTATGATATAAACAGAAAAAGGGAGTGAAGGTTTGTGGCTTCACAGATGCAGATTCAACACAGATTCCATCTGAACGAAAGAGTAAATCAGGTAGAATTTCTAGCGTTGGTTTTGCAGTGGTTTCCTAGTATAGCAGGAATAAAATATTTGTGGTGCTCAATGAGACAGAAGCAAAATACATGGTTGCAATTCAAGCAACATGTGATGCGATCTGGATGAGAAAGGTACTTGTGGGAATGTTTGGTCAGATGAAAGATCCAATCGTGATATATTGTGATAATAAGAGTTGCATCAAGCTCTCTGAGTATCCTGTATTTCATGTTCGATCCAATCATATAGATATCCAATATCACCATTTATTGGATTGTGTGTAGAGGCAAATAATGTTGCTACAATAGATTCCGACAGAGGAACAAGATGCTGAGATTTTGAGAAAGGCTTTGTCAAGAGGGAACTTCGAGTCCCACAGTTGCATGATATGGGTGGTTGATAATCCATTTCTTGTTGAGAGGGAGTGTTGGAAAATGCAACAGTCTCAATTTGATTTTTCCTTAGTCAAATTAAGAAATTTTGAATCTCCACATCAACAGACAACTTGGATGCAATTAACCTATGTAACATGGCTCTTGTCACTTATTTAGCTCAGTAAATTTAAGTTAGAGGAGTTAGATTTTAGTTGAGCATGTATGATTGTTAATTTGTAGCAATAAAGGTCAGTTATTTAAAGGTGTTTTCAGTTAAACTAGTTCTAACTGGTGGAGGAACTAGTGGAAGGTTAGTTGTGTACTGGGACTTTAGTATAACTTAGTGATCATGCAGTTAACTAATAAATCAAACAAAAATAGCTAGTGAATTGGAGGAAATTCCTAAATAATAGGGGCTAATTTCCTCAGGAATTGCACAAGGAAATAGGGGATAAAGCAGAGGAAGAAATTGACTAAGTCTGCACATAAAAGAGATAAGTTATTCACTTGTAGGTTGACCTCGGATTGAGCTAGCAATTGTTATACTACTCTATTCATCAAATTAATACAAGCAAGAAAAGGGGTTTTTAGCAGATTACTTTCCCCTTGAAAAGTACTATGTGCATGTGTGTTATTTCTCATTGCATGTTTGTGATTGATGTTATGAATTGTGAATTGAATTCAGTAGAGCAATAGAGTAGGTTTTTGTTTTTTCATTTAGATTAAAATTTCATGAGAAGTTGCAAATATACACCATAATTTCTACATTAAGTTCTTTTTTTTTTGTAAAAATAAAGTTACCAGACAAAAGGATTTTAACTTGTAGCCTTTAATATACCAAGGGTAACTATATAAGCTTTTAAAACCACAATGTATTTTTCGTTTCTTGATTTCATACTTGTAAATACTATAATTTAAACTTAACCGAATCAAAATCAATGCTTAAAAAATCAAAACCTGATGTTCTGAAGCCTGATGAAGTAATGTCCCGCTTCCTCTACTACCTTTATATTATGGCAACTATCAAATTTTTGGTTGAGAAGAATATCTTCTAATTAATCCACTAGGCAAGAGATCGATAAGTTGAATTGTTCCAATGTATTACGGATCATGCACAAAGATGGATCTCGAGCTAGTGGAACTGATTCAAGCAATTCAAGAGCACTTATCTACTCGCAGCAGACAACCTGTTGGAAAAATAGGGTTTTCATGTAGAATCTCCACCTAGGCTCTATAAGGCCCCCCCACCCCCAGAAAATATAATACTGTAAATTCTAGAAAATATATTTCTCTTACAATACTCAGTCGATGGTTGGACTGACCTCGCAAAACCGAACTCAAAATCACATTGTTTCCCCTTTTTTAGGTAGTATTCTTCACAACTTTAAACAAAACCTTATAGGAACATGCTCAGATGTCTTCAAGAGATCGATGTGACTTTTTATTTGTTGGATCTCAGTGATAACTTGTGGAGATCATCGAAAACACCGTGACATATACTACTTACATCAACGGTGACATGTGAAAATACCTTGGCTAAGTTTGGCATATATTTGTTTAGGAAAAATAAATTTGTATAGACATAATTTCCAGCTAGTTGAGGTCATACACAACCATGATTGTGAGGATCTGGACAACAATGATTTGACGATATTTAAATCATAGTGGCATCACAATCAGAACTTTAGTGCAATTACGCATATTCACCAGAAACAAAAAATGGCCCTCCAACAGTAATATGCCACATAACCTGAACATTGTGTCTTATCAAATTAACAATCATTTAAGTTGAATATAGGAATTACTATTCTTACGTGGACAACGTTGACGACCTCACCAAAAATTGCAGCTACTATTTATTTAATTTGCGGTTCATTCACCCATCCAATCCAGCCTTGTCGTGGTGAGAGACAATAATGATTTCCTTCTAGTCACTATCTACATCATAAATCTTGGTCAATGCCTTCTTTGCCCACAATTTTTACTTCAAAATAATTGCAAAATTTCCCTTCTCCATAGCGAATTTCCCAACATACTTAACAGATAATTCATATAGAAATAAAAAATGAGGAGAAAAGCTAATAGTTATTAAACCTGTGAGCCGCTCCCACCACGACCACGTCAAAAGAGTGAAGATGGCTTCATAACAATGGATTAAACACATGTCTATGCTTTTCAAGCAAATTTTTAGTCGGGGAAAGGGCCAAGAAAGACGAAAATTAAATTTCCGATGGGAGAGGTAAAGCATTGCAGTCGTATTTCCTGTTTGTTCTCCACACTCCACTGCGGCTTCCAGATTTGAAAATCGTGGTTCATATCCACACAACCTCCCGCCTTAAACATTCATCTACCCGCAATAAATCCTCTGCCAACCACACTTAACTCCTCCAGCTTCAATTCCGACGACATCCAAAATGAGCTACGAGCATCAAAGTTGACCCACCGGAGGAGGTGATGTCATCACTCCTCCGGACCAATCACAATAGTTCTGTGGGGCAAAGAAACGGGCTTTTGCATAATATTTGAACTCCACGGAGTGTATAAGATTTAAAGTTTTTATTTTCAGTGACATATGTTTTATTTTATATGTTTAAAAACTTAGGCTATAAATATTTTATAATATATATTGTAAATATATTATATTTACAATATATATAAATATTGTAATGAAATGTAAAAAAATAGATATATATATATATATATATATATATATATGCAGTGTGTGCATTGACTGTGTGAGCATGTAGAATATGACCAAAGGCAAAATTGTTGTGTATTAAAAAAATAGAGAGCAAAAGACACAGAGAGTATGCAATACTGTGTGAGACATTAAATCTGAAGCAACACTGTGTTTTGTAGCAGTCTAGGAAAAAGCAATCTTTGCATTGTAATCATTTTGTAAATCCAGAACAACTCCAGTTCTAAGGAAGCAGTTTCATTTTGTAACAGTGCATTTTTTTTAATGAAATAGAAGTGTTTTAATCCATCTCTGTCCACAATTATTTTTATCTCTGTGTTTGGAGTGGAATTATAATTTTCCTCTCTATTGTTCGGAATATTCAAAAATTCCAACATGGTATTAGAGCTAGTCTAGGCTCTTTGCATTTTCCAAAGAAGTTGAAGGAAGAAGAAGGAGTTGTTGAAGCTTTTGACCAACAGTGTGAAGGCTCAACAAAACAAGGTATTTACCAAAACAGAGTTTTGTGTTTTCTTTAAAGAATACAGTCCAGAGAACTGTAAGAAGGAAGTCTCTTGAATATAGAGTTTATTTCTCAGCAGTGAGAAGGTTTATTTAAAAACACAGTCAAGGTTTTTTTTTTTTTCTAACATAGTTTAGTAATCCAGCTATGGAAGGAGCCAACATAACCACAAATATGGGAAATATTCAACTCCCACAGTTTAATGGGAAGAACTATTACTATTGGGCAATCACAATGAGAGCCCTATTTGCCTCTCAAGATTTATGGGAGCTAGTTGAAGATGGTTTAGAAGAACCAGCAAATGAAAAGGCATATAATGCCTTAACACAGGCAGAGAAAGACTTGCTGAAGAGTAATAGGAAGAAGGACTCAAAAGCCCTCTTCTATCTCTATTAGGCAGTACATGAAAGTGTATTTCCAAGGATTGCAGTAGAAAAAAGTTCCAAGGATGCATGGGATACCCTCCAGACAACCTATCAAGGTATGGAGAAATTAAAGACAACAAAGCTTCAATTAATGAGAAGAGATTTTGAAGTCATTTGCATGAAAGAGTCTGATACAATAGACTCATTCTTCACATTGTTGATTAGGTTGGTTACCCAAATGAGATCTCATGGAGAGATAGTAGAAGAAAGAAGAATAGTGGAGAAATTATTAAGGAGCTTACCCTCAAGATTTGATGTGATAGTCACAACCATTGGAGAGACAAAGGATCTCTCAAAGTTTACTGTTGATGAGATTCATGAATCATTTATGACACATGAACAAAGATTGAGCAGAACAACAGACTCGTCTTTGGAGCATGCCTTCAAGACCCAAATTTCATTTGGAAGAGGAAGAGGTCAAGGCAGATCAAACTACAGAGGAAAAGGTAGAGGCATAAGCCAAAACAGAGGAAGGGGCAGCAACCAAAGTCAGAATCAAAGCCAAGGAAACAACCAACAAGGTGGACAAAATCAAGCACATGGACAAAGGTATGATAAATCCCAAGTCCAATGTCATTATTGTAAGAAGTATGGACATTATTCCAATGAATGTAGGAAGAAACAGAGTGACATGGGTAGTAGACCCGATGCTAATTTTACTAAATAAAATCTCAGTCAAGAGAATTTGTTTTTAGCATGTAATATGGCTAAAGAGAAAAGTGAAGATATATGGTTTCTAGATTCAGGATGTAGAAACCATATGTCTGGAAACATTTCTATTTTTTCCATGTTAGATGAAAATGTAAAGTCTCAAGTAACATTGGGAACATATAGTAAAGTCTTTGTCATGGGAAAAGGAAAAGTAAGTGTTTTGACAAAGAAAGGAGAAAGGATATCAATATCAGATGTATACTATGTGCCTGGTATGAAGTGTAACCTTTTGAGCATTGGACAGCTCATTCAGAAAGGCTACAATGTATTCTTTGAAGAGGATGTATGCACCATCATGGACATACCACCAAGAAAGCATAGGATTGCACAAGTGAAGATGACAAGAAACATAATGTTTTCTCTCAATATGAGAGCAGATTTGAAGAAAGGAGCTACAATGGCAACAGTAACACAAGAGACTTACCAAAGAGAAGCAAAGGATGAAAACTGGTTATGGCATTTGATATTTGGACATCTCAACTTTGGAGGTCTAAATTTGCTACATAGGAAAGGAATGGTAAAGGGATTACAATTGATTGAAAAGCTAGAAAGCCTATGTGAAGGCTGCATCTTGGCAAAACAACACAGAGAAAGCTTTCCATCAGGAAAGAGCATAAGGGAAAAAGGCACCCTTAGAAATAGTCCATTCTTATTTGTGTGGACCAATGCAAACACCATCATTAGAAGGCAGCCATTATATTTTGACCTTCATTGATGATTACAGAAGAAAAACATGGGTTTATTTCTTGAAGTTGAAGAGTGAAGTGTTTGAGAAATTCTGCCACTTTAAGGATCTTGTAGAGAATCAAAATGGACAACATATTAAAGTCTTAAGAACAGAGAGAGGAGGAGAATATATCTCCAAATAAATTTTTCGTTTTTGCAGAGAAAATGGGATTCATAAACAATTTACAGCAAGGTATACACCGCAGCAAAATGGAGTTGCTGAAAGGAAAACTAGAACCATCATGGACATGGTAAGAAGTATGTTGAAGGCAAAACATTTTCCAAATGAATATTGGGCTGAAGCTGCACATTGCGCAGCATATGTGCTAAATAGATGCACAACAAAGAGTGTTATGAATAAAGTTCCGAAAGAAGCGTGGAGCGGCATGAAACAGTTTGTCACCCACATGAGAGTTTTTGGTTGTGTGGATTATGCACACATTCCAGATCAGCTAAGGAAGAAGTTGGACAGTAAGGGGGAGAAGTGCATATTTTTTGGATACAGTGAAGAGTCCAAAGCATACAGATTGTATAACCCATCTACCAAGGAGTTTATGATAAGAAGAGATGTGCAATTTATTGAAGAAGAAGCTTGGGATGGAAGCATTGAGAAAACAGTGAATGTAAAAATTTGTTTGTCTCATGATGAAGATGAGGAAGAAATGGCTGAAAGACATTCCTCATTAGCAGCACCACCTCCACCAACACAAGGATAGCAAGGGACACCACAAGCAGGTATGATAACACCCTTGAGAAGTGATGATAGTGCTTCTCCAAGCACATCACAAGGAGCTGTTTTGAGTGCTTCTACAAGCACAAGTTCAACAAGTGAAAGAGGAACCAGATTCAAAAGCTTGAATGAAATCTATGAGCAAGAGGCAGCAAATGAAGGTTTGAACTCTTATTTGCATTATATTTCCATGTAGAATATCTTATTCATTTGGAAGAAGCTGTAAAAGATAAGAAATACATAGATGCTATGGATAAAGAGATAAATGCAATAGAGAAAAATAAGACATGGGAATTAGTTGATCTCCCAAAAGGAAAAGAAGTAATTGGAGTGAAATGGGTTTATAAAACCAAAAGAAATACTAAAGGTAATATTGAAAGGCACAAGGGTATACTTGTTGTCAAAGGCTACAAGCAGCAACAAGGAAGATATTATGAAGAAACATTTTCACCGGTTACAAGAATGGAAACAGTAAGAGTAGTGTTGTCCATAGCAGTACAACACAAGTGGAAAGTTTACCAAATGGATGTGAAATTATCATTCCTAAATGGAGTTTTTATGGAAGAGGTATATGTTGAACAACCTCTGGGATATGAGAAAGAAGGCCAAGAGCACAAGGTATGCAAATTGAAGAAAGCTCTGTATGGGCTGAAACAAGAACCAAGAGCATGGTACAGTAGGATAGATGCCTATCTACTAGAAAATGGGTCTGATAAATGTGAAGGAGAACCCACATTATACATCAAATAAAATGATGGTAAGATGCTCATTATTTTTTTGTATGTTGATGATGTTATATTTACAGGTAATGATGCTTACTTCATTGAGAATTTTAAAACAGTCATGAAGGATGAATTTGAAATGACTGATATGGTATTGCTGAGATACTTCTTAGGAATAGAAGTAGAGCAAAATGAAAATAAATTTTTTATTTCTCAAGAAAAGTATGTTAAAGAAGTTTTGGAAAGATTTAACATGCAGGATTGCAAGGCAGTAATTACTCCTTCAGTGATCGGATTGAAGTTAAGAAAAGAAGACAGTAGCAAGGATTTTGATCCAAGTTTGTATAAGAGCATAGTTGGTAGCCTTATGTATTTGACTGCAACTAGGCCAGATATTGTGCATGTTGTGAGTTTAATTTCCAGATTTATGGAAAGGCCAAAGGAGGCACATTGGCAAGCAGCAAAAATAATTCTGAGGTATGTAAAAGGAACAAAGAGGTATGGTATTTTATACACCACTTCAGAAAATTTTGAATTGATTAGATATATTGATAGTGATTGGGTTGGAACTATAGATGACAGGAGAAGCACCTTTGGATATGTTTTTCATATGGGATCGGAAGCCATTTCATGGGCTTCTAAGAAACAACCAATTGTGGCTTTATCAACAGTAGAGGCAGAGTATGTGGCAACTACAACAGCAGCATGTCAAGCAGTATGGATGAGGAGAATGTTGAGAAGTTTGTGTCATGAATAGGTAAAAGGCACAATAATTTATTGTGATAATAGCTCAGCTATATATTTATCAAATAATTCAGTGCTTCATAAGAGAACGAAACACATTGATGCAAAGTATCACTACATCAGAGATTTAGTGAGCAATGGAGAAATAGTTCTAAAACATTGCAGAATAGAAGAGCAGTTTGCTGATATATTAACAAAACCATTGGGGCAGAAAAGTTTTAACTATCTCAGAAAATTCCTGGGCATGAAAGAGAACAAAATTTGAAATTAAGGGGGAGTGTTGGAAATTAATTCCAATTGCCGCAGAGCATAGAAAATTTTAGGGGCTAATATTCGCGGGTGGGCTAATTTTCCATGTTTTTTCAAAAAAAAAGATTCGCCAATTTCCATTTTTTTCTAAAAGTGATTCGCCCAAATTTTATAATATAGAATTATGTTATCCTAAAAATAGCCAAAAAATTATAGAGACTACATATATGGTCATTAGAAATTTGGATATCTTTAAAAAATTATCACCAAAATTTTTATAGTTTGCATATTAGGGACTCGTAAGATTCACCAAGGTTTCTAAAATTTAAGATAAATTTCCATCCTTAAAATTTTCCCTGCCGTAGAGCAGAAGAAGGAAGAAAATTAAATTTCTGATGGGAGAGGTAAAGCACTGCAGCCGTATTTCCTGTTTTTTCTCCACACTCCACTGCGGCTTCCAGATTTGCAAATCGTGGTTCATATCCATGCAACCTCCCACCTTAAACATTCATCTACCCACAATAAATCCTCCGCCAACCACACTTAACTCCTCCAGCTTCAATTCTGATGACATCCAAAATGAGCTACGAGCATCAAAGTTGACCCACTGGAGGAGGTGATGTCATCACTCCTACGGACCAATCACAACAGTTCTGTGGGGCAAAGAAACTAGCTTTTGCATAATATTTGAACTCCATGGAATGTATAAGATTTAAAGTTTTTATTTTCCGTGACATATGTTTTATTTCATATGTTTTAAAACTTAGGTTATAAATATTTTATAATATATATTGTAAATATGTTATATTTACAATATATATAAATATTGTAATGAAAGGTAATATATATATATATATATATATATATATATATATATATATGCAGTGTGTGCATTGACTGTGTGAGCATGTAGAATATGCCCAAAGGTAGAATTGCTATGTATTAAAAAAAAAAAGAGAAGAAGAGGCAGAGAGTATGCACTATTGTGTGAGACAGTAAATCTGAAGCAACACTGCATTTTGTAGCAGTCTAGGAAAAATAAATCTTTGCATTGTAATCATTTTGTAAATCTAGAACAACTGCAATTCTGAGGAAGCAATTTCATTTTGTAACAGTGCCTTTTTTTTAATGAAATAGAAGTTTTTTAATCCATCTCTGTCAACAAATTTTTTTATCTCTGTGTTTGCAGAGGAATTATAATTTTCCTCTCCGTTGTTTGGAATATTCAGAAATTCCAACAATGTCTACAAGGGATATTGTCACACAACAACATAAATTCAACTGACACGCCTCCAAATGAAACCATAATTGGCCATGTCTAGAGCCATATAAACAACATATTGAATAAAATTCCAACTCTACCCAATACCTCATGAATACCATTTCAAATTTTACCCAGAATTTAGCACTATCATTCAATCTCAAATTATGCTTAAAAGAGTTCTATTGAATATTTAAAGAGAAATCAACAAAGAAATTCCTCATCGAATTCCTAGTTAAGAGAATTTTGTTTCTCACCTTTCACGTCACATTCATACAAATTAAAACATCTCACAAAATTTTCACCGTTTTGTCACAATGCATACGACGAGAATCTCCTCTATGCTCAACAACTTTACTACACTCAACTAAACTCCTGTTGTGAACACTTTTACTGCAAACATTTATTGTTGTAGAAATATGAATGGGTGAGGAGTGGCAAATATATTTTATCTTTGTGTCGCACTTCTGCCTGAATGACACATACGTTCTCCTTAGCTAGAAAACTAGTGGCTCAACTCAATCAATAGAACGGATAAACTTTCGCTCGCTCTCATACCAGTGTTAAATACACAATTTGGTACAATTTGGTGGAAAATGAAATCAATTGTATATTAATGATTAGAAAGAATGATATACAAAGTGTACATATTAATACAACAAAAAAATCATTGATTTAGTTTCCAATTTTTTTGGACTACATTAACTAATCACCATAACACACACTAACCCAAATTACAATCCACAACATTATATGTCTAACATTATATACGATTAAATCAAATAATCTCAATTTTAACATCATATAATTATATAATTTTATTGATTATTTTAAATATGTTTTTCTTTTGAATCATAAACAATTTAAAATTTTTTAAAAGTTTAAAATATACATAAAGATTTTTAACACCAATATATATCACAATCATAGTTCTCTTTTCAATCCCATTTTATGACAACTCATTCACTTTTTTATCTTACTAATATGTTCAATCCCATTTTATAATATGACAACTCATTCACTTTTTTATCTTACTAATATGTCCCTAAACTAACTTTATATTTACTAGAGCATTGCATAGTTTTTTTTGGCAATGAGAGAACACTATTGATATAGAATATAATTAATAGTTAATGTGATAATTCTCTTGTATTTGTAAGTGAATAAGTAAATAAATGTTGATTTATATAAAAGTTTAAAATATACATAAAGATTTTTAACACCAATATATATCAAAGTCATAGTTCTCTTTTCAATCCTATTTTATGACAACTCACTCACTTTTTTATCTTACTAATATGTTCAATCCCATTTTATAATATGACAACTCATTCATTTTTTTATCTTACTAATATGTCCCTAAACTAACTTTATATTTACTAGAGCATTGTAGAGATTTTTTTTGGCAATGAGGAAACACTAATGATATAGAATATAATTAATAGTTAATGTGATAATTCTCTTGTATTTGTAAGTGAATAAATAAATAAATATTGGTTTATTGGTTTAATTTTTATTGCAAAATTCATATAAAAATATGTTTAAAGATATAAAATAATATTAAATCAATAATAAAATTAGCAATGTTTTTTAGTTGTTAAATAATATTAATTAAAATTTTATATTGGAAAGAGAACCAAAATAATTTATGAAAAATATAAAATTTGTTTTTGTATTTCTTTATTTCTAATTCAATTTAATAACAATATTAAACAATTGTGTTTCTTCTCAAAAAAAAAAAACCTCCAATTTACAATATAAACTATGGTTACTAATTAAATACTAATTTCTCTTTCAAATTTCTTTCGTTTTTCCAATAAAATCCAATAAAAACACTGCAAATAAAACTCTTAATTATAATTAAAACTTGTCTTAAATATTTTCATTTAAAAACCATAAAATATATTTTTTACATATATTTTATAACAATTTTTTTTGAAATAATTATTTTAATAATCCAAAAGATTTAGCTGATTTCATGGTCTCATCAAGCATGTCTTCTAAACCGTATTTGTAAGAAAATCCCATGTCCAAAAGTGTTTTGGACAAAGTTGGCACAAAAACACTACCATCCTCTTCATCATTACATCTGCAAAATAAACCAATTAACTAAACTTATTAGTCATATGTAAATCTATAAAAACATGCATTGAAAAGATGGGAAGGGTAGATTGCCTACTTGAATGGTAGGGTGCATTGTGGATGAAGTTTAAGAATTATATCTGCTAGCTCAGACACAGTGAGGGAGAAGGTTGAGCAAATATGTTGCCCTTGTACATTAGGTTGCTCCATCAAAAATATATGAGCCTCACATACGTCATCTATATGAACTAACGCAATGGATCCCAAAAGGGCAATGGATCCCAAAAGCTCGGAATTACCTGTGGATTTTAAACCAAACTGTTAATTATCATAAGGGTTTCAACCCAACTATGCTTTCATATTTTTACGACTCAAAATAAATGGAACCCCGTCTTCAAAAGCAAAACTAGGTTTAAGGAATCTAATACCTAATTCTACCATGCCTACTACCACTTGGCATGAAACCGGAAATGTAGAAGTAATGCAAGGTCCACACACTGCACTTAGGCCAATTGTCACAACCTCCATTTCGCTATTTGACCCATACTCAATTGCTGCTTGCTCCGCCAAAGTCTTGGCCACGAAATAAAACTGCACACCTCTAAATAATAATGAGTATTCTTATTTCGATTTGCATCGTTGCTAGACATGGGGGAACTAGACATGGAATTATACTCACCCCAAGAGGATGCCGGTGTTTCATTCTCATGAAATCTACAGGAGTCCATCTAGATTCATCCAAACTGCAGCCACTGAGAAGTTCCCCCCTCCTCGTTAAGAGGAGAAGATGCTGCTATCGACAAAGTATAAATGACGGGCCTCACCGATTTAGCTCGCGAGTAGGTGTTCAATAGATTCATTACACCCTTCATAGCAGGCTCAACAAAATCCTCCTATCCCACAATTTATTAAAAATTAAAAAAACCCTTTCATATTTTTTCTCAACGTTTTACAATTGATATAACTGTCTATGGGATTTAAGAATATTTCCAAAACTTACAAATTTACAATTAAAAGTGGAGTTCTTTATATTATTTTGCTAAGCGGATTCAAGAATATTTTCAAAATCTACAAATTCAGAATTAAAAGTGCAGTTTTTTATGCTATTTTGTTAAGTGAAATATGAGTTGCTTCTCTTGAAGTAATTGTTATGATGAGAATGATAGTTTATTTGAAAAAAATTGAGCAAATGGGTAGATGGACTAAGGTTGTATTTAATGACAGATTGTGCAAAAGAAAGAAGACAGGTATTTGAAAAAAATTGAGCAAATGGAAAAGGGTAGATGGCCTAAATTTGTGTTTAATGACAGATTGTGCAAAAGAAAAATGACTTGGATGCGGCAAAATAACAAATGGTTTAGTAAATGGGGTATTTGCTTGATGCTGCAAAATAACAAATAGTTTAGTAAATGGGGTATTTGCTTGATGCCGCAAAATAACAAATGGTTTAGTAAATGAGATATTTGCTTCAGCATAACAGTAAAGAGATAAAAACTTTTGTTATGGAGTTTAAGAAAGAAGAAGTACTACATTGAAGATTTTAACCACACTCATAATATCAGCAAAAAAACCTACATAGGGGCCAATATTTGTTGGAAATCTAAAAATTTTATTACTCAATTAAGAACTAATTCTCATCAACTCTAGCTCTGAAAAAGGCCAAAAGAAATGTGGGAGGAAAGTGTATGTATTTTTTGCTTTTCAGAAAAAATGAAAACTGAAAAACATTTCATTTTAGAATGTGAGACCTTCAAAGACAACATAGAAAATTAATTATGCAGGTATTCTGGCAACAAGCTATTGAGATAATCTATTCAACAAAGAAAAGAGTTTGTCCAAAAACTAGAAACTTTTATTGTAAAACTCTATAAAAAAAACTTATTTCTTCTTTCTTTCTATATCTTTTCCCATCTAATTAATTTTCTATCCATTGTAACAAATTAAAATCTACACTTAAGATAATAATATTTCTTCTCATCCTATAACTTTTTATCTGTTATTATAAACTAAAATCTACAATATCTCTTCTAATGTGATTAATTTTCTATCAACCATTATAAGCTAACCTTATGACGCACAAAAATAAAATAAATAATAATTTACCTAAAATAAAATAGGTAATAATTTACCTCGGAGAGCTTGTTTAAGTCCATAGGGCTGGCCACGTGGAATACCCCTTGACAGCCCTCCACCGCGGAATCAAAGGAGTTATCTTCGCATAAATCTGCTTGGAAGAGTTTCAGTCTCTCTGCAGCCCCGAGCAAGGATAAAAGAGGCCCAAATTTTGCCTCATTTTCTGCATGCAAGTACCGGATCGGTACTGTAAATGGGAAATTCATTGATTAAATGTGCTGAGAGGCTAATTTAATACACTCACTCGTTTT
Organism: Pinus albicaulis; assembly: GCA_034641835.2. NCBI lineage: Eukaryota > Viridiplantae > Streptophyta > Pinopsida > Pinales > Pinaceae > Pinus > Pinus albicaulis. The sequence goes on along the minus strand of CM076574.1, from coordinate 846,671,664 downwards.
TTTATAATCTATTTTATCCAATTGGAGGTGTAATATTTTATCGAATTGGAGGTGTAATAATGATAATTATTATCTAATTTTAAGGTTATAGTTAAGCTAAATATCTAATTAGTGTATGAGACTCTTTCTTTGTGACACAAAATACTCATTTAAAGACAGTTATTTTGACTACCAAGTTTAAGAAGACATACATACTCTATCTTTTGATTTTGAATCTTAAACTTCTACAAAAAAACACATACTCTTAACCATGAAACTCACAAAAAAATTATATATTAATTTAAATTTACAAATATTCAAATAAATCCCATCAAAAATATGAGGCCAAAAAAAAATATTCGAGGACAGGACCTGTTGATTATTTTCGCTAAACATTATGAAAATAAGACCTTATTAATAATAATAGGGTTTGAAGTGATTTATAATATGCTTAGTCTGGTTATATGGGTGGAAATTATGCTTTTATAAAAATTATAAATTAATATATGAAATGGAAAAATTAATTGTTAATCAAGCAAGGAGCTATATAAATTTTGGTGATTGTAACAACTAGTAAGTCTATATATTTACATTTTTAGTAGTGAAGAACATATAAATAATGGTGTGTAGTACTTCATAGTAAGTGTATTTATTTACATCTTATTTCTATCCATTTTTGTGCAAATGACTTGGTAAATTATGTAGGAATAACTCACAGTAAATATTTAGGTGATTTCAAATATTTTAATTTTGGTTGGTTTTTATATTCAAGCTTAACAATAAAAAATCACTTAGCAAATATATAAAATTCATGGCATAAATATTGCAACTGCATTCAAAAATTATGGCAGAAAATTTAGGGGAAGTTATTAGCATGGCCCAAGCCTACAATAAAACCTTAAAGTTATGATCCAATCAAATGTTTGATTTTTTTTTTTTTTTTTTACATTAATATTGAAAATTAAATATTTGTCTTTCAAAGTTTAACATTATAAGTTGTCTTCGTTAAACGGTGATGAGGTGGGTTGTTATAGCACTCGCTCATCACAAGTTCAATTCCCCAATCGGGGTGATGTATCTAGCATGTTATGAAGATAGAGTGTAAAAAAAAAAGTGAAAAAAAACTTACAAAAAAAAAAAAAAAAAACATTATAAGTTGTATGAGTCAATGTTAAATTAATAGTGGTCGATAGGCAAATAGAATCCTGAGAGAACAAAAAATTGCAGACTTTTTTTTTCAAAAAATCTAGAAGTTATACAATGATCAATTGTGGAATGTTTAGGTCTAAAACCTGCTTGCCCTTTAGCATGTTTATCTCTTTCTTCCTCCCACTTGCTGATTTTCTTTTCTAACATGCTTCCAAATAACTTTGCAAACAAGGGGTTTATCATTATGGTTTTATAATTGGAGGGATTATTGACATTGTTGATCATGTCAGCCTCCTATTAATTTTCTGACCAGCATTCTTGCTTAAACCTTTCGGCCCCCCTTTTTTCTTTGGCCCAGAAAATCCTTTTGCTGCATATCGTTGCTATTTTCCACCCCCAAATTACATTATGCAAGGCTGAAAATCCACATTCGAAAATGTTTAAGGCTTAGCCCCTTCGGCCCTAGCCCCTCTGTCTTTTTCTCCGCGCGACTAGAGCGCCAGACCAAGTGCTATCCATGAGGGCGCTTATCAAATACATATCGGGCGCATTTTTAGCCATCGATCTGTAGAAAATCGGACGACGTTTGTTCATCTCCGTCACACCCGTAGACCGCCCAACTACCGTCTGATCAAACTGCAAAATCAACGGTCCGCAGCCTATATGTCCTGGTGGTCCCCGCGCCCGAACACTGTTCAAAACCCGCCGGTTTTCATCGCACCGCATTTCGGAGGCGGGCGATATTCTTCAAATCAGAGCGATTCCATACATCTCTCGCCGCGTGTCTTCGAGTATGGCTCCAAAACCGCCCTCCATCGCGCATTATTGTTCGATCAAAGTCACGGCACGATATTCCCGATTGCCGTTCGATCTGGAGGTCTTCATCCGACGGTTGTCGCTTCACGAAGATGCACGAGTTTTAATCTAAGTCTACAGAGTCCCTGGCCCACAATTCATCACTCTCCGACACAGTTTTCGCCGTTGATCTTGTCTCGAGACGAATGGCCCAGATCATCTTCATGTCGCATTGTCAATCTCGTTGCTCCACGTCATCATTCTACGTGCTCCCATCATGCATTCATCTGTCTTCCATACATATATTCCTATTCAAAGGTCAAACGTTCATTATCTACGTCAAATCTCATGCATTCCTCGAACTCTTACCAAAACATTTCTCCGCCATTTCTCTGTATTTTCTTCGTCACCACCCCACGTACTTCTGTCTTTTCATCATGTCGCGATGCTACACAGTCATCCCCACTGCATCGTCATCCCATGCATTTGTTTTCTTGACTATTTTGCATGTTTTGCAGGGTACGAGCGGTGATAAATTGCCATGATTCACAGCTCTTAATTGTAATGGCAAGAATATGGGAAAGGATCATTGTTCAGGAGCCGAAACCATAAAGAAAGTCCTGGGGGGTCGTTGTGACAAAACTTCCATTAAAGAAGCAGGGGTAAAAATCTATCAAACCCTCCAAGAGCTATTCAAAACGCAGATTGCACAGATCCAGACATAAATATTGTAGGCAAAGAGTGTCAGTGGAAGGTAGAGAATTAAAGGCATGAAATTGAAGATTTTGGATCCTGAACCTACCTTTTCAAAGAAGAGTACCAGATCGAAGATCCTACAGACCACTCAAAATATTTATGCACAGAAAACAACACCCTCAAGGTTTTATTTCAGCAGGGTTCTCTCTTCAGGAAAGGACAAAATGTCCATGTGATTTTAATTCTAAGCTGTGTTCCTGAAGAGACTTTCACCCAGCGCATTTATTTCTCTAAGCAGGTAGCAGGGTACAAACAGTATTACAAATTCATCAAACAGTATGGGCGTGCACGCTTCCGCCATTTTGTTTTAATTAGTCAAATTAAATTTTCATCGCCTACTCCTTTTTGGAGCTTTCTTGTTCTCCTATAAAGCTCCAAAAGAACAGATGATTTAGGGTTCCAGATTTATCAGAAAATTGGTGCAGTAAGAGAATTTTGTATACATTTTGTTGAACTCTTGTATGAATGCTCAGAGCCCATTGGGTCTCAGTGAGGAGGAGTTCTATCTGTTAAAGAGGATTTCGGTCTTTGGTATTTCACAGTGTGTCACTTCTCCTTTTATGTGTTATTAAAATTGTTCATCTTGTTTCAATCCATCTTTCTTGTATCATGTTTTGGAATGCGAGTGGCTCACTGGTTTGGTATGGATTTATCCTAGTTGGTACCCATATTTAAGTCAGTCAAGCACTTTAAATATGGCTCATGCATGATATACTATTCCATTTTCATTTCAACCATCTTTCTGCTATATTAGCTTCTATGGAATGTTATTTTTAAAACGTTGTTATTATGTATGGATTCTTAGATTGGTAAGCCCATTCATGGTAATATTGTGTATCTGGATATCATCTATATGACAACTAGTATCCTCTCACCTTTCTTACACTGTAAACACTTTCAGATCATTTATCTCTGTGAAGTATTTTTGAACCGGCCTGCTTTACAGTAAATTGTCTCTGAATTGTCTGATGCATTTGTATTAGAGTTTTGCACCTTGTCTCTGCAGTATCTCTTTCCTGTGTCAAGTTTATGAGAGCTTTGGTCCCAGTCAAATCAATTTCCTTGTTTACAAGAGATAGCATGAGAGCCTTTTGCTGATAACTCCCCATGTTATATTACACGCTCCTTGCTATGATAAGATGTCCTAGGCACTGGTCTATAGCAACTCTAGGCTGTCTCTAGGAATGAAAACATCTTTCTGGCGCCGTTGCTGGGGAACGAAGTTGAGAAATTTTAAATCCCTGGGCCTTGACAAAACCTTATTCACTCTTCAATCAGGTGAGCATGGAGAGTTGAGAGTTGTAGATCCCTCACCTTGGCGACTCCACATTTGTTTATCAAATAAATCTATTTGCAGTCTTGGCTCCTCGAAAGCCACACCTGAGGTCAAATAAGTCTCAGCCAAAGACACCTTCTGTGTCTGACCCAGAGAAGATCATACATAGGAGAAGTTGGAAAGAAAGGCGATCATCACGCACTAAAATCCCTGGGTTTTCTATAGAAGACTATCCATCCTCTTCCTCTCAAGAAGTCCAAGTAGAAAATCCCTACTCCACTGAGGAAAATCCTGAATATTACTCAGATAGTCCACCTCGGGGAGGCGTTAGAACTAAAGATAACCTTCATCCTACTCCTGAAGCCGAAGAGGTAAAAGAAGTCACCAAAGTAGCTGTTTTTAACCATGAACTATTCCCATAAACACCTCAGGCTGCTGTACAATATATTCCTATCGTTATTCATACTCCACTTCCACCTCCTCCTCTTCCTCCATTTACACATTAGACTGTTGCACTACCCCCACCTCCTCCAATGGCCAATGTTCTAGCCTTCTTGTTGAATAAATATGCTCCCCTGGAATTACCTCAAGTGTTGAATGATATGCCCCAAGATTATCTGAATATTTTCCCAGATTCAATGGGGAAAATGAGATTGATGCTCAAAAACATCTTGAGAATTTCTTCTCTTTTGCAAAGAACTTTAATGTTGAACATTTGGATGTGGTCTTAAGACTGTTTGTGCAATCTCTTGATGGTGAAGCTCGAAAATGGTTTAAGACTTTGGCAGGTTGTTCTATTACCACTTGGGGTAATATGGAGGATACTTTTCTCAGAAAATGGGGGGAGAAGAAAGATCATGGAAAATGTCTTACTGAGTTTAATACACTCAAGAAAAGACATAATGAAGGGGTGTCAAAATTTATCGAGAGATTTAATAAATTGTATCTGAGTCTCCCTGCTGATATGAAACCCCATCAAACTGTTGCTAGAGTAGTTTTTGTAGCATATTTTGATTCAGAGTTTGGTTTCTCTCTCAGAGAAAGAAAGCCTACCACGCTAGATGATGCTCAAGCAGATGCACTAGAGTTGGAAGCAAACTTTGCCTCCAGTGGTAAATCAAAAGGAAGATCTGAACAAGATACCAGAAGAAGAGGAAAAGAAGAGGTATCTACCTCTAATCAAGACAGAGACTCACCTAATGACAGAATGGAAGAAATGAGAAAATTGATTAAAAAAATGTTCAAGCTTGAATTGGAGGCCAAGAATTCAGCTTTCAAGAATTTCCACAATGCTCCAAATAGAGGTTTTAATCCTCAGTATAGGAAACCACCCCTGCAAATATTGCCAAGGGAAGCAAAGGAGCAACAGGATCAGGTACCACACCCATTGTACCTGGAAGGGCCAGTAGATGATTCTACTAAAGACACTGCCTACAGACTGGAGGATGCAAATCTCGCCTTTTCAAGTAGTGATGGAGAAGAATACCCTTTGCAAGGAAATTATGGAGCCGAGTGCTCATTGCAAGAAGAAGAAAAGACCAGAGACACAGAAGAAGCAGAAATTGATCATTATTGTAAACAATTTTATGATTTCATGCAAGCACATTTTAATAGAAGATATGATCTCAGGTCTTCTAGGAAAAGGACTCGCACTCAAGATCAAGAAGAAGAGCTACCCCAGAAGGAAGCACCTGCTCAGAAGGAATCAACAGGGCAGAAAGTCACAGACAAAGGTAAGGGCCCTCTAAACAAACCTTTGCAGTCTAATGATCAAATTCCTTCCTCTTCCAAAGTAGTCATTCTTCCTAATACCAAGTCTGTGTCGAAAGAGGTCAAACCCCAAGCTGAAAATAAAGAGCCAAAAGAGGTTGTAGTAGAAAAATATTCTCCTGTTTTCAATCTACAAAAGGAACTTGAGAAAGTCAAAATCCCAGTCCCCTTGACTGAACTATTAAAGCAGCCTGCATATCAATCTCAGGTCACCTCTTTCATGCTCCCTCCAGAAGCTATACTCACTCCAGATAGTCTCAACCTTCAAGAAGAAAGACCCATGGTTGTCTTTGGTCCACATGTTGAGGAATTAGACGCTTCTATTCCTCCCTTCTATGTGTCTCTAGTAATTCATGACCTACTATTACATAACTGTATGTTAGATTCTGGAGCTTCCCATAATCTATTACCTTTTTCAGTCATGGAACAACTAGGATTACAAAAGATCTCTATTCGTTTGATTCCAAAAGATTTAAATGCTTGGGGATGATCAAGGATTTGGTGGTCAATCTGGCCCAAATCCCAGCAAAAAGTGTGGTAATGGACATAGTGGTGGCCGACATCCCAGCTCCTTTTGGCATGTTACTGTCAAGGTCCTGGGGAACAAAAATTGGTGGGTCAATTAAGTTGGATTTAACATATGCCACTATCCCAGTTTTTGGTGGCCAAGAGAGGAGGTTGTACAGGGAGACTAGATTTGTCAAGATGGTGACTAAGGCTGACAACTCAGTAAATTCACAATTCTATAGTAAGGAAGGAGATTTTTCATGCTTGATGCTGGAAGAAGATCAAGATTATGCTCATGAACCATCTTTCTGTCAGATCAAGACTGAACAGCCCGCAGAAAGCCATGAAGCAATAATCTGGACACTCCATTTTGATGGGGAAAATTCAAATGAAGGTAATGGGGCTGGAATATTATTGATTTCTCCTACAGGAAGGTGGGTTCCATTGTCCTTCAAGCTAGAATATGAAGCCACTAATAACGTGGCTGAATATGAAGCACTTATGTTAGGATTGCGGACAGCCAGGAATATGAACATACAAAGCTTAAAGGTTCTAGGAGATTCAGAACTGGTGGTCAGACAAGTCAGGAATCAGTGTCAGACCAAACATCATAGGCTAAGGGCTTATAGGAATGAATTTTGGGACATGGTAGAAAATTTCTTCTTGGCATTCAATATCCAGTTCATGCCCCGATAATAGAATAGGATGGCTGATTCCCTTGCCGTAGCTGCTAGTACATTTCGACCACCTTAGAACCCTCTTTTAAGATATGAAGTTGAGGTGCGTTATCAACCGTCAATCCCAGATAACATCAAACACTGGCAGGTATTTGAAGATGAAGAACAGATGAAGAGATTCCTGGAAACAGTGGGAGAATTCTCCAATATGGAGATTGATGCTGATGAAGGAGAGATAGAGTCTGAAGATACTTCAGAAAGAAATTGGGAGGAGAAAGTGGCAGGTAATAAGGTGTTGCAGTTAAAGGGAAACATTATACCTAGAGGGATGGTGCCTCTAGAGAGATTATTTGACAAGAATGATGTCCCACTACAGCCAAGAAAAGTGGTAGAAGAAAATCAGGTAGAGGACCTAAATCTTGGTACTGAGGCTGACCCCAAAATTGTAAAACTGTCCAGGAAGATCCCTGGAGAATATAAAAAGATGTATCAGAAATTATTTCAGTCTTAAAAAGATGTGTTTGCATGGTCCTATCAGGACTTGAAAACCTTTGACATCAGTATTATGCAGCACAAAATTCCACTGAAGGGAGATGCAAAGCCTCATAAGCAGAAGCTCAGACAAATAAATCCCCTGTTGCTTCCTTCCATTGAGAAGGAAATTAAGAAGCTGCTAAAGGCCAAAATAATTGTACCGCTGAGGTACTCTGAATGGGTGGCAAACCTTGTCCCTGTATGAAAGAAGAATGGAGAAATAAGGCTGTGTGTGGATTTTAGAAATTTAAATAGAGCATCCTTAAAGGATAATTATCCACTACCTAAGATGGATCACATCCTGAAAAAAGTGGTTGGAGCTTCTAGGATGTCAATGATGGATGGATTCTCTGGTTATAACTAGGTGGCTGTACTTCCATAGGATCAAAAGAATTATTCTTTCACCACACCATGGGGTACATTTATGTATGCTAGGATGCCTTTTGGACTGATTAATGCAGGGGCCACTTTTCAGAGGGCCATGGACATTGCTCTTGTTAGGGAAAAAGACAAATTCCTGGTGGTCTACCTCGATGATATCACTGTATTTTCCAAGAATGATACTGAGCACATTGAGCATCTGCATAGAACTTTTGAGAAATGCAGAAGGTAGGGTCTTTCCCTTAATCCTCAAAAGTCTTTATTTTCACTAGAAGAGGGAAAAAATTTGGGACACATTGTAACAAAATATGGGGTGAAGATAGATCCTAAGAGGGTAGAGGTTATAAATGGTATTTCTTTTCCCAGAAATAAGAAATAGGTACAAGTATTCCTAGGGCGCATCAATTTCCTGAGAAGGTTTATCCCTAACTATGCTGAAATAGTTAGACATATAACTGACATGTTGAAAAAGAATAATGAAGTTAAATGGTCCCAGGAATCACGAGAGGCATTTACTAGGATAAAGAATGCTTTTGTAGAAGCCCCTGTGCTAGTTGGACCAGATTATGCTAAACCTTTCATGATCATTTTTTTTACATCACCTCATACAATAACATGAGTTTTATTGCAGAAAAATGAGGAGGGATATGAGCAGCCCATAGCTTTCTTCAGTCAGGTGCTCTGTGATGCAGAATTAAAGTATAACATATTAGAAAAGAAAGCATATGCCCTAGTGAAATCCCTCAAAGCATTCCGCGTATATATCTTACAGTCCCATATCACTGCATTTGTGCCTACAGCTGCTGTAAAAGATATTCTTATTCAGGGGAATAGTGAAGGAAAAAGGGGAAAGTGGATTGCCAAGATACAGGAGTATGAATTAGACATCCGTCCTACTAAGCTGATCAAAGGACAAGGGCTTGCCAAAATATTATCTGAATCAAACTATCAAGATTTGGGCATAAATTTATCCATTATAGCAAGTGAGGAATCTGAAGAGAAAGAAGAACGACAGGGAATTGGAGTAGCTACTCCAGAAACACATGTGAAGTACCTCACCAGTCAATGGTACAAAGAGATAGTAGAATATCTCCTCACACTCAGCTACCCACCAAGCTGTGATAAAGCTAAATACAGAACACTAAGATTAAAATAACAGAAGTATATAGTCACCAATGGCCAGCTATACTGGCAAGATCCCTCAGCTATCTTACTCCTGTGTCTCACAGAGGATGAGGTAGAGAGTATAATGGCTGAGTTTCATGAGGGAATCTGCGGGGGTCACTATAGCTGGAGGGCCACTGCTCACAAAATCCTGAAGGCTGGTTTTTATTGGCCCAAGCTTTTTGGAGATGTTTTTTCCCAGGTTAGAGCCTGTGAGAAGTGTCAGAAATTTGCTGAAAGGCAGAAGATGGCACCTCTGCCCATGATTCCTGTGCACGTGGATGAACCATTCAGACAATGGGGAGTTGATTTTATAGGTGAAATACATCCTCCATCAAGTGGTCAACATAAATGGATATTAACTGCCACTGGTTATTTCACTAAATGGGTGGAAGCCATACCTGCAAGGAATGCTACTGATGTTGTGATAATAAAGTTCATGGAAGAATACATCATATCCAGGTTTGGTTGTCCTGCCATAATAGTGACTGATAATGCACAGGATTTCAAGTCTGCAAAGTTTGTGAGTTTCTGTCACCAATATAACATCACACTAAGTCACTCTACAACATACTATCCACAAGGAAATGGCTTGGTAGAGTCTTCCAATAAAACCCTGGTAAGAGCACTGAAGAAGGCTATAAATAATAATCAGAAGAATTGGGATTCCCAGTTGAAATCTGCTCTGTGGGCCAATAGAATTACCAGCAAGAGAGCAACTGGAAAATCCCCATATGAATTGGTATATGGGAGGGCAGCAGTATTTCCGATTCAATTAGCCCTACCAGTAGCTCGATTCATGCAGGAAAGTCAGGAAGAGCCTGATGATATGACCAGGCGAATAAATTAGCTGGTGGAATTAGATGAAACACGCAATCAGGTAAATCAAAGGCTGACAGAGTATCAGGAGAAGATGAAATACCTTTTTGACCAGCATGCTAAAGGCAGGAATCTGCAGATTGGTGATCTGGTGCTCAGGTGGGACATACAGAGAGCTGAAAAAGGAAAACATGGTAAATTCGATCCACTTTGGTTCGGTCCTTTAAAGATTATGGAGCTGGAGGTAACAATACTTTCAAGTTGGAAAATTTACAGGGTGACTTGATTGATACCCCTGTGAATGGTCAGTTTCTTAAACCCTAATTCAAGTTCTGATGCAGGCTGAGATAGCCTGATGTATCATACTGTATATTAGTTTCTGTCTCTATCTATGTTGAATAATGTGGGTGTTGTGATGAATTATGAAAAGTAAGTTGAGATGCTGAAGAACAGAGTCCGCATAGAAGATGATCAGGAGGTCTGCGAAGTTCTTGACACGTCTAGGGATGAACGTGCCATCCCCAGGTGGAGCTAATGTTGATCATGTCAGCCTCCTATTAACTTTCTGACCAGCATTCCTGCTTAAACCTTTCGGCCCCCCTTTTTTCTTTGGCCCAGAAAATCCTTTTGCTGCATATCGTTGCTATTTTCCACTCCCAAATTACATTATGCAAGGCTGAAAATCCACATTCGAAAATGTTTAAGGATTAGCCCCTTCGGCCCTAGCCCCTCTGTCTTTTTCTCTGCGCGACCAGAGCGCTAGACCAAGTGCTATCCATGAGGGTGCTTATCAAATACATATCGGGAGCATTTTTAGCCGTCAATCTGTACAAAATCGGACGGCGTTTGTTCATCTCCGTCGTGCCTGTAGACCGCCCGAATACCATCCGATCAAACTGCAAAATCAATGGTCCGCAGCCTGTATGTCCTGGTAATCCCCGCGCCTGAACACTATTCAAAACCCGCTGGTTTTCATCGCACCGACTTTCGGAGGCGGGCGGTATTCCTCAAATCAGAGCGATTCCATACATCTCTTGCCACGTGTCTTCACGTACGGCTCCAAAACCACCCTCCATCGCGCATTATTGTTTGATCAAAGTCACGACGCGATATTCCCAATGGCCGTCCGATCTGGAGGTCTTCATCTGACAGTTGTCGCTTCACGAAGATGCATGAGTTTTAATCTAAGTCTACAGAGGCCGTGGCCCACAGTTCATCGCTCTCCGACATAGTTTTTGCCATTGATCTTGTCTCGAGACGAATGGCCCAGATCATTTGCATGACGCATTGTCAATCCCGTTGCTCCACGTCATCATTCTACGTGCTCCCATCGCGCATTCATCCGTCTTCCATACATATATTCCTATTCAAAGGTCAAACGTTCATTATCTACGTCAAATCTCATGCATTCCTCGAACCCTTACCAAAACATTTCTCCGCCATTTCTCTGTATTTTCTTCATCACCACCCCACGTACTTATGTCGTTTCATCATGTTGTGATGCTACACAGTCATCCCCATTGCATCGCCATCCCATGCATTTGTTTTCTTGACTATTTTGCGTGTTTTGCAGGGTACGAGCGGCGATAAATTGCCATGATTCACAGCTCTTAATTGCAATGGCAAGAATACGAGAAAGGATCATTGTTCAGGAGCCGAAACCATAAATAAAGTCCTGGGGGGTCGTTGTGACAAAACTTGCATTAAATAAGCAGGGGTAAAAATCTATCAAACCCTCCAAGAGCTATTCAAAATGTAGATTGTGCAGATCCAGACATAAATTTTGGAGGCAAAGAGTATCATTGTAAGGTAGAGAATTAAAGGCATGCAATTGATGATTTTGGATCCTGAACCTACCTTTTGAAAGCAGAGTACCAGATCGAAGATCCTGCAGACCACTCAAAATATTTATGCACAGAAAACAACGCCCTCAAGGTTTTATTTCAGCAGGGTTCTCTCTTCAAGAAAGGACGGAATGTCCATGTGATTTTAATTCTAAGTCGTGTTCCTCAAGAGACTTTCACCCAGTGCATTTATTTATGTAAGCAGGTAGCAGGGTACAAACAGTATTACAAAGTCATCAAACAGTATGGGCGTGCACGCTTCCACCATTTTGTTTTAATTAGTCAAATTAAATGTTCATCGCCTACTCCTTTTTGGAGCTTTCTTGTTCTCCTATAAAGCTCCAAAAGAACAGATGATTTAGGGTTCCAGATTTATCAGAAAATTGGTGTAGTAAGAGAATTTTGTATACATTTTGTTGAACTCTTGTATGAATTCTTAGAGCCTGTTGGGTCTCAGTGAGGAGGAGTTCTATCTGTTAAAGAGGATTCTAGTCTTTGGTATTTCACAGTGTGTAACTTCTCCTTTTATGTGTTATTAAAATTGTTCATCTTGTTTCAATCCATCTTTCTTGTATCATGTTTTGGAATGCGAGTGGCTCACTGGTTTGGTATGGATTTATCCTAGTTGGTACCCATATTTAAGTCAGTCAAGCACTTTAAATATGGCTCATGCATGATATACTACTCCATTTTCATTTCAACCATCTTTCTGCTATATTAGCTTCTATGGAGTTATTTTTAAAACGTTGTTATTATGTATGGATTCTTAGATTGGTAAGCCCATTCATGGTAATATTGTGTATCTGGATATCATCTATATGACAGCTAGTATCCTCTCACCTTTCTTACACCATAAACACTTTCAGATCATTTATCTCTGTGAAGTATTTCTGAACCGGCCCGCTTTACAGTAAATTGTCTCTGAATTGTCTGATGCAGTTATATTAGAGTTTTGCACCTTGTCTCTGCAGTATCTCTTTCCTGTGTCAAGTTTCTGAGAGCTTTGGTCCCAGTCAAATCAATTTCCTTGTTTACAAGAGATAGCATGAGAGCCTTTTGCTGATAACTCCCCATGTTATATTACACACTCCTTGCTATGATAAGATGTCCCAGGCACTGGTCTATAGCAACTCTAGGCTGTCTCTAGGAACGACAACAGGCATCGCCACTCTTAAAAAGAGGTATTGCCATACTAGTTTTCCAATCTATGGGGAACCCCTACTGTATGATGTTGTTGAAAAATTTTGTGATGTGAGGTGAAAGAATTTTTAAGCCCCACTTTAGATACTCTCCTTGGAGTTCATCTAATTCTTTTGCTTTTCCACCACCCAACTTCTTGATACCCATCTCTAGCTCTTGCACCGTGAAGAGTTTTGTGTCTATGTTGACCAAGGGAGGATGTTCAACCTTGGGATCTTGCTCATAAAGTTGTCTTGCATAGTCGAACCATTTAGAAGTTGTAATGTTGTTTTCAGTTTGCACCTTTTTCGGTTGGAGCTCCTTCCAGAATATTTTGGGGTTATTTTTCCCAAGGAAGATTAGTTCTTCTCTCCTCGAAACCATGAAATCAACCTTTTTCTTTCTTAATATCTGCTTGTAAGCTTTGAGCTTTATGTTATCCTTGTATGATTCCTTTCACATTCTCCTTGCCTTTTTGCATTCCTTGTAAAACCAAGCATTAACCAGAAAGAAATTTGTTTCAGACTTCTTATTTTTTCTCTTTTGCACTCAGCGAGTGCGCTTTGAATTAAATGTGTTAATTTGTGACTATGAAGGCCATGAAATGAGATTTCCTCCTTCTCGAAGAGCCTCTCTAGTGTTATTTTGAAGGTATTACAATTCTCTGGACTCAAAATAATTCTGCCCTTTGGGGGATTTTGTTGAACACACTGAGTTTTTGAACCTAATTGCTTCTTTCTGTTCCAAAAGGAACTTAAATAAATTGGCTTGTGATCTGATTTTAAGTCCCAAATTTGATCTCCAATCAACACTTCCTCCATTTTCTCACACAAACTATGCGAGAAAATTACATAATCTACTACACTTTCTCCATTGTAATTATTGCAAGTGAAATTAGGAGACTTTTCCCAATAATTCAAACCATTAAAAATGACTAAATCGATAGCCCCACATAGCGTAAGCAATTTTTCTCCAAAGAGATTGTAGCCTTTATCCTCTGAAATTCTTTCCCATTAATGATTACTCTCTTCGGTAAGCCAGATAGGGTCACAGTATTCTTTACGAAAAAGAATGTTAGCTTGTTCACATGCAGTTATATCATTAAAAAAAAAAAAAAAATAGTTTTGATGTAAAGGATTTTCAAAGGAGAAATCTAGATATTAAAGGATTTTTTTTTTTTTTTAAATTTTTAAATTTTTTTTTTATATGGTGAAAAACATTTAAATGATGTTGTTTAAAATTGTGAGTGGTTTAAAGGGGTTAAATATTTTTGTTTTATAGTAAAAAAAAATTTCTTAGTAGTGAATTTGGGTGTGGCTTTAGATCTGGTGGATTTGGTTGCAGTTTGTTGATTGGTGAATTATTTTTTTTTTATCATGTCAATTTTTTTGGGTGATACTTATTTAAATGAATCCACCAAACTTGATGGAGGAAATTATGTGTATTGGAAATTCAAGTTGCTGAGAATTTTAGAGGGTTATAATTTGTGGTCAATTGTGAGTGGGGATGAGCCCAAACCCACTCTTGCAACTTTTGTTTTAGATTTGGAGAAACTAGAGATGGAAGAAAAGGTGTTTCTGAGTAAGTCCGCAAAACACAATATTATTCCTCACATCGGAGATTGAAAAACATCCAAGGAAATGTGGGATGTGCTCAAGGGTTTGTATGAAATAACAAATACAAATCGGATCTTATTTTTGAAGACTAATATTTTGTCTATAAAAATGGAAGCAAATGAAAATATAAGCAATTTAATTTCTAATCTATGTGATAAATTAGGAGATATTAGTGAAAATGTGCCTACTACTGACTTGGCCACCATCACAATAAATGGCTTAATGAAATATTATCAATTTCTTTTTCAAGTCTCTCAGTTACACAGAAGCCTCCTACATTTTATGAATTGAAAGGAATTCTTCTACAAGAGGAGGAAATGATGAAGAGCTTTAATTTGGGCCCCATTAGTTCATATTTGACATTGCTAGCTAAGGGTAAACAACCATACAGAGGGAAGTTGTGGGACAAGAACAAAAGAGGAAAATTTCAAGAAAAACATAAAGATATGGCACTATCTAAATTTCCAACTCATGATAAAATAAATGGCAATTGTTATAATCGTGGAAAACCTCGGCATCCCTCTAAAGATTGCTATAAAATAAAATATAATGAGTCCAAACAAAGCAATAGAAGGCATAATGAAAATTTTGTGGACAAAGACTCCTCAATCAGTGATGGATTTAAAAATCTTAGATTGTTTATTTCTTATGCTGCATTTTCTGTAGAAATTGATGATGTGAATGCCCAGTTCATTGATTCTGGTGCATCTCTCCATATGTCTTGTAATAAGGATTAATTTGACGAATATTATGAGAACATTGATGGAACTTATGTTTATATCGGAGATAAAAAATTACTTAAAGTTCAAGGTTATGGAGTAATAGGTTTGAATTTTCCTAATGGAAAAGAGAGACAAATCCATAAATGTGATGTATGTTCCTGGTATAAAAAAAATTAATTTTTGTTTCTACTATTATTGACCAAGATTTGAAGGTGGAATTTGTTAAATCATAGTGTGTCATGAAATACATTTAAGAGCACTACAAGGTATGCTCCATCTGATGGTTTTTGGGCTGAAGCCATTAATACTTCTATTTATTTGAAAATAAGAGTCTAATCAAAATTTTAGAGCTTAAAACACCTTTGAAGAATTTTATGGGTATAAACATAAAGTGAGTCATTTAAGGGTTTTTGGTTGCAAGGCATTTTCTCATATTCCAAAAGATGAAAGAAGAAAACTTGGTGCAAATTCAATCAAGTGAAATTTACTGGTTACTCTGATGATAAAAAAAAAATACAAGTTGTTTGACCCCAATCCTCATAGATTGCTTGCAAGTAGGGATGTGGTGTTTCATTAGAATAAAGATGAAGGTGGTCAAATGAATAATATTGTTGTATGGCATGATAGCGATGATTATGTAAAAATATATACAAGTGTTGATTAGGAACAAGAACAAGCACATGAATAGGTATAGGTTCAAGAGAAAGGAGCATCAAGTAATCATGACACTCCAATAAGAGGTGAGGATACTTCACAAAGTTGAAAGATATGAAAGTAGTGAAACTCCAAGAAGGTCATCACGT
Organism: Pinus albicaulis; assembly: GCA_034641835.2. Lineage (NCBI taxonomy): Eukaryota > Viridiplantae > Streptophyta > Pinopsida > Pinales > Pinaceae > Pinus > Pinus albicaulis. The sequence goes on along the minus strand of CM076574.1, from coordinate 846,655,693 downwards.
CAAATTCAAGAACCTATAAGGTATAATGATTATGCATTAATATATCTTGTAATAAATGTTTTAGAACCTTCAAGTTGTGAAGAAGTTAACGCATATGAAGAATGGAGAAATGCAATGAATGGAAAATATAAATCTATAATGAAGAATTACACATGAGAATTAAAAGAATTTCCTAAAAATAAAGTTCCCATAGGATGAAAATGGTTGTATAAATCCAAGTTTAACGTTGATGGAAGTATTGATAAGTATAAAGCTAGATTGGTTGCAAAAGGTTATTCACAAAAAGAGGGATTTGATTATGAAGATACTTTTTCACCTGTAGCTAAGATGAACACAATTATAACCATGATTGCATTAGCTACAAAACATAATTGGAAAATACACCAGTTAGATGCCAAAATTTCTTTGTTGAATGGCGAGTTAAAAGTAGAAGTTTATTCAGTTCAACCTAAATGGTTTTTAAAACGGGGACAAGAGCATTTAGTCTACAGGTTAAAGAAATGTTTATATGGTTTGGAACAAGCACCAAGATCTTGGTATGTGAAAATTAATTCTTTCTTTTATGAGAAGCAAAAAAGATCCTAACTTGTACATCAAGAAAGATGAAGATGGGAATGTTGCTTTGATATCTATATATGTTGATGATTTTATCATAATAGGAGATTCATCCAAGTTGATTGAAGTAATTAAAGGTTAGTTGTCACAGGTATTTGAAATGAAATGCCTTGGTGAATTGCATTATTGTTTAGGTCTTGAAGTTTGGAGGGAATTTGGAAATACACTAATCACACAAAGAAAATATATAATGGGAATCCTTAAAAGATTCAATATTATTGAATGCAAGGCAGTATCTACTCCTTTAGAATAGAATGTTAATTAATTATACAGTGATGATGGAACCAAAGAGGTGAATGTAACCTTGTATCGTCAACTGGTGGGAAGTATGAACTATCTCACCACTACTAGGCCAGATATCACATATTTTGTCAACATACTTAGTCAGTTCATGGCTAAGCCTTGTGAAAGCCACTAGAAAGAAACAAATAAAGTTCTTTGATATATGAAAGGAACACTTAATTTGTGTATTATGTATACTGATGAATTTTATGATGAGTTGGAAGGTTATTCTGATTTTGAATGGGATGGAAATCCAAATGACAGGAAATATACTACTGGATATGTGTTTAATATACGTTCAGGGGTGATATCATGGAGAAATAAGAAACAACCAATTGTTTCCATGTCATCCTCTGAAGCTAAGTATAAAGCATTAAGCAAAGCTACATGCAAAGTGATATGTCTTAGAAGGATACTTGAAGATGTTGGAGAAACACAACAAGAACCTACAATAATTAGATGTGACAATCAAAGCACTATAAAATTGGAAAAAAATCCTATATATCATGCAAGGACAAAACATATATACACACATTATCATTTTGTAAGAAAAAAATTGCAATCCAAGGAAAATTTTAGGGGCTAATATTCGCATGTGGGCTAATTTTCTATACTTTTTTCAAAAAACATATTTGCCAATTTCCACTTTTCTAAAAATAATTTGCCCAAGTTTTATAGCATGAAATTATTTTAATTTAAAATTTGCCAAGATATTATATAGACTAATATAATATAATCAAAATTTTAGATAGTTTTACAAAAATATCATCAAACATTTAAAAAAATTTCTATTATAAATTATTAATATTCGCCAAGGTTTCTAAACTTTCAAATAGATGTTGGCGAAAAAGGAGATGTCTGGGAAAGACCCAGGTTTAGGATTGAGGCCAACAAGGTTTCCACTGTAGTATAGGACAACACTGACATTTTCACCCTGCTCAAGGGAGCCGGGAGTCTCACCTGAGGTGTGTCGCGACCTTACTAAGATTAGAGGCTAGATCATTGACGTCGAGGAAAGATTACTAACACAGATCATATTTATGAGCATATAAAAGACATGTATGTATCTCAACTCTAAGAAGTAAGCTATCATTCATCACTACATATTCAGAGTACCAAATTAAAATTTAAAAATATGCATACATTCACCATAATCAATCAAGCATCAACCAATTCATAATATACAACACAACAACAGTCTCAATCCATTAATCTTGGCTCAAAAAGGCATAAACATACTCCGCAGAGTCTATTATAGTTCATTTCAATACAAATGGCTCCACAGAGCTCTCCCTAGGCTCTACCCTCCTATCCACCTCTCTTTCTCTGACTGATTAACTATCCCTGGAGTCGCTTCCTTCCTGCCTATTTTTTCCTGCCGACTGACACTTTCATTATTTGCCCCTTTTGCGCTCATCTATTCCCTTGCACTCTGATGCCTTCTGTTTCTTCTTCATCACTGGGAGTTATATTGTTTGTTCTTAGCCTCCCATCTTTGCCATTTGTGTTGTTATCTATCTATTCCCCACCACCTGCCTCTAGGTTTTCCACAACCGTGACATCTCCCTACCTACCTTGATTGTGCTCCGCCACCTGTCTTCTAGCTCTCTGCAACTCCAAAATTGTCTTGTCCAAAACAAAGGCCCCAACAGGTCCCGACCACATGCTATTGACTCGTCCCGAGTCAATATTTTCCTGCTGTTGCAGCTACTAGTGGTATGTCAGCTTCTAGTGCTCGCCTAGTTTCTCTTGTTGCTTCCATCTTTGTCTTTTCTTGTTCTAGTTTACCCTTTTCCAACAAAGGCCCCAACTCGGGAACCTTGCTCATTGTTTTTGTTCTAAGCTCTGTGAACTCAGTTATGGCTTGATTCCATGCCTTAATCACAGGCTCCATTTCAGTGACGATTTTTTTGGCCTGAGTTGTATCCATTACCCACGTTATTTTGTTGAACACTTCCTGGATTTTGGGTTTGGCTTCAGCTGCCAGTTTCTAAATTTCCTCTGCCTTTTTCTTCACATGTTGTCATAGATCCCTGAGAAGTTTATTTGTTGTTACTGAGTGTTCCTTGATGGCCTGAATTCTTGTTTCAAGCATGTATGCTTGGTCATACAGTTGAGTTCTACTGATCGGATCTGTGGTCCCTGTAATTTCAGGGACAATCTTCTGCAGTTTATCTGAAACCGGTTGTGCCTTTATCATTATAGAATTTGAGCACTCATGTAGTTGCTCCAATAGGTTATATGCTTCCTTTACTGTCATTCCGAGTGTGTCTTTTATGCTCTGCATCTCTCTCTACCTCTCCGCTACTTTCTCGGCATATACTGTAGAGGGATATGGTAATGACGGTCTTCTTCTAGTGCCTCTTTCAGCTCCTAGTTTGCTCGGTCTAGGATCATAAATTCCATTTTGACTCGAATAGATCTTTCGACCAATGAGCATGAAAAAATTTTTGCGGGTGTTGTGTTGTCCAGGGCAGTGACATTCGGCTATAGGTCTTTAAATACCTCTATTACTTGGTCTAGCTATTGTTGTAGGATATCCTTCTCGCCTTGGAGTTGATTGTGCTCATCAATAAGTGAAATAACTTGTTCTTTTCACTGCTCAAATATTTTTAGGATGTCATTGTGTATAAATTATGCTTATCGCACTGCCGTCTGGATGAAACTGAAAAGTTGGCTATGTCCCCAGCTTTGTATGTTCCCACTGCTCGACATCTCTTGGCTTGGATGTCTCTCCCTGAACGGTTTCCCGCTGCCAATTGATCTTTTAGAATGTCCCTGTGCGGATGTTGTTTGACTTTGTTGCGGCGACTGTGGTTAAGGAATGTGTACAATAGTAGATGGCATGAACTGTTGCAACAATAAGTAGGATTGTTGGAATGGGTTTGGCTCTAGTGGGGTGGGTGTTTTTGATCAGCGGTTGTCATTGATGTCAACCCAAGCAGCACCAAGGGCTAACCCAATATTGCATGGGGATTTTGACCTACCAAATTAATATATTCTGGGTCAATAATGATTTTTATGGTTTCTACTTGTTGAGATGTTTCCATTGATATATGGCACGCCATGTAATTCTTCACGGTTTGAGAGATATTCATGTTTAAAGTTTGTACCCCCAGTTAGTGGGCTAAAACCCCATGGGGTTGGGGCATGGGTCATTGAAAAGTCATAATTAATATTTTTTAAGCTTCTAAAATCCCTCCCATGTTCACTTGTTGAAGTCCCTCTCAACTTAAGCATTTATATAAATTGTGATCTTCATTTATTCCTTAGGCAAGGGATTCGGCCATCTGAAACAGGTCATCGTGGAATTTTCGCTCTAAATTTTTTTTTTATGAAGGTTCAGAAGCTGAAATTATTATGAGGCAAATTTGAAATCTTGAGGAAGCTTCTGTAAAAATTTCAGATCAAGGTGTGTAATATTTTTGGAGATATGATCTGTGGGAAGTCAGGGTTTTTGAAGGCTCCTGAAATTCATCTCAAAGAAGTGACCTTGGTAAAATCGTCATAACTCTCTCTCTGAGGATCGGATTGGAATTTTGTAAAAAGTGATAGATATTTCACATACTGTAGTTTTATCTCTATCAATTTCAGAGCCGAATGAAGAAACAATGATACGCGGCACGCCGTATGTCAAGTGCACTCTGCTGAAACAGTCCATAATTAGGGCATTGTGAGAGATTGAGTATAACTCTCTCTTGAAGAATAAAAATTGGGTCAGACCTGTGGAATTGGAAAGACGAATTAGAGGAATACTACAGGACCAGAAATCAGATATTGAGGATCTAAAATAACATAGATACACCAGATTCAATATTGAGCTCCTAGAAGGCAAGAAAAAGCTAGATCATGTGTTGTCAAGGGTTGCAAAGGACCAGAATTTCTAAGGAAGCAAAGCAGAGCAAGGTGCAACAGAGGGTAGCATGACAAGAGTAGCAACCAAGGTGCATAAAAGTAGCAAGAATTTCATGATATGAAGTCTTCAAGTGGGTAGCACTGCATACAATCATTGTAAAGGTATCATTGTACTAAGTCATTGTAAATACATTATTGTAAAAATTGTACTAGTGTCTATCTGCCAAGGGTTGAAGAGGAAGTGTTGGGAGGTCTAGGATCATCATTAGGTGGTTGTGTCAAATTTGGGGTTATGGTCTAGTATATCTTCTTCTTCTACATCATTCTATATCATTGTATAGTGGACCATTTTCCCTGGTACGAGAGTCCATTCTTCTTTTATTCTTCTATAGGGTGGTAGGGTGGTGCTAGGGTGAGTTGTAGCTCATTGGGTGTTGGGGCATCCATTCAGTTAACTACTGAAGAATCTTGGGTGTTGGAGCGTCCATCCAGTGGGAGCTGGAGAAGAATGCTTTTCTAGATTCTAGGAAGTTGGAGCTTTATTTTCAATTGGAGTTGAATATTAAAGAATTATTAGAAAAGCATTAGGTGGTTTTTGTCTCGGAGTGGGTTTCCACCTTAAAAAATGTGTGCATTTTTGTTCCTCTTGTTTGCTGCTATCATTGTACAAACACTGATAATAATTGAAGATTAACTAATGCTCTAATTGAAAGGAATACTGATTCACCCCCCCTCTCAGTATTTCCAACAATTGGTTTTAGAGCTTGGTTCCTTCAATAGCAGTTTAACAGCTGGAAGGAGGTCATGGAGCATACCAAGAATGGTGTACCTCTATTCAATGAAAATAATTATGCACTCTGGAAAGGAAGAATGGAGGTCTATCTCTTGGCGCAAGGTTACGAAGTATGGGACACTGTTCAAAATGGATTTACATCAACCACATATGAACAAGGTAAGAAGAATTTGGTAAATGATGCAAAAGCAAAGAATATTATTATCAGTGGACTTATTGAATCTGCTTATCATAAGGTGTTGGGTTGTAAAACCGCTAAAAATGTATGGGACAAGCTTGAGAATATATATGCAGGTGACTCAAATGTCAAAGAAGCAAAGCTTCAAATCTATAGAGAAAAATTTGAGCAACTCAGAATGAAAGAATATTGCAACATTGCTGCATACTTCCAATACGTTGATGAAATAACCAATACTCTGGAAGGATTGGGAGAGCCAGTTGACGAGAAGACTATTATATGGAAGATTCTTAGAACATTACCAGGGAGATTCAACCCAAAGGTATCGGTCTTAGAATACAGTGCAAATCTGGACAAACTTAGCAAAGAGGAATTACATGGAGTTCTCATAGCATATGAAATGAGACTTGATGAAGAAGAGGGTACTTCGCATCTAGAAACTACGTTCGTTGCATCTAAGAAAACTAATAAGGACAAACAACCTTCAATTGAAAAGACATGCACCTGCAAGTGTGAAGAAAAGGGAGATGATGAAGAAGGTATTTCAGATGAAGAATATGCTTACTTCACGAGAAAACTAAAAATTGGTAAGGGACAATTCAAAGGTAAAATTCCATTGATATGTTTCAGCTGTAATGAGGTTGGGAATTTTGCAGCAAAATGTCCAAACAGAAGTAATGGCAACTCAAAAGGAAAGAAAGGCTTTAAGAAATTCAACAAGCAAGGATCTAAAGGAACTTTCTCTCTAAAGAAGATAGATCATCATCCGATGAAGACAATGACAGTGAAGAAGAAGCCAATGAGAGAGTATTTTTTGTGGCCAAGCACAATAAACAAGAGGTATAAAATAATGAAGAAGAAGGATCGACCATGGAAGAATTTTATGAGGAAGCAATCAAGCTTATTAAAGATCTCAAGGCAGAGAAGATCCGTTCCAATACTCTTGAAGAACAAGTTCAAGGTCTCAAAATTGAAGTTGAAGAACACAAATGCATTGAAGAGTCACTTCAAAATAATTTGGAAGAAAGCAACCAAGAAAGGGAAGAATTAGAAGCTGAAGTAGTTTCGCTGGGTGAGGAAGTGAAGAAAGGAAAAACTATCCAAAATTATGCCAACAGCTCAAGGGCATTGGAAGAAATCATCAACAATCAACGATCTTACAACGACAAAATTGGCATTGATTACAAAGAAGAAGAAGAAGAAGAAGGACCTTCTACAACAAAATAAAATGAACCTATGAGATCTGACATGCATGTAGACTTCATTGGACAAGATTCACAAGAACAGCTTTGGAAGACAATTCCTCAACGAAAATTTTCATCTAGGTACCAACATATTTTTTATGGCTACTGTTATTCATGTGGAAAATTTGGTCATAAAGCTGTAGAATGTCGCATGTACCCTAGGAATGAATACAATTCCAGGAGATCTGTCAAATATGAACCTCCCAAGGCTCAGCAAAACATCAATAGATTTGAACATTTAAGAAATAATATTGAATGCTACAAATGTCGAAACTTTAGACACATAGCCAAAGACTGCAGACTTGAAGATCCTCCAAAAGAATCGTCGAAGCCACAGAACAAACGAATATGGAAGAAGAACAAGAATGATAATTGTGCTCTCGCTTTCAAGGCTCAAAAGAACAAATATGTATGGTATGTTGATAACGGTTGCTCAACACATATGACTGGAGATAGAAATAAATTTGTATCTCTGAAAGAGAAGAAGGATGGAACCATGTCCTTTGGAAATGATGGATATTCAAATGTTATAGGATCAGGTACTATCACTCTCGGAAGCAAAGTTGCTCTAGCCATTAATGTTCTATTGGTTGAAAACATGAATCAAAATCTACTCAGTGTTGGAAAAATGTGTGATCAAGGACACACAATACTATTCAACTCCACAAAATGTGAAATCATGAAAGGCATGTTTGGTGAAACTGTGGCTATAGCAAGTCGAGCTCCAAACGACATATATATTCTAGATGAAGCAACTAAATCATGTCTAATAACTAAAGAGGATGATACAATAATTGGTAGCAATGATGATCGACTAAGTAAGAAGTTTGCTACAAAGGTGCAAAGTGATTTCGAGATGTCTTTACTTGGTGAGCTGACATACTTCTTAGGGCTTCAAATATCTCAGCAAGAGAAAGGAATATTTATATGTCAAGCCAAGTACATCAAGGAATTTCTCAAGAAATTTAAAATGGAAGATTGCAAACCCATCCTTACTCCAATGGTAACAGGTTGCAAATTGAGCATAGACGACTCATCTAAGGATGTGGATCTAAGGTTGTACATATCTATGATTAGTAGTCTTCTATATGTAACAGCCTCCCGACTAGATGTTATGCAAGTAGTAGCAAGATTCAAAGCAGCACCAAAAGAATCACATACTAAATATTTTCCAGCATTGGAATATCTTCGGTAGAAGCTTGGGATTCTCCCAAGTTCTAATTAGATTTTACTTTTTCAGAATATAAAGGGAGAGTGGAAGTAGATTACAAAGTTTACAGGATAGTTGTGTGTCGTGGGGAGTGGCGGTGGCATGTGTGTCCGGCAGGATGATTGTGTTTCGTGGGGAGTTACCCTTTGCCATTGATGTCATGAGAGATGTTGTAGTAAGATGGGTTTAAGTGATCACAGGGGGAGTACTGTTGTCATCAATGCTGCAAGGGGGAGATTGTTGATCAATGGGTTGTAATTGATGACAACCCAAGTAGCAATTGTGTCCTAAAAAAATATTGCATGGGAATTTTGACCTACCAAATTACTATATTCTGGGTCAATAATGCTTTTGATGGTTTCTTCTTGTCGAGATGTTTCCATTGATATATGGCACACCACGTAATTCTTCACGGTTTGAGAGATATTAATGTTTGAAGTTTGTAACCCTAGTTAGTGGGATAAAGCCCCATGGGGTTGTGGCATGGGTCATTGAAAAGTCATAACTAATATTTTTTGAGCTCCTAAAATCCCTCCCACGTTCACTTTTTAAAGCTCCTCTCAACCTAAGCATTTATATAAATTGTGATCCTCATACCTCCTTATGCAAGGGATTTCGCCATCTGAAACAGGTCATTGTGGAATTTTCACTCTAACGTTGTTTCTACAAAGGTTAAAAAGCTGAAATTTTTATGAGGAAAAGCTGAAATCCTGAGGAAGCTCCTGTGAAAATTTCAGATCAAGGTGCACAAGAGTTTTGGATATATGATCTGTGGAAGTCATTGTTTTTGCAGGCTCCTGACATTCATCTCAAAGAAGTGACCTTGGGAAAATCGGCAGAACTCTCTCTCTGAGTATCGGATTGGAATTCTGTAAAAATTGGAAGATAGTGAACAGACTATAGTTTTTTATCTATCAATTTTAGAGCCGAATGAAGAAACAATGACACGTGGCACGCTCGCATATGCGTCACTGAAACAGTCCATAATTAGGGCATTGTGAGAGATTAGGTATAAATTCTGAAGAACCAAATTGGGCTGGGACTCATGGTGGCTGGGAAAGATGACTTAGAGGGCTACTAAGGTGGACCAAAAATTAGATATTGAGGATTTGAAATAACAGAGATACTCCAGATTCAATATCGAGCTCCTAGAAGGCAAGAAAAAGTTAGATCATGTGTTGTCAAGGATTGCAAAGGACCAGACTTTCTAAGGTAGAAAAGAAAAGCAAGGTGTAACAGAGGGTAGCATGACAAGAGCAGAAACCAAGGTGCATAACAACAGAAATAATTTCATCATATGAAGTCTTCAAGTGGGCAGCACTACATACAATCATAGTAAAGGTATCATTGTACTAAGTCATTGTAAATACATTATTGTAAAAAATTGTAGTAGTGTCTATCTGCCAAGGGTTGAAGAGGCAATGTTGGGAGGTCTAGGATCATCATTAGGTGGTTGTGTCAAAGTTGGGGTTATGGTCTATTATATATTCTTCTTCTACATCATTCTATATCATTGTAAAGTGGACCATTTTCCCTGGTATGGGAGTCCATTCTTCTTTTATTTTTCTACAGTAGGTGGGGTGGTGCTAGGTGAGTTTTACCTCACTGGTGTTGGGGTATCTGCCTGGGCTTTCTCACCGAAGAATTCAAGTGTTTAGAGCGTCCATCCACGAGCCGGAGAAGAATGCTTTTCTAGATTCTAAAAAGTTGGAGCTTTATTTTCAATTGGAGTTGAATATTAAAGAATTATTAGAAAAGCATTAGGTGGTTTTTGTCCCGGAGTGGGTTTCCACCTTAAAAAAATGTGTGCATTTTTGTTCCTCTTGTTTGCTGCTATCATTTTACAAACACTGATAATAATTGAAGATTAAATCATGCTCTAATTGAAAGGAATACTGATTCACCCCCCCCCCCCCCCCCTCTCAGTATTTCCAACAAGTGTTCTATAAAAAATGAGGGACCCTTCCTGGATTAATAACTCTAAAAATGTGCCCTGTCCCATTGTGGTTTGGTCAACCTCAGGTACTCTAGCTATACCTAAGTTAACCTCTGCCTCAATATCAACATTCGTTAGATTCCCTGGTGGTATCAGATCTGAAATGGTTGCAGAGGTGGATGGAGTGTGGGTGGGGCGGTCCTTTGATGTGAATGAGGTGTTGATATGAATGGAATGTATTGGTTTTGTTGTGCTAAGTATCCAAACAGTAATTAAAATGTGTGCATAAGGATCTATGAGGTTTGCAGGTGAAACAAATGGTTTTAACTTAGTTAAACATATTTCTGTGTGAGGTTAAAGCATGTAAATTGCTTATAAAACACTGTACAGTAGTAAATAGGATATAATTAAACATCACATGTAACAGTACTCAGCAAATTTGATGAAGCAGTTCACCCCTCCTACGCTAAATCTGCTGGTCCAACTCCCAATGGCATGTCCCTCATATCTTATTGCTTAAAAATGGTAATTACATGTGAATAAAAGCCTCAAATGGTTGTGCTCTCTGTAAAATAAGCTTTATAATGCTTGAATTAGTCAAGAATGACTATCCATTTGCAGAAAAAAATGAATGGATTCTCAATACACTGAAAACACCCTAGTGGCCCTGGTGGCTCCTTGACCTTTCCCGAATCTAAACCTGCACAATATGACCTTTGATGGCTCTAAAACCTGTTCCAATGTGTTTAGAATGTTGATAATCCCAAAAATTGACTATCCATCCAGCAAAATTAGTCAAAAATCCAAGAAGTTATGGAAAAAATAAGAAACTGCCCAATGTCCCTTAAAAAACTCCACTAAATGTGGAGGACTTGAGTTAACCGAAGTTAATTTAATGAAAATGCCCCAAATCTGGGAGCACGCTCTCCAAATCCATCGGATGGTTAACATTTGGCATTAAACTTCTAGTCGGGGTGATCACATTACCCCCTGTCAGAACCGTCGGAACCCAACTGTCGTGTTAAAGTTTTTAGGTCGCGATCTCCACTGCTGGACACATGGCTTTATAAACCCGCCATCACCGTAACTTTCGGGTCTATGCCTCAAGTTCCATGAACCAAGTCATATGGAATGTCATTAGGTGGGGGTTGGCCCTAAGGGGCTTGCCCCTATCGCCAATGCAAACTTTAATAAACTTTATATTCACTCTGACGGCTAGAGTGGTTAAGTAACACCCATAACCTAATTGGTCGGGTGCTCCTGCATGCGGACGAGAGGTCTCGGGTTCCATTCCCGTGGACTCCAAAGATTTTTTGCAATGCGCCTTTAACCTCTGGCCTGGGGCCATGTGGCAGCCTCCATGCAGGCCATGTGGCACCCGCTGATGGGCCCTCCAACTTTAATATAAAAATATTTTTGCAAATATAATTTTTTTCAAAATTTTCATAAAAATTCAAAATGAGTCAAAGGTCTAGTTTTTGGAGTTTACTGGGATTTTCAAATGTTCATAACTTTTTCATACAACCTATATTTTATGAACCATTCATGGCACCAGAATCTCAGCGACGAGGCATTTTTGGTTGCTTAGGTTACAACCACTTTTGAGCAATTTCATTTTTGAGCATTTTTTAGCAATGGACATGTTCTCCTTATCACACCTCCCCACTGGGAAGATTTTGGACCCAAAAAACTCTCTAGAATACTGAACATGAAGATGAGGATACTGTTTCCCCACTCTTCCAATCTGAATCCACTGAAATTTCCCTGATTTCATTAATTGGAGCTTTTCTTGAAACAATAAATTTTTCCTTTATTCCATTAACCAACTGTTGCAGACTTTGACATTCTCATGCTGCAAATTTTCAAAACTTGCAGAACAACAACTTAAATTTGAAATAAACATATTGTTTCTACATTTTTCTATAATCAAAGGAAACTGAAAATTACTTTCACCTTGCATCCTGTCCTTATGGCAATTTTTTTGCTAAATTACCCTTATACTTGTGCCGATTCCTAACCAAGTTTCCTTGCCATTGTACCATGCCTTTTTGAAACCAGCAATGATCATTGCTGAACTTTGTGCCTTCTTTGCTAAGTTGTTTTTCCCTCTCTTAGACCTTTGCAACTTCTTGCACTGACACTTTGTTTTCAGCACCGTTCGACACCAAAGACGATTGTTGCAACTGCTTGTCATCTTCTTTAAAAAATAACCTGCTTTCAAACTGAAAAACTTATTATTTACATCAACATTTACATGAAGAGGATTATATAAAACTTCCCTTTGTTTAATAATCATCAATGTCAAGTTTTGAATTGCATTGACGAGCCTCTTCATCTGCCCTGCATTCACTAAAGAAGAGTCTAGTTTTTTTATGAGCTCTCACAATTTACTCCTTGCCATCCTTGAATAGATGATACTTGTTCTCATGGCGATGGAAGATAGCTTTTATGTCATGCAAGCAAGGATTTCCCAACACCACACCTATAATATCAAGCGGAACAACATCTAATTCAACCGTGTCAATAAAATGTGTTGTTATTACAAAGCCAACATGCACTTCTTTGAAACCTGTAAATTTGCATCCTTACAAGTCCAACCAAGAGGATATGGTTTCGGATGTGGAATGTTTTCAAGATTTAGTTTCTTGACTAAGTCTTTATAAATAAGGTTCACTTGCGACCCACTTTCAAATAGTGTGTCAACCTTGGTATGTTTGGAAATGACCCTCACATGAAACAGTTCAATTCTCTTCTCTTCACTTGGAGCTTCTATGTGACATTTAGAAACACTATAACTAGGTTTATTTTCATTCTATTTACCCTTCAAGTTCTTTAGTGCCATAGCTATGATTTTTGTTTCATCTCCTAATTCTGACCCTAGGTCTTGTTCAGCTATTGCAATTGTCTTGCCTTTCTCCTTGGCTTTATCTTTGGCTTTAAAAATTTCTGGTTTCAACTGTGGATGAAGTTTCCAACAATGGTCCTCATCATGGCTTGTTTTAGAATAGTGTTTGCAGAAATATTTTCCCTTCTCTTTTATAAAATTTGCATTTCTCTTTTTCTTCCATTTTCCTTTGAACTCACTTTCCTCACTCCCTTCTAAGTTTTGTTTTCCCCTTGCCTCTAAATGTGTGGCTTGAACACAAACCTCATCTAGGCTTGTAGGGTTAAACATGAGAATTCTATGTCTTAAGTAAGTATGTAAACCTCCTATATACTTGAGTAAAGTGTCTTGGATATGCAAATATACTCCTAGTAAAAGAGCTCTTCTTATAAATTGTTGGGTATAAACTTGAACATTTTTTCCTTTAAACTGTTTAAAAATTTTCCAGTCCATTATGGCTTTCTACATGTGAGCTAATGGATAAAACTGTTGTTTTATTTCATAAATGAAATTAGACCATGATAAGATAATCTTACCACATTTTTTGATCTCTTCCTTTGTCTTGGCTTCCCACCAAACAAGAGTTGCACCTTCCATTCTCAATGAAGATAATTGGACTTTTGGTTTCATCATCATGAAAATTTTGAATTCTCAAATAGACCTCTAATTACCTAATCCAATTATCTATCTTTTTTGCATTAACTTCACCATCAAAATTTGGAAATTCAAACTTAACATCAAGTTTAAGAAAATTAATTTTACCCGTGTTCTTGACTTTGTGAGAAGGATGTACTGAAGATGATGTAGAGGTTGATGAAGATGAAGATGAGGGTGATGATGGTGATTTTCCACTATATCCATTTCCTCCATTGCCATTCTTGGATTCACCCTCATCATTATGGAATCCTGATGATCCCTCTCCTTCCTTGTGAATTTTGGACCCTTCTCCTTCAAGTTTCTCATTTCTTTCTTGATAAAAAACTCTCACCATTTCAGTCAAGTCAAGGAATGATTTTCTGAACACTCTTTCTTCCTCCCTGGGAACAAATTATTCAGGAATTTTTTCTTCTACTGAAGTCATGCTTATGGCTTCTTCTACTTCTCTTTGAAATGAAATTGAAGGTGGAGATAATGGCACTCTTTCCCTCCTTGGTTTTGGATTACTTAAAGTCTTCGCCAATTGATCTACTCCTCTCTTAAGCTTCAGCCTAGTAAGCATGAAAACCCTTGCAAACTGTTAAACAAACTTTGCACAATAATAATACAGAGATTAAAACTCTAGCTCAATCTAATGCTCAAATTGAGCTCTGATACCAACTTGATCTAAATGGAATGTATTATTTTTTCTTTACTAAGTATCGAAACAGTAATTAAAATGTGTGCATAAGGTTCTCAGAGGTTTGCAGGTGAAACAAAGGGTTTTAGCTTAGTTAAATAGATTTCTATGTGAGTTTAAAGCAAGTAAATTTCTTATAAAATACTGTAAAATAGTAAATAACAGAGAATTAAACATCACATGTAACAATAATTAGCAAATTTGATGAAGAAGTTCACCCCTCCTAGGCCACATCTGCTGGTCCAGCTCCTAATGGCATGTCTCTCATATCTTATTGCTCAAAAATGGTAAGTAAATGTGAATAAAATCCATAAATGGTTGTGCTCTCTGTAAAATCAGCTTCAAAATGCTTGAATTAGTCAGTAATGACTATTCATTTGCAGAAAACAGTGAATGGATGCTCAATACACTGAAAACACCCTAGTGGCCCTGGTGGATTCTTGACCTTTCCCGAAGCTATACCTGCACAAGATGACCTATGGTGGCTCTAAAAACTTGACCAATGTGTTCATAATGTTGAGAATACCAAAAATTGACTATCCATCCATCAAAATTGGTCGAAAATCCAAGAAGTTATGGCCAAAACAAGAAACTGCCCAATGTCCCTTAAAAAACTCCACTAAATGTGGAGGACTTGAGTTAAATGAAGTTAATTTAATGAAAATGCCCCAAATATGGGGGCGCACTCTCCAAATCCGCCGGACGATTAACGGTTGGCATTAAACTTCAGGTCGGGATGGTCACATTACCCCCCACCGGAACCATCGAAACCCAACCACTGTGTTAAAGTTTTTAGGTCGTGGTCTCTGCTGCTGGACACATGGCTTTATAAACCTGCCGTCACCGTAACGACCGGGTCTATGCCTCAAGTTCCACTCACCAAGTCATATGGAATTTCATGAGGTGGGGGTTGGCCCTAAGGGTTTGGCCCTCTTTACCTCCAATGCAAAATTTAATAAACTTTATATTCAACCCAACGGATAGAGTGGTTAAGTAACACCCATAGCTCGGTTGGTCGGGCACTCCTGCACGTGGATGAGAGGTCTTAGGTTCCATTCCTGTGGACTCAAAATATTTTTTACAATGCGCCTTTAACCTCTAGCCTGGGGCCACATGGCAGCTTTCGGGCAGGCCACATGGCGCCCACTGATAGGCCCTCCAACTTTAATATAAAAATATTTTTGCCAATATATATTTTTTTCAAAATTTTCATAAAAAGTCAAAACAAGTTTAAGGTCCAGTTTTTGGAGTTTACTGGGCTTTTCAAACCTTCATAAATTCTGCATACAACCTCTGTTTTACGAACTGTTCATGGCGCCAGAATTGCAGCGACGAGACCTTTCCAATCGCTCAGGTTGCAACCACTTTTGAGCACTTTCATTTTTTATATTTTTTGAGCAATGGACATGATCTCCTGATCAGGTGTGTAATGATGAATCTTATGTATGGAGTGGTGATGAGATTTGTATGTTGAGAAATGATGATGGATCGAATACTGGTAACATAGAGGTGGTATTTGTGGAAACCTCTGGCTCTTCCTGAATTAACATTCCTGTAACTATTGGCTAGGGTTGGTCTTCTCCAGTGAGGTCGGCCACTTGCTCAGGTCCCGTGGTTCGGGCTCTTTTCCCTTTAGGTACTAGTGCTGGGGGTTTATTTGGCTTGGTTTTTCTGATTGGAGTGATAGTGGGCAGCGAAGGGGAGTGGAATGTGGTAGATGGTAATGCGGTTAGGATGGGGGTGGTGGTGGACAGAGATACAAAATTTAACGTCTGAAATTTAGAAAAAGTGGGAAATACAGTAGATGTGATGCCAAGAGTTTCTATTACCTTATTGAAGCCTTTCACCCATGTGTACAACTGGTCCAGAAGTGGCCACAGTTGTAATTGGGAGATCCTTTGCATTGTTTCTTTCGGTGTCTCCCTCGGAAGTTCTTTAGGGAGCATCGCATCAAAAGAGTAAATTAGGATCCCGCTTCTGATCTCCATCGCCGCTCTTGGCCATGAAGAAAATTTTGTTCAGAAGGCCTCTTATGTTATTTGTAACTTCAATGGCTTCTTATGGAATGTATTTTCATCAATGCAGGTTGGTCGGACATAGGTCCGGTTATGATTCACCCCAAACCAGATCTATGGGAAGTATCTATCTAATACGCTTCTTGGAATTCTTTGTTGACTTCTTACTACGTCGACCATATGTCTGTACCAGGCTGAAAAAGCTTCCTCATTGACCTCTTTGGTGCTTGGATCCCCTGATATTTTCCATGGCGTGAACCTTAGTGCCATTGGTTGGTCTTGGGTGATCTCCGCAAGTGGTCTGATCCCTGGTGGACTCCACTTCCACATTGTGAGAGCCATGATTAGATAACCATATATAAATCATGTGGCTTGCTTGTAGTTGTCCTCGCAAGCCACAAACAACTCATGTAGCAAGAATGTGTACCAATTCAATCATGCTCCTTGAATGCAACGCTCCACGACTGAGATTGTTTCAAGGGTGCATTTCCCCTTGGTGTACTACCTCATCATTTTCCCAGCAATCAAGTAGCAAGCGAATTTTATTGTTGGGTTGTTGATCAGATCAATTTTTTCTCCCTTTTTCCCTCTCCTTGTTTCATACTTTCTATAGTAATCGCAATCAACTATCATCTTAGCTCCCTTGGATGTATTTCAAAAGGCTGATGAGACGTCGTTTCCTGGAGCTGATAACCCTGTGAGTCTGTGTATGTCTTCCGCATGAATTTGGATCTCACTCCCAAGCCATAATGATCCATTCTAAATTCTGTTGATTAAGAACTTGGTGCACTGCATTGCTACTCCCGACGTCCTGAACACCGGAAGGCTTCTAAGGTGCAGGATTGTTGACCTCTGGATGCCTCTGAAATCTGGGTGTACCTTCGTTGCTTCACCTCCTCCCTCCTTCGCATGATTTTCAATGCAAACTTGCAATTTCATTGTTGGGAACTGGTATGAATCTATGAAGTCGGTATCTATCTGCGAGGCATTGTCATATTTTCCTATTAGCGATTCCACTCTTTGAATTCTTCCATAGAGCTTGGGCTCAACAACTGAGGTAGCCATCTTTGTCATTTTATTCCTTCTGCTGTATACTCAAACTGCTGCTGCTAGTATATTTCTCTGAACTTATGCTGTTGGAATCAAGCTTATCATTATAGTCGTTTATTTCTCTGATAACTCGGAATTTTCCGGCATTCTGTTGTTTCCCTCCTCCATGCAACTTAAGTAGTATTACTGGAACGAATGATGTTGATGCGACATCATAACTAATTATTTCTTGTTGTCTTTCCCCATGGCTATAATCATGTGATTAGTTACTGGGATTAGGTGTACTCTAACAGTGTTGATGCTGGCTTCGAAAGTCGGGTAGACATGATGGTTAATAATTATGGCTTAATATGGCAACTTTATTACGATATGGGGGTTACTAATTACGGCAGTTATTTTTCAAATTCGGATGATCTTACGGACTGACAATGGTATGATGGGGAATTATGAGTGAATGATGGTTGACATTCCTAGGCTGTGTAACACTGTAGACTCTCCCCACGACCACAATTGGTTGCGATGTGGTATCCACATCGCAAGAGGGTGATTGTTGTTTTTGCGGGTTTCTTATTGAGGATTCCTACTCTAATGGACTGAAAAGATTAAAACATAAACTATTCTAAGGCTCATCTCGGTCATGAGAGAGTTATTGACTCTAATCTACTAATTTCTCTCAGGTGCGAGAGATTAAAAGCATTGTGGTGCTTACTGATGACAGGGTTTCAGGCGTGTGCCATTCACCCATCCTTGAAGTATCTCTCCATCTTGTTGCACTAGCCTGAATGCACCTAATTATCTTATCTCTATGACGTAATACAGTCTCACCCAGTGAATTTTGAGATTCCTCGGGAGCTTTTGGAATTTGCTGTCATAGAGCAGTACTTTTACACCAATAGCGAATGTTTTATGTTTGATGTGGTGGTCATGCCAGGATTTTTGTCGTTTTTTCTGGACTGATTGATGGAAATCCACCAAAAATCTAACTTCTTTAAGCTCCTGCAATTCATGAAAGCGTGCAGAAATGGAGTCTTCCTCTGTCATGTGTGTTTTTGACGCAATTAATAGGCTTGGTATTATAAACTCAGCTAGTATTAATGCCTCTTTTCTGTATACCAACTGGAATGGAGTTTGATTATGCAGTCTCTTTATGGTTGTCCTATATGCCCACAACGTGGCTGGTATTTTTTCATCCCAGTCATCACGGTCATTGCTTCATATCTTTGTTAGCCCTTTCTCGAAGATCTTGTTGAAAGCCTCGACGGTTCCATTTTCCTGAGGGTGGTATGGACTGCTCTTATGGTGTTGTATCATAAAATTGTCCAGCAGTGATTTAATTGTAGCATTAACGAAATGTGTGACTTGATCACTTGTTAGGCTCCTTGGATAGCCAAACCTGCTAATGATATTCTCAAAAATAAATCTGGTTGTTGTGTCTATTTTACAGTCCCTTACTGGTTCCGCTTCTGCCCATCTTTTGAGGAAGTTAGTTGCGGTGATTATATATCTTGTCTGCGAGTGTCGCATCAGTGGTGCAATTGGTCTTATGAAGTCGACGTACCATTTCTCAAATTCCTGCATAGCCCTCACAGGTTGCAAGGGAAACTCATCACGATGTGACAGTCGCCCTGTTCTTTGGCAGACATAACATTTCTTCACATATTCCTTGCTATATTTGTGCACGGTTGGCCTCCATAGTCTCGCATATAGTATTTTTCTTGCGGTGGGTTTTCTCTGACATGGCCTCCCACAACTCCACTGTGACAATACAACAAGATGTATGCTCTTTCTTGATCTAAGACACATCTTCGTAGGATATGGTCCAGGCCCATTCTATATAACTACCCTGCTATGAGTTGATATTCAGTCGCTTTAACTACCAGATGTATCTTTTGGGTTGTTGTGTATTTTGATGGGCATTGTCTTGTGGCCAAGTATGTCGCTATCTATTCTAGATAATAGAGGATGGCTTCGACTCGGAAGAGATCAGCATTTGGCAGCTGGTCATCAAGGGATCCCCCGTTTTCCCTATTCTCCAATCTTGACAAATGGTCAAGACCAACATTTAGCCTTCCCGGTTTTACTATTACTTCAAAAGTGAATTCTTGAAATAGTAGGAGCCATCTACAGATTCTGCCTTTCAGTACAGGTTTTTTTACCAGATATTTTAGCGTTCAGTAATCTAAGAAGAACTTGAATGTGTCTCCCAATAAGTAGTGGAAAAATTTATGTAGGGAGTATAGCATAGAAGGAGCTTCTCTTTCTGTTGTTGTGTAATTCCTTTCATCCATTGACAACTTCCTGCTTGCGAAGTATATTGGGTGATCTATGGAGGTTTCTCCTGGTTGAGCTAGCACTGCCCCCAAATCAATACTAGAAGTGTCAATGTGGACATGAAACTTTTTATCCCAATTGGGATGGGACAATATGGGTGCACTTGCTAGTTTCTATTTCAACGTGTCCAATTCCTTGGTGCATTCATCGTTCCATATGAATTGTTTTGACTTCTGCAACAGCTTTTCTAGTGATGATGTGATTTTTGTGTAGTTGCGAATGAACCTTCTATAATATCCAGTGTGTCCCAGTAGTGACCTCAACTATTTTACATTCTCTGGTGCTTCCATGTTCACAATTAATGCCACCTTTGCGGGGTCCACACATACACCTTGCTTGCAGATGACATGTCCCAAAAGCATTCCAAAA
Source organism: Pinus albicaulis (assembly GCA_034641835.2). Lineage (NCBI taxonomy): Eukaryota > Viridiplantae > Streptophyta > Pinopsida > Pinales > Pinaceae > Pinus > Pinus albicaulis. The sequence goes on along the minus strand of CM076574.1, from coordinate 846,635,595 downwards.
GGTACTGCAAAGATGAAATTTTTGTGATTAAGAGAAATTTGAAGCTGTCTGGACCTATCAAACATTATCCTGAGTAGAGTTGCAAGGTTTTTTAGTAGACTGTACAGTGTCCAATCATCCATGTATACTTCTAGGAACTTATGGATATAGTCTCTGAATGTTTCTATTACTATCCATGAAAACACAGCTGGTGCATTATTTAGCCCAAAAGGCATGACATGATAGGCATATGATCCCCATTATATTGTGAAAGTAGTTTATCTTTTGTCTTCTTCTACTATTCTCACTTGATGATATCCTGAGAAGCCATCTGTGAACGAGTATGCTTCATTTCCCGCTACATTGTCAAGAACTTCGTCGCTAAATGGAGTTGGAAACGGATCATGAATGCATGTGTTATTTAGACTTCTGTAGTCCACACATACTCTAATTTTTTATTTCTCCTTTTTACTTTGTATCACAATTGGGCTAACCCATTCTGCTTCCTCAACCGGAAAAATCAAGCCTGCATTCAACATTTTTTCTATCTTTGCTTTAACATTTTCTTTTACTCTTAGATTTAGGTGGTAAGGTCTATGTTTTACTAGCCTCACATCTGGTTTTAGGACTATGCGCATCTCCCCAAAATCTCCTTTGATTCCTTTGAGCTCTGCCACTAAATATGGGAATAAGTCTTCATACTCATGTAGCAGGTCAAAGATTTCTTTTGTTGTCTTTGTGTCCCAATAATCCCCGATGGATGAAAATTTTGGCTTCTCTGTGCCTCCAATATTTTTCTTTTTTTGTCTTCAAGGGTAGCAGGTGAAATCTCTCAGTAGTTGGCTCTTCTTGTATCTCCCGTTCCCCTTCCTTTTCTTCAAAATATAGATGTTGAATATTCTCTAATTCATCATCATATATCTCCTAATATATCCTTTTACATGCTACTAAATCCTTGACTTTCTTCTCTAATAAAGGTATTTCTTCACTCTCTTGAAGCTCTGGGAAGAACAATATTATTTTTATTGCTTGAAGGTATCTATAACTTGTTCTGTGTCTCCCTTGAAAGAAAAACATTGCGTAAATTTCTCTGCAACTATTTCCCAGGTACCTGTTCCTCTCTTCCTCTCTTCTACCAAGTACTAAGCTCATGGAATGGTGTCCAGTGAATTTATGAAGTTTTGTGGCCATAAATATTTTGGATATCCCTCTTTCTTCCACTGATACTTGCAACTGTTTAGATGTGCTAGGGGATCAGCATTCCCTCGGTAATTTTCTCCCAGTTGCGGTCCTAAAGCCGCATGAAATATTGTTCTTAATTCTCTAGCAATAGCTTCCCATTGTAAAAGAGAGTTGCGATGGGTTGCCCACCACCTTGCTGAAGTGGATTATAGTGCTACGTCCATGAGAGGGACTTTATGTTCTATTGGTACTTTGTCTTCCACTTTGGTAATAAATGTATTCACGACTTTCATATTTGAAAGAGTTGGGTATTCTCTTACCTCTGTACTAATCCAGATGATTCCATGAACATTGGTGCATCTTCTGGTGTTGATTTCATATCCTCCCTGCTACCAATCATCCCAAGATACTTCTGATCCTAGGTCAGAACTCTGAACACTTCTCCAGCTTATTTTTCCTCCTGTTATAGGATTAACGTAATATTCTCTCCTTCCTACCTTCATTTGGTAGAATTGATCTAGAAGCTATGTGTCTTCTCTATTGTCAACAGTCTCTATGTATAAGGGTCATTGATACAGGTCCAATGGCTAAACTACTCTGACTTCACCATCTTCCAATATCATTAATTCCTTCTTTAAAACAATGACTATATAATTTTCAAAGGCCCAATCTATCCCCAGCAAGGTAGGATAGGGATCCTTGTCACCCATGATATTTATTACTTCGAAGTACATATAGGTCTTTACTCTCGCAACATCAACCTCAACTTCTTCCAACCTTCGTATTGGTACAATGTAGTATTGATTTTCCATTCTGAGCTGTATTGGTGACTATGACAACTTCGATTTTCCCAATGCTTCCCATGTCTTTCATGGAAGAATGTTGACATCTAATCTGAGATCTAGAATTGTGTCTCTTATTTGGAATCCCGCAACTTGAGTGTTTACATGGAACTCCTTTCCAGTCCTTATATTATTTCTTTTTACTCTTCTTATATATTTTTCATTTGAGTTACCTGAGTCTCCAGGTCCTGCTCCTCCTTGCATGACCATTTCTAGGTTTTGCTTTAATTGTTCTAGCATTTGTCCATTGTTTACAATTTTTAGGAATAGTCGGAACCACTCTTATATAGGTGTGCTTGTATGGATTATCTTTCCTCCCTCACTAGATTGTTGCGGAAGTTCCATACTCTACAGTCTTCCTATCTATGAAAATGTTTGTAGTGCTTCTTTAAAGTACTGCTTCTGTTGGTCTGGGCTGAAAGCTTTCTTTGGGGATGCCGGTTTGATTAGCTTTATCGGGTCCATGTCTTGTGTATCCTCTCCTGTCTTCTTCCCTCCTCGCGTGACTATAGCTACACTTTGTAGAGGTTGGGTCTCTACTATCCTTGGTTCCGCATTAACCAGGTTAGCTCCCCTTTGTCTGGCTCTCTCTTCCCACCTCTTAATCAACTCTAGGCAATCTTCAGTAGCGTGTGCATTGACTCTGCATTGAGAGCACCATGGTCTCCTGGGTAACGGACATTCTCTCGCTACATGACCTTCCTGATCACAGTTATAACACCTTACTGGTTCTCTTCCTCCAGTTCTGCTACCTCTCATTCCTCCTCCTCGCCCCCTTGCAGTCTCGTTTACTCTATAGGACGACCTGTCTAATCGTTTTGCCAATGCATCAAGGGCTCTGCATTGCTCTGTATTATGAGTTGTAGAGGCACAAAATTCATATTAGATGTTGTTTGGAATATTTGAGTATTTTTGCAGAATTGGACACAGTCGTGGAGGATGACCAATACCTTTACATATTTCACAACATTCTCCTGATGTTTGATTCTGTTGATTGGGGAACCCCGGGAAGTGGGGTTGCAGTTGCTATAACCCTTGAGTATTTATCTGCGCAACTCCACCGACTAGTGGGGCCCCCTATGTTCCGGCCGCCGAAGTTCCAATGTTTGCTCCTTGTAACCTCGGACATTTTGTGGCTATGTGTCCTTCCATCAAACAGTGTGTGCACCACACGTTGGGTCTTGCGGGTCATACCGGTTGAATATCTTTCAGTTTCTCCATCAAAGTGGCTATTTGATGTTGTAGTCTAGGATGGATGGATCTTGTACCACTGCCCCTCTGAATTCCTGTGGGTATCCTGCCATTGCTTCTATTTTCATTGCTTGCTCCAGAGCATCTTGAAGAGTATCAATCTTTTGTTGTGTCAACAGTGTCCTTGTCAACAGTAGGAGTGCTTTGATGAACCAGTCCCACTAGTGATTTGGATAGATTGGGTAACTTAGCTTTACAATCGTGTCTTTAAATCTTCTAATCAAATCCCAGGCTGTTTCTCCTTCCCGCTGTTTGATTTCCCATAGTTCAGACAATCCTTGCTGATTCATCTCAAGCAGCTTGAATTCTTGGACGAATTCCTTCTTAACATCATTTATTGCTGGGTTTTGGTGTGCTTCTGACCATTTGATGAACCAGCACAAAGCTCATTCCCTTAATGTGGTTTGAAACTCAATTAACTTGACCGCATTTCGTGTCTGTCAAGCCCTCCAAATTGCTTTGCAGAGATACCAATGTTGTTCTACATAGTCGTTACCTTTTCCAGAGAATTTTGGGTATCGAGTGAACGATCCCACCGTCTTTCCTTGTGTTGGTGGTACTAAAACAAAACCTCTGCTTCCCAGCTGAGAGATTCCACTACCAGCACTGTTGCTAGTAGATATCTGGACTGTGGATTTAGTACTACTCAACTTGCTAAACTCCCATAAGTTAAAAAAGAACTGACCTAACAAAGAACTGACGAGTGGATGATATAGTACCATGTTAAGTCCCTATATTAATAGTATAGCCCCTTATTATGTTAGTGTAACCCCCATTATTGTTATTATTGTACCCCTGTAACCCCCATATTGTTATTATTGTGCACTTACATTATTATTGTTTGGTCGGCTAGGATTACATTATGGCCCCACTAGGATTATATTGTGGCCCCATGGACTCCTATATATAGAAGGAGGTTTTGTTCATTTGTATCATCCAAGAATTGTTCATTTATGTAATGTATTGGAGGTTTCTCCCTCGAAGTGGCTCATTTCTAAGGCGTTGATATCTCTTTTCTTCTCTTTTTGGAGCTGGTTACACAACATTTGGTATCAGAGCTTTGGATTCTAGGGTTTCGCTGCTCCAAACAGGTCATCGTGGCATTTTCGCTATAACTTTTTTTCTACGAAGTTTCAGAAGCTGAAATTTTTAAGGTGCGAAGCCGAAATCCTGAGGAAGATTGTCTAAAAATTTCAGAGCTTGGTTTGCAATATTTTCGGAGATATGATATGTGGACGTTAGGGTCTTTTGGCAAAGTTTTCAATTTAATCTAAACAGTGTCATCGGGAATTTGCGCTTATAACTTCTTTTCAAGGTTCGTAATCCACCAGGGTGTGAAGCTAAAATCCCGAGGAAACCCCGTCGCAAAATTTTAGAGCTTCGTTAGCAACATTTTCGGAAGATATGATCCGTGGAAGGTAGTGCTTTTTCGGCCCCCCGAATTTCATCTCAAAGAGGTGATCGAGGGAAAATATTCATAACTCTCTATCTGAGCATCAGATTGGAGTGCCGTAAAAAGTTGTCACAAGTAAAAAACTATAGTTTCTTTTCTATCAATTTCAGAGCTAAAAGACGAAATAGTGACACGTGGCAAGTCGTACAAATTTTCTCTACTGAACCAATCCATAATTAGCTCATTGTGGGAGATTGGACATAACTTTGCCTTGAGAATCCAAATCAAGTCAGACCTGTGGCATTCGAAAGATAATTCAGAAGGCTACCTTAGTGCAAAATTTCAGATATTGAAGAGCTAAAATCACAAAGATAATTCAGTTTCAATATCGAGCTCCTCAAAAGCAAGAAAAAGGTGTGTATTTGGTTTTTAAAATTGCATAAAGTTTGTTTTAAAAAGCAGTTTGAAGTGATTCCAAGGGCATATTTTAGAAATTATATTAGTATTGGGTTCTATAATGGCTCCCAAAAATAATTCCATACCCATTAAGCCCTCAAAAAGCTATACTATGATGCATGAAGTGGAAGAATTGCAGTATGAGATATCAAAATTACGGTACCAAGTGCAACAAATTTCGATCTTACGAAGAGCAACCAAAGTTGACATAGATGGTTTAAAAGAAGAAATGGAGGCTAAGTTGGATGGTTTGAAGGATAAAATAATAGCTAATATGGATGATAAATTAGTGGAAGATGACATCGAGCATCAACAACAAGTTCTCCAACTCTCAAAGGATAACCTAACTTTGGTGTAGAATCTAATGAAACAACAGGAATATCAACATCACATCGAAAGAAGTTCTGAAGCGGTCACAAAAACAAGAACTCTACAAGTACGATCAATTTCAGAGTATCTCAGCAAGTGGAAGAACTTTCCTGTAAAATATTCCACATGGGAGGATGAGAATTTTATACAGAAGCATCAAGAAATAATCAAGCGTTGAGGACAACACTTGTTTGAAGGAGAGGGGCATGTTAGGTCCCTATATTACTAGTGTAGTCCCTTATTATGTTAGTGTAGACCCCCTTATTGTTATTGTTGTACCCCTGTAACCCCCATATTGTTATTATTGTGCCCTTACATTATTATTGTTAGGTCGGCTAGGATTACAATGTGGCCCCACTAGGATTATATTGTGGCCCCATGGACTCATATATATAGAAGGAGGTTTGGGTCATTTGTATAATCCAAGAATTATTCATTCATGTAATGTATTGGAGGTTTCCCCCTCGAAGTGGCTTATTTCTAAGGCGTTGATATCTCTTTTCTTCTATTTTTGGAGCTGGTTTCACAACATACCAGGGGAAGGTTAGGACTAGTGCTACTTGAAAATTGGAGAATAGGATTCCTTGTGTTATGGTTGTTGGCCTCTCTTGGAATAGATGCTCCATTGCAACATGCAGCTCCACATTAGATTCCTCCTCGGGGCGCGTGTCCTCCTCATTGGACTTTTCTCCCTTTTCTCTACAGGTCGGGCTCTTATAAACTTACCTAACTTCCTTAATGGACCCTTCCATTCCTTGGGGTCCCATCTGAACTTATCTTTCCTCTATCATTTGCAGTGCCTTTTCCTTGTTCTGTCGATTCTTATCCTGCTTCTCAAATTCTCGTATTTCCCTTTTCTGCCACTTCTTAGCAATCTGCGCCCTCTGATGTGCTCTTTGCTCTCTCAACCTACTGGAGGTTCCAGAATCCATATCCATATTCCCCCTTTTTCCTTGCTTGTAGCATCTTTCCCTCAACTCCTTCCCCCATTACTGGAGGTTTAGGTCTCCATCTCAAGATTTTGGAATGACATCAGGCCCTTGTCCACCACTAGAGCTTTAATCCACAACGAGATTTCTTTAAGAAATTCTCCCTACAACCCAGATCTAAATATGTCTTCTACTTTTGTAAAATATTGGTAGCACTCAGCTGCAAACTCTACAATGTACCTCTCCAAGGTAGTTTGTACCCAAAAATATATTGCTCGGGTTAGATCTATATCTAGCCGATGTAGCGCTACTAGATCTGTGTGCGTCCAAATTCGACAGAATCTATGCAATCCTTCAGGTAGTGCATTTATCTGGAGTCTCTGAAACCAATTGTAAAGCTCTTCAAGAAATTTTCCCTAGAAAATTTCATACAAGTCACTCGCAGAGTCAGAAAATAGGACTCGATCATTAACAGTCTTTTCCCTCTGCTACCGAAGCTCCGCTTGTTGCGATATGAACTGATCTATGTGCTTGTACCACTAGCTATGTAGTTCCTCCTCATAGATCCTCGATACCATGATCTATCCTCTAAATAAATTTTCAGGTCCCGGCAACAGAACCATTTTTTGGCAAAAAAGGAGGTCTCTGGGCAAGACCTAGGTTCAAGCTTGAGGCCAACAAGGTTTCTGTTGTAGTCTAGGACAATGTCGGCATTTTCACCCTGCTCGAGGGAGCAGGGAGTCTCACCCAAGGCATGTCGCGACCTTACTGAGATTAGAGGCTATATCATTGACGTCGAGGAAACATTACTAACACAGATCATATTTATGAGCATACAAAAGACATATATGTATCTCAACTCTAAGAAGTAAGCTATTATTCATCACTACATATTCATAGTACCAAATTAAAATTTTTAAATTGGAATACATTCACCATAATCAACCAAGCATCAACCAATTCATAATATACATCACAACAATAGTCTGATTCCATTAATATTGGCTCAAAACATCATATACATACTTTGCAGAGTCTATTACAGTTTAGTTCAATACAAAAGGCTCCACAGAGCTCTCCCTAGGCTCTACCCTCCTATCCAACTCTTTCTCTGACTGATTAACTATCCCCAGATTCGTTTCTTTCCTACCTATTTGTTCCTGTCGACTGACACTACCAGTCTTTTCCCCTTTTGCACTCATCTATTCCCTTGTGCTTTGTTGCCTTCTATTTCTTCTTCATCACTGGGAGTTATACTATTTGTTCCTTGTTTCCCATGTCTGCCATTTGTGTCATTATCTGTCTATGCCCCTTCAACCGTGACAGCTCCCTGCCTACCTTGATTGCGCTCTGCCACCTATCTTTCGGCTCTCCACAAATCTAAAACTGTCTTGTCCAAAACAAAGGCCCCAACAATAGATATCCATCCTTAAAATTTTCCCTGGTGCAATCAAAAGAAATTTACTCAACATATTGTAATACAGATGAAAATGTGGTTGATATATTCACCAGACCTCTTAGAAAGGCTAAATATGAAATTTGTAGAATTTGTGTTGTAGAAAATCATAATTATATTGTAAGCCTCGCTAATACTTATACTAGCAATAAAATTAACACGTAGGCCATGATTAAGGGGAGGTTTTAGAATAATATTCATGGTTGTTCACATTTTGGTGAAGTACAAGCAATTAATGATGATGACTATTCCCTAGTGAGCCGTTAGTAAGATTCGTTGCTAGTCGACGAATTTACTATTGAATTTGCAACTCAACTAGTGTATAAATTGCAATTTTTGGTAATTCAATCGATAATATGTTGTGTTAAGTCTTCATCTCTGATAAAATATAAAAATAAAATTAATAATAATTTACCTCTAAAATCTTGGAGAAGTCCATAATATGGGCCATGTGGAACACCCCTTCATAGCCTTCTTTGGAGGAATCAAAGGCATGCTCTCTCTCTTTCCCTAGGTAAGGACAACAAAGGCCCATTTTTTTCCTCATTTTCAGCATTAGAGAGAATTGATACTTTAAATGGAAAATTTATTTATTTATTTATTGCTTGTCAAGCTGTATGTGATCCTACAGGCTTTACTTGTGGCTTGAGGAGTCATTACCTAGGGATATCTAATCCGTCAAAGTCACCCATGGATTGCACCCGACCTAGGCCACACCATCCCTAATCTAAATAGTTTTTTTAGCATGTCTCCTCCCCCTAGCACAGGGCACAACCACCCCCCATGAGGTTTGATCCCAGGTCACCTTGCTAATGAGGCCCATCCTCAACCATTTTTGCAAGTGGGACTTGAATAAATGGAAAATTATTGATTAATTGAGTTGAGAGGCTAATTAAATAACTTAATGGAAGAAATTTTAACAATCCCAAGTGTTTTTACAATATCTTTCATTGAATTACAAGTGTTATAATAAAATAATTAGATATATTAGTTTAGATTGATTTTACATTAGAGATATATAATTATTGAGATGAATCCCATCCTTGGAGTATTTTTCCTTATAAATGGAAAAAAAAATCCCTTCATACATTTTGATAAATATAAAATTGATTATAATCCAGCCAAAACTACACTAATTTATTATAAAGATCCAAGAGCAACTAGAATTAAAATTATGTTTTTTATAGGAATCTATAGTCATTAATATAAAAGGAAGGTGTGTGGATCTCGAAGAGTGGTGTTAACGGTGTAGCATCTTTGGAGAAGATTTTTGACGAGCCATGATCTGATGTATCCCTCTGCTCCTGCAACACACAACTTCACACTAGAATTGCCTTGTTGGATTTGCATTTTATATGCTTGGAACAAGGAATTAAAATTGTAAAATGAAAATATTGCAAATAGAAATCAATACGCATCTAGAAATCAATATGCAGGTTACAAATCTCTAGTTGCAGCTGGAGCTAGATTTTGAAAGCAAGTTTTGAGCTATCCAAAATCCAAGCACCTAATTTGGGTTTAAAAAAAATGAGGACGTGAATTGTTGCTTATATGTGGCTAAAAACCAATGCTTTATCCAAAAACATTTGGCCAAAAAAAAAAGAGGACATGACCGGTTGGTTATTCATTCATTATGTTATATAGACAATTAATTCTAGAAGCAAGTATAATTTGGAAAAAAAATACATTACTTGTTGGTTATTCATCCATTCATTCATTAGATTTTATAGGAAATTCATTATAGAACCAAATGAAGTGAAGAATTAGTTTTAGCTATTGTTGTAGTAGGGTGTGATTTAACTTAGCAATTCACTTTATGGATCACCCATCATAATTATACCAAAGTAGGATGGGACTTGGAAAAAATGCATTGATTACATATAACTAAACTCGATAATACTCAAGTTGATCCAGGTGGATATTGGTGGCCACTCGTCTATTCCACTTGGGGCCCCACCATTGTCTCTTTCATTTTTTCAGTTTCAGCACAACTTACTAGTTTTAGCAGTTTTTCGGGTCCTGAACTTTCCGAGCCGTTTTGAGGCCCTAAACAACATTTTTTGGGCATCGTTTTCTAGTGAACATGATTATGTTCCAAAATCTACATTCGCGGTCAACAGTTGTATTCCTCGAATAGATATTTCTAATTATGTATCATGTGCGTCAAATGGAGATAGTATGCCAAAGTTACGACCCCAGGAAATTGATGTACCAATTTATCCCGACGGGGCTCATATTCTGGCATTTCATCTCCTAGGGTTAGGTTTTTGGATGTTTAGGGTTTTTCATTATTTCTCAATACTATATAGGCCTTCGAGCCTCATTGTAAGATAGAGTTCAGAGGCCTGTAGCCGCCACATCTCTTATCAGAGATAAGATACCAGCGCCCTAGCTAGTTTATTTCCATTCTGTATGTCAGAAAATTTCAGTTCTTTGATATTAATGAAATGAAGTGTTATTTCCGCTGCACCTTTGTATTTATGGTTATATGTGTATTCTATTGTGTTGCTGCATAAATACGAACCAGTGGTATTGTTAGGTCCCCTTAATTTCTTAGATTGGCAAGACTAAATGTACACGGGTAACATTAAACCAGTCTTTGGAGTCCTAGGACCTAGCCTTCTTGAACTCAGAGGTGACTCTCTCTATGTTTGTGTAGAAGATTTAACTTGTTTGATTTTAGGGTTTTGATTTTAGGCTAGTTATAGGGATTAGGGTTTGTTTGTTTGTTTGGTTGGTTGGATAGGTTATCAAGGAGAATAGGTAGAGTAAGAGAGAATCAATCCATTGGGCTATGGAGTCTGCAAAGGTCTTGAAAAGTGAAAAATAGGTCAAGGGTGTTTCGTAGGGCAAGTTAATAGGGCCAAATGGATCTAAGTAGGTTTTGTGTGGGTGAAATAAACATGGAGTATTGAATATAGTAGGTTAAGGGGAAATCAAGGATCCTTTAACATACTAAGAACAAGAAAAATATTTCAGTATGATAGCATAGTAAAACTTGAAGAGCAATAAAGGATTCTTCAACCAAACAGTACTAAGCAGACCTCAAAACATCAAATAAGTAAACTTAGAGAGTAGTTAAGGGTTCTCTGAACATTACATTCAAACAAATAGAACTTTAAACATAATATTTCAGTAAAACTAAAGAGCACTTAAGGATTTTTTAATTAAAATTCAAGGAAGAAAACATAGAGATCAAAGGAGGCAGGCGGAAGTAGGGTGCCAAGAAAGCATATCCTATTCTCTAATTTATGTCCTATGATCGTGAACATAATGAGAATTGAAGAAAACAAATACAAAGGTGGAATACATCACCATCCAACAGAGCTCATGAATCCTAGGAAAGTGCTCAATCCATAGATGCTCAGTCCAAAGCCATCACAAGACACCAAAGCCAATTTCACCAATAAACACAAAATTTGTATCATATTATGCTCAGCAACCAACCAACATGTACAATGAGGCCTCAATGTTGTATTTAACTAGCAAGGAGGACCAAAACCCTAACTAGGGTTTCCAAAATTTCATAAATACATCATAAATGCCATTTTTGTCCATTAAGACCATGCAAGGCCCAAGGCACAAAATATCTAAGGTAATGAATGAAAAATAACTTCTAACACCTAACTTTGGAAAAAACTGACTTTGAGGCTCCTCAATAACTCCAAAATATCTCCAAGTGTGTTTTTTTGACTTTGCAGGCAAGGGCACAACATTGAGGTCCAAGGGCGCAATGCCTACACTAGAACAATAGGTCATCATACAGCTGAGTTTTGAAGGCCTTCCCGGTGTCCAAATGAGCTCCAGGATAGCTCATTGGAAATCTTGTCAAATCTAATTTCCAAAACTGCATTTATTTTTCTGATTGGAATTTACTTACCTTCTCAAAAACTAAATCTCCCAATACTGCTCAGGGCGCAGCGCTAGCTCTGAAAATAGGGCAGAAAGGTGGCTTTTTGGGTGTTTTTGGCACTTTTGGAGTACCAAATCTGCTCCAAATGATCTAAAATTTTGTGTGAATGATGTCATTGGCCTAAGGATTCCAAAAAAATTAAGCCACTCCTCAAAAAGGTGCCCCAAAAAATAGCGCAGCGCCAAGGTCCTTGCACCCTTGGCACTTTAAATCAATCAAAAACCAAAATTTACAAAAACTTGCCAAATTTTGAAATTGTCTTGCTCATGGTGTTTGGGATTCTTGTAGGGAAGAATTAGTAAGGATTTCAAGGTTTTATTTGCCCTTTTCCTCTTTGAGGCCTTGAATATTTGCAAGGTCTCTTTTGATCTTGGCCCTTGCAATCTTGTTCCTTAAGGCATAGTGCCTTCCCATCTTCTTTTGGAGGTCTAGGTCCCTCTTGGTCTTCTCCAACAGACCCTCTAAGTGCATATTAGCCCTCTCAATCCAAGGTTTCCGATCATAGTTAATATCCATGGCAAGCAGCTCACATGGAGTGAGCTACTATGCCAAGGCTACCTCTTGCTCTCTCTCCTTGGCTAAGGCCTTATTTAAGCCAATTGTTCTTGGCCTCCTCCTAGGAAGTTGTTCTTCCTCTTCATCAGTGTCTCCATATCTATCCAAGGCCTCATCTAGCTTAGCCTTTGCTTTTGTAGCCTCTTTATGAGCTATGATAGCTCTGAACTCATGGATTTCCTTCTGTGCCTCTAGCTATTTGTTTTCAATCTCATAATAGTGGATGACATTCCTAGCCCTACCTAGATTGGCTTGAAAATCTTTTCTTTTGAGCAACATGCTTGAGATCCTTACCTAATTTTCATCATCGTTGTCAACATGAATGAGTTCAAATTCTTGTTCAGTCTCATGTTGGTCTTCTTCTTTTTCATCCATGACCTTCTCTTTTCCTTTGTCAAGTTGCTTGGTTGAAGTAGAAGGCATGGCCCCTTGCCTCTTGAGGGCAGATAACACATGCCTACTTCCCCTTTGGTAAGTTAAAGGAAAAGGTTCAATTTTGATCATTTCAGTGCCTTCACTAGTGCTGCCATTATGACTGCTATCAATATTGGTATCCTCATTGTCCTCATGGCTTTTATTAGCACTGCTGCTTTTTGTTTCTTTTTCCTCATTTGATCCATTGATTTGTTGGATTTCTAACCTATTGCCATCATCATCATTCCTGATTGCATGGCTCCTCTCATGGTTGATCTCATCATTATTGTCATATGTTTCCATGCTCTCTGCCTTATCACTGATATCCTTGTTGTCATTATCACTTTCATAAGCCTCATTGTTTTCTGACTCATGGGCATCTTCTTCATTGCTTTCTTCATCCTCACTGTCTTCTACACTGTTGTTTGCCTCATTGACAATGGCCTCATTTTCCTCATTTGCACTACTTTGTGTTTCATCGTTATCTGCCTCATTTTCATCTTGGCTCTTTGTTCCACTGCTATCATCATATCCATCATCATCATTGCCTTTTGTTTCTATGCTCTCTACCTTATCACTGACCTCTACCTCACTACTGATATCCTCCTTACTATCATCAACCTTATTTTCATCATCCTCACTACCCTTTTCTTCAATGTTTTCTTCTTCATTATTGCTTGATTCATCATTACCCTCTCCCTCATTTTAATTGGATTGCTCATTTTCATTCCCCTCATTTTTTGATGCATTGTGAGAGGGTGATGAAGGAGGGTTGTCCTAAGGTGAAGGAATATGTGTGCATGGTGAGGTGGAAGAGTCATCATGTGGTGATGGAGTGTGAGTGGATGGAGGAGTGGGAGGGTGAGAAGATGAAGGGGCATCTTACTATTGTTGGCCTTGTGGATTGGTGACTACCTCATGGGAAATGGAAACCTCCCATGGAATTCCCTTCTGCTGCAATTGATGCAACACAACCATCTTAATCAAAGAATGATGAAATAATCATTGCATCTGCTGAGTGTAGTCTCTCTTTTGTACAATATAGGACATTTTTTCAATGCTTCTATAGAGGTAATAGGGTAGGTGTATCATCTTAACCATAGTAAAGTGCATAAGTAGCCTAATGTGATAGGAGTAAAGCCCGGAGAACCTTCCCTCACATGTAAAATATTTCATGATAATTCTCATCAAAGGTGCATATCTCTCCAGCAAATGTGAGAAAGGAAAGATTTATTTGCAGTGGTCTTTGTACCTAGGTTTTAAATAGGGTTCATAGTAGCTTATGTCTAGGCTATCTTGTTTGAACCATTTCTCCCCTACACTAGTTATGCATGTGGCATTGGCAATAGCATCTGTAGAAAGCTCAGAGGTTACCCCTGCAAGGTTAACTCGCTTGTCATGCAAGTTAATAATGAAAAGTCTAGTTATCTCAGGGTGACTTTGCACCTATTGTACCCTTTCACAAAAATAAAACATCCCACATTCTGGAAACATGAAACAGTCATGCGAGAGGCCATCAGCTCATCTATGTTTGGAGGTTCAAATCTATTGATCTTCCCACCTTTATGTTGATGCCTCCTTGGCATTTGGCCTTCTCCTTCACTACCACTGTCCCCTTCTCTTGACATTTTAACAACTCTGCCTTTGAAACCCTAGCACTTATGACAATTTGAGATGAAGGAGGGCATGTAATGTCAATTTTTTTTGCAGTGTAAGGGACAGAGCTTATGAAGGAATTGGGTGAGTGTTGGCACAGCCTTAGGTGAATGAACAACTTTAAAAAATGTACCCTTCTGATCCAGATCTTGGGGGGAGGCCCACAAGATCTAAAAATTTGAAATGGATTTGACAAAATCTGCAAAATTAGAATGCCAGAAAAAAGAGAGAACACAAAACAAATAAAACCACAAAGAAACTTGTTTTATTAAAACAAAGAATAACTATAGAAGCTACATTGTGGTGGAAAATATCCCCTTTTACAAGTGAGGCTTGTTATTTATAGCATTTTTTGAGTTACAATACCATGAGTAGATACCATAGGTGGATACCGTGGGTCGATATCATGGGTCAATACTATGGGTGGATACCACTTAAAATACCATGGGTAAATTCCATGTGTGGATAAATACCATCAGTGGATACATACCATGGGTGAATTAATATCATGGATAGATGTCACTTAAAATACCATAGGCGAATAAATACCATGGGTCGATGTCATTTACAATACCATGGGTAAATTCCATGGGTGGATGGATAACATGGGTGGATGAATACCATGCGTGGATGCCATTTTCCTTTCGGATCATTCCTCCCTCCTTAAGAAGCAATGGTCCCCATTGCATGAAGTTCCCTCCTGAGAAGCCTTTGTTGAATATGAAGATCCACTAAAGATAATAGTTTTGTGTAGTTAACCCATAACCATGATGAACGAAGATCCGAGGATAGAGATACCCTGTAATGCTTGTGACCAACTATGATATTTGACAGTGTGCGACCTAGCAAATGGACTTCGACGAAGTGTGGGTTTGTGGATGAACCAAAACCATGACAAACAAAGATCCTAGGATAGAGATACCCTGTAATGCTTGTGACCAACTGTGTTACTAACAGTGTGCAGCCTAGCAAATGGACTTCGATGAAAATGATTTTGTGTGGTTGACCCATAACCGTGATGTTGATTGTTGATAAAGTAGCAGGTGTGTACATAGCTTGGGGTGGGATGACACATCTCCAAATAACCCAAGCCAAATTCTTCTATGTTGAAACTGATGAATGTGAAGAAGATGCCTACTAAAGCAAAGTGGGAGGGCACATCTCCAAGGGGAACCCGCTCCAAATGCTGCTCCACATTTATAATGAGCATAACTCAGTCAATATAACTCGAAATATTTAATATAGCCTGTTTTTGGAAATTGAATGATCATTTTTCATCTTCACATGTGTTTGAAACCACTATTTGGAGACTCTAGACTCTCATATTCGCGCTGGAACTATCTCGCCGTCACAAAAGTTTTGAAAAAATAGTTGATTTTAAATCAATGATAACTCCCACATCCGGACTCTGATTCGATCGATTTTTTTTTTGAAATTGGGTGATTTTTCAAGGGGAGCGTAGATATGTAACTATTTATCTGAAATTTCCCACTAAAAACTGCAAGAAATGATAGGAGATCCGTCGTCCATGAATTATCATCAAAACAATTGCTACAACATTGCTGATTTTGAATCAACGATATATTCCTCATCCAAACTCCAATTCGGCCGATGTTTTTTTTGAATTTGAGTATTTTATTGCAAGGAATCCAGATCTGGTCTTTTTTTTTAAATTTTCACCAGAATTTTCAGATTTGATCTGCAAACTCGTCGCCCAAAACAAAATTCATGGAGTTTGCTGAAGATTGCAAAACATTGAAACAAAAATATGTTTCAAACTCTCATTCACATGGAGGCGTAACCTGAATCTGATACCACTAATCCAGATCTTGGGGGGAGGCCCACAAGATCTAAAAATTTGAAATGGATCTGACAAGATCTGCAAAATTAGAATGCCAGAAAAAAGAGAGAACACAAAACAAATAAAACCACAAAGAAACTTGTTTTATTAAAACAAAGAATAACTGTAGAAGCTACATTGTGGTGGAAAATCTCCCCTTTTACAAAGTGAGGCTTGTTATTTATAGCATTTTTTGAGTTACAATACCATGAGTAGATACCATAGGTGGATACCATGGGTTGATATCATGGGTCAATACTATGGGTGGATATCACTTAAAATACCATAGGTAAATTCCATGTGTGGATGAATACCATCAGTGGATACATACCATGGGTGAATGAATATCATGGATAGATGTCACTTACAATACCATAGGCGAATAAATACCATGGGTCGATGTCATTTACAATACCATGGGTAAATTCCATGGGTGGATGGATAACATGGGTGGATGAATACCATGCGTGGATGCCATTTTCCATTCGGATCACCTTCTAGCCATCACTGGTCTTATTGGCATGCAGATGGAGAAATGTTTTAAACAGTGATGTTTAAGCATGGAATTTAGGTTATCTTCTTAGGGTTCCATTCCTTTAATCAAATGATAGCAAAAATCTTGAAGAGGAGTTGATGTCTTGTACTTACCCTCACCAGCATTTGAAGAAACCTTAGAGGAAGCTTGAAGATATTTTGAGTTTATTTGAGGGTTTGCATGGTGTAGGAGGCCCTCATTGTCAAGCGCGCAGTGCCCAGGCAAACGGTGGGTCGGTTCAGGAAAAGGCGCAACGTCTTGTGCTAGGCGCGCAGCTCCAAGGTCCTTTTGCCGGGCCTGTCGGGCAAGATTGAGCAAGCATGCAGCACCACACTCCAAGCACGCAGTGCCGAAGAAATTTGCACAGGATTTTTCGCCAAGGGCACAACGCCTGACTCCAGGCGCACAACGCCAAACTGAGCGCGTAGCACCAAAAAACTTGCCCAATTTTGACCTGAACCTTGAACTTTCTCTTCTCCTGAAGGCTCTCAACTTTTTGCAAGGAAAAAATAACTTGTTTGAAGTGTAAGATGACCATTTATAGGCTCAAATGATTTAATTTTTAGCTTCACAAACCGACTCTCTAATGTTTTCAAATTGAATTCCTTTCTTGCCCTTCTCATCACCCCTTTTGACATTTTGCTTGCAGGTTTTCCTAAGTCATAGGTTGACTCCTTTTGGCTCTTTTTTATGTCTTTTAACACTTTTCTTTGGAGGTAACTAAAAACCTTGACTTGGCTTCCTTTTTCTCCTCAAGATTTTACATATTCATTTGATGTATTTTTGGAGGGCTTCATACAGTAGCATCTTCAAAGCTCTCTGTGTTTTTCATCACAATATTTAACTTGTCTTTCTTACCTTTTCTCACTAACAACTTTACACTGTTTGTATGTAGGTTTGCTAAAAGGATGAATTTGACTTCCCCTTTTCTCATTTTTTCATGATAAGCTCATTAAAACATCTCTCGGAGGATTTCCTATGGAAGTACCCTCAAAGCCCTCTCTTTCTTGAATTATGAAGCTTTGATCATGTTTTTACCCTTTTTTACTCTTTTGATTGTAGGTGACTTGAAAACATTGATTTTCCCTTTCTCACTGATCTTGAGGCATGAAAAGTTGAGCTTGGCAACTTTTTAGGATGCTTCCACACATTGGGACCTTCACAATCCTTTTACCTTCACCATGGAGCTTAAACTATATTTTGATCATTTTTGGCATCACAAACTTCTTTGGACAAGTTTGGAATCTTTACAAACAGTGATACCTTCAGAATCCCTTTTCTGTCATCATGGAGTTCAACTTATCATTTCACCTTCTTTGGCCACTTTCCCCAAACCCTAGCTGTATGTAGTGCTTGAAAACAATTATCATTGTTGTCTTCTAAGTTCTCTATAGCCCTTTAAAATTCATTCATTTCCGTCTAGTTCACCTCACCTTTTTCCCTATTTCATCTATAATTTCCGAAAAAATTCTCTTCATGTTTGGTTTCTTAGTGTACCTCCTCCATTGTCATTTCTACATTTGATCCCTGCTTGGCACAATGTTGGCCCAATCAAGCTCGAAAACCCTAATTCCCCTTAAGACCAAGTGCTTCATGTCTTCCTTGCTGCAAGATGTCTTCCTTTAGGAACATACCATTTACCTTATCAATTTCTTCTATTGATTGACCTCTTAACACTCCTGCAGAAGTGCCAAGTTACATTTACCCTTTGTAGAACTTGAATTTGACAAGGTAGTCTTCTTTGGAGACTTTGAGATCTTTTTTTGTATAACCATGTCTCAACATTTCAAGACCTCTGAACCATATTCTAACAAAGAAAAACAGTCTCTGAAACACCAATGATTGATCTTGGATCATATGAAAAACCCTAATTGACCTAGTGGGAGGATCCTTTGACCTAGACTTTGATTGAAAATTGGCTTGGAGTCTTCAAGTGTAAAAACAGAGTATTGACAAAGTGGTGTATTGAAGATCCAAAATCCAATGTACTTGATTTGTCTAAAGAGCCTACAAAGATAGTTTTGAGACCATTAATGCTTGAGGAACCTGGTGAACATGGGAAGGAATAAGCTGATTGGTAACCCTAAATGGAAAGTGGAGTGATGGGCAAGGGAAAAATAGAGTAATGAGGTTATAGGTGGGAAAAAAAGGATGGAGATGAGTGGCACAGGCCCATAAGGAGTTCTTTAGGAGGGCAGGGTGACCATGGAATGGAAAAATGGTAGAATAGTGAAAAAATTTCTATAAGGATAATGAAGGCAGTGAGATTTCTAAAACTCACAATATTCAAAGAATGTTGTTTTTAGAAATATAGAACCAATCTATAGTTATCTACAAGTAATGAAAAATATTGATGACTAACAGTGGCTCCACTTGGGGAGGGAAACCCCTTTTTAGGAGGTGTCAAGAACCTCAGAGTTCAAATCTCTGAGTTTTGAAGATCGGTACCTTACTTGTACTTGGCAGATCCCTCTTCCTTCATTTGATGATGTTCTCTTCAAGCTATGATCTCAAAAATCTGAAAAGACATGATTGTTTCAACATCAACTCTACCTACCCATCATACTTTGCCTAACATTTTTTCTTCACTTGGGTGCATTTGGATTATAAAACCCTTGACATCAAATTTTTCTTTTGAAAGCATAAAGACTATCTACTTCTACACTTATTACATCCAAAGGCTTAGATTAGACTGATGAGCCTTTTATTCTTTACCTACTCTACTCATCTGTCAAGGTTAAGCTATTTGACATATTTTCATTCTCTAACCTACTAACATGGAAATTAAAAACATGATCAGACTAGGGTTAAGCAATCTAATTTGTCAGGGGCTGTGGAATTTTGGACAAGTTGCACACATAATTTATTTTTGTACAAGTGAAAACTAGAAACTTGAGGGCTGTGATTCAGAGTTGGTTATGCATCCCTCTCATTTATCTTTGGTTCAGATTTAAGCTTTGGGAACCAACATCTTTTTATAATCTAATCTACTGACAAGCCAAGCTTACATGGTTTGGAAAAACTTCTTTCACTGACCTATTGGCATAAATTTAATACATTTCAAATCATGAATGAACAAGAATCTCTTTTCTTCAAAAGTAGTGGCATTTAGGCTTGCATACTTTCAGAAATACTCTTTTTTGGTATGGGGTTGTACCTCTTCTTTTTTTCTACCCTCTTTTTCTTCTTTTCTTTGTTTTTGTGTCATTTTTAGATCAACATTCTAAGACTAAAAACTCTTAATATGCTCATAGTGTTGAGCTTCTTAGAATACGTATCTATCTAATCTAATCTTACATATGATATATATTCAATTATTGAACTCTCTTTTCCAATATAACCAATCAAGTAGATGATTCCATGAGTGATCTTTGTTTATCTCTTTGAGTGTTCTGAAAATTTGAAAAGGCCACTCCCACCTTACTTGTTTTTGAACAATAGTGCCTAAAATTTTCTTTAAACCCTGCAATAAAATTCTCCTGGCATATTTTACTCCCTTTTCAAATGTCTCTAGGAAAACAAAAAAGGGGTCTTTGAATAATAAATGGCCTAGAGGATTTGAGAAATAAGCTTCATCCATGACTACTCCTTCCTCCACTTGGCTAAGCTTAGGATTATTTTGGGAAGAAACTCTTCCTCTTCCTCGTGATCATTTGTACCGGCAGCCTCATCATGTATTGCAATTTTGTCCTCTAATGAACCTAATATGCTTTGATTGAGTGGACTGAATTCTGTCTGAAAGACATTATTAGGAGCATTCTTTGGCAATAGGTCTTCTAGAAGGGGTAGTATAGCCTTAGAATCAATATTTTCCTCTATTTCTTCATCAGGCAAGACAAATGCACATAAATTAGTAGGAGAAAAAATAGAAAATTTGTGTTTATATGAAGTTTTAGAGGTTGGATACATGTTTAGAATCTAATTGATTTCCTCTTCAGTTAAAAGAGGAGGCATTTTTGTCTTTCTTAGGATAGAACCACAGTTTATCTCTTGTGAAGGTTGTTCATAGGGCTGAATGTTTTCTTTGTTGTTAAAATCAATACCCAAAGACTGTTGATTTCTGATTGTATTAATGTTGTCCTTGATGAACTAAATTGAAGTACAACAAAGAGGTAAATATCCTTCTCTTTCTTCCGAACTTTCTATAGTTTCTTCTTTACTCTCATGGCTAATCTGTGTTTGCTAATTACTATACTTGAGCTGTTGAAAATGACTGTCTTTATTCCACAAACTAATCATTGATCGTTATGTAGTGTTAACTTGAGTCTGGAGGACATAATCATCATCATATTGATCATACCTAGGCAACTTATTCATAGAAGGAAATTTATCTAATATGCTCACTAGATCAATAGATTGCTCTACCATATGTTGATCTATAAGTCTATTTTATGATCTATGGTAGTAGGCATTAGAAAGAGGGTTTTTATGGCCAATAGATTCTTCTTTTCCTGGGATTAAAACACAGTGTTCTCCTTTATCTTGTGAAAGATCATAAGGCTGGATGTTTTCTTGAGCCTTACACAAAAGATATGATGAATCATCACTTGTCTCTTGAAAGAGATCTTGTGGATCTTCCTTTATTTCCTGATTGATTTCATCCTCAACCAAATCCTCTTGGTTGTCATGACAGTTAACTTGAGTATGAAATGCACGAATGTCCTCTAATAGATCCTCAGGATGCCAATTTCCCAAATCTTCATCAATGTTTACAAGTTATTGTACGAGATCTTCAGATTGATCACAACAATTTTCAGCTAATGATAAAGATGAACAATTTTATTTATACTGCTTATAGAATACCTTGTGGAAATCCTTTAAAGAAAACAACCTACCAAGATCTAGGCCTTCATACCATTCCCTTTCTTTACCATCTAATGTCCCCATGAACATTTTCATAAGGCAATCCTCGTGCCATTCAACTTTTAACCCCTATACATGTATATGAAACTTGATGAGGTGTAACAAAGGGTCATCAAACTTTTCACCTTGAAACATAGGTAGGTTTTTGTCCAAATTTATCTCAGGCATTTTGTGTGGGAATCCAGGGATGTGATCTCTGTTCATTGGAGCATAACTGCATTTTATCCTTGGATCCATTTTTTATTAGTCAGAACGAGGGCTGTTGCATCTTTAAAACCAACCTAGATTCTTCTACCAGTGGAGTCTTTAGGTCTATTGAGAGTTGTGCAGTCTCCAGGTGGAATATTTCACTTTGTTGTCCACCATGAGAAATATTAGGATTGATTAACGAATTTCGAGAGGAGTCTATGAGAACTAGTGGAGTTAGTAGGTCTACTGGAGGCCAGTGGAGTCATCGGGTGGATGATGCTTATTGTTTTGGGGATGTACTTGTTGTCCATCATCAACAAATAAATACCAATCTAAGGATTTTTTTGGGTTTTCTGAGGTCTTAAGGAATATTTAGGATGTCACGGACTCAGAGTTCCCACCGTGATCGCCATTATGTTAGGTCCCTGTAATTTTTTAGATTGGAAAGACCAAATGTATAGGGGTAACATCAAACCAGTCTTTGGAGTCCTAGGACCTAGCCTTCCTGAACTCAGAGATGGCTCTCTCTATGTTTTTGTAGAGGATTTAACTTGTCTGATTTTAGGCTGGTTATAGGGATTAGGGTTTGCTTGTTTATTTGTTTGGTTTGATAGGTTGTCAAGGAGAATAGGTAGAGTAAGAGAGAATCAATCAATTTGGCTATGGAGTTTGTAAAGGTCTTTAAAAGTGCAAAATAGGTCAAGGGTGTTTCATAGGGAAAGTTAACAGGGCCAAATGGATCTAAGTACGTTTTGTGTGGGTGAAATGAACATGGAGTTGTGAATACAGTAGGTTAAGGGGAAATCAAGGATCCTTTAACATACTAAGAACAAGAAAAAGCTTTCAGTATGATAACATAGTAAAACTTGAAGAGAAATAAAGGATTCTTCAACCAAACAGTACTAAGCAGACCTCAAAACAATAGATAAGTAAAATTAGAGAGAAGTTAAGGGTTCTCTGAACATTAATTTCAAACAAATAGAACTTTAAACATAATATTTCAGTAAAAATAAAGAGCACTTAAGGATTCTTTAATTAAACTTCAAGGAAGAAAACATAGAGATCAAAGGAGGCAGGCAGAAGTAGGGTGCCAAGAAAGCATATCCTATCCTCTATTTTTTGTCCTATGATCATGAACATAATGAGAATTGAAGAAAACAAATACAAAGGTGGAATAAATCACCATCCAAAAAAGCTCATGAATCCTAGGATTGTGCTCAATCCATAGATGCTCATTCCAAAGCCATCAGAACACACCAAAGCCAATTTCACCAATAAACTCAAAGTCTGTATCATATTATGCTCAGAAACCAACCAACATGTACAATGAGGCTTTAATGCTATATTTAACTAGAAAAGAGGACCAAAACCCTAACTAGGGTTTCCAAAATGTCATAAATACATCATAAATGCCATTTTTTTCCATTAAGACCATGCAAGGCCCAAGGCACAAAATATATAACGTAATAAATGAAAAATAACTTCTAATGCCTAACTTTAGAAAAAAATGACTTTGAGGCTCCTCAATAACTCCAAAATATCTCCAAGTGTGTTTTGTTGACTTTGCAAGTAAGGGCGCAACATGGAGGTCCAAGGGCGCAGTGCTTGCACTGGAAAAATAGGTCATCTTGCAGCTGAGATTTTAATGCCTTCTTGGTGACCAAATGAGCTCCATGATAGCTCATTGGAAAGCTTGTCAAGTCTACTTTCCAAAACTGCCTTTAGTTTTCTGATTGGACTTCATTTACTGGCTCAAAAACTAAATCTCACAAGACTTCTCAGGGCATATCACCAACTCTAAAAATAAGGCAGAAACGTGGTTGTTTGGGTGTTTTTGGCACTTTTGGAGTACCAAATATGCTCCAAGTGATCTGAAATTTTGTGTGCATGATGCCCTTGGCTGACGCATTCTAAAAATTTAAGCCAATCCTAAAAAAAGGTGCCCCAAAAAAGAGTGCAGTGCCCTTGGCACTTTAAATCAGTCAAAAACCAAAATTTACAAAAACTTGCCAAAATTTGAAATTGTCTTGCTCATGGTGTTTGGGATGCCTATAGGGAAGCATAAAAAAGGATTTCAAGGTTTTCTTTACCCTTTTCCTCCTTGAGGGCTTGAATCTTTTCAAGGGCTCTTTTGATCTTGGCCCTTGCAATCTTGTTCCTTAAGGCATAGTGCCTTCCCATCTTCTTTTGGAGGTCTAGGTCCCTCTTGGTCTTCTAAAATAGACCCTCTAAGTGCATATTATCCCTCTCAATCCAAGGTTCCCATTCATAGTCAATATCCATGGCAATAAACTCACTTGGAGTGAGTTGCTCTACCAAGGCTGCCTCTTGCTCTCTCTCCTTAGCTATGGCCTTCTTTAAACCAATTGTTCTTGGCCTCCTCCTAGGAAGTTGTTCTTCCTCTTCATCAGTGTCTCCATATCTATCCAAGGCCTCATCTATCCAAGGACTCATATGCATTGTGAGAGGGTGATGAAGGAGGGTAGTCCTGAGGTAAAAGAGAAGAGTCATCATGTGGTGATGGAGTGTGAGTGGATGGACGAATGGGAGGGTGAGAAGATGAAGGGCCATATTGCTATTGTTAGCCTTGTGGATTTGTGAATACCTCATGGGCAATGAAAAACTCCCATGGAATGCCCTTCTGTTGAAATTGATGCAACACAACCATCTTAATCAAAGAGTGATGAAATAAGCTTTGCATCTACTCAGGGTAGTCTCTCTTTTGTACAATATAGCACATTTTGTCAATGCTTCTATAGACGTAATAGGGTATGTGCAGCATCTTAAACCTAGTAAAGTGCATAAGTAGCCTAATGTGATAGGATTAAAGCCTAGATAACCTTCCCTCACATGTAAAATATTTCATGATAATTCTCATCAAAGGTGCATATCTCTCCAGCAAATGTGAGAAAGGAAAGATGGATTTGTAGTGTCTTTGTACCTAGGTTTTAAATAGGGTTCATAGTAGTTTATGTCTAGGCTAGCTTGTTTGAACCATTTCTCCCCTACACTAGGTATGCCTGTGGCATTGGCAATAACATTTGTAGAAAGCTCAAAGGTTACCCCTACAAGGTTAACTTGCTTGTCATGCAAGTTAATAATGAAAATTCTAGTTAGCTAAGGGTGACTTTGCACCTGTTGTACCCTTTGTCAAAAATAGAAGCATCCCACATCCTGGAAACATGAAACATTCATGGGAGAGGCCATCGGCTTATCTATGTTTTGAGGTTCAAATCTATTGATCTTTCCACCTTTATGTTGATGCCTCCTTGGCATTTGGCCTTCTTCTTCACTACCACTGTCCCCTTCTCTTGAAATTTTAATAACTCTGCCTTTGAAACCCAAACATTGATGACAATTTGAGATGAAGGAGGGCATGTGATGTCAATGTTTTTGTAGTGTAAGTGACAGAGCTTATGAAAGAATTGGGTGAGTGTTGGCACAACCTTAGGTGAATGAACAAATTTCAACAATGTACCCTTCTCGCTATCGCTAGTCTTCTTGGCATGTAGATGGATAAATGTTTTAAACAGTGATGTTTAAGCATGGAATTTAGGTTATCTTCTTAGGGTTCCATTCCTTTAATCAAATTATAACTAAAATCTTGAAGAGGAGTTGATGTCTTGTACTTACCCTCACCAGCGTTTGAAGAAACCTTGGAGGCATCTTGAAGAGATTTTAAGTTTATTTGAGGGTTTTCAGGGTGTAGGAGGACCTCTTGGCCAAGCGTGCAGTGCCCAGGCAAACGGTGGGTCAGTTCAGGCAAAGGCACAACACCTTGCACCAAGGTCCTTTTGTCGAGCCTGTCAAGCGAGATCGGGCAAGCACACAACGCCACACTCCAGGCATGCAGCACCGAAGAAATTTGCACAGGAGTTTTCGCCAAGGGCGCAGCACCTGACTCTAGGCGCGCAGCACCAAACTGAGTGTGCAACGCCAAAAAATTCCCTGAAACTTGAACTTTGTCTTCTCTTAAATGCTCTCAACTTTTTGAAAGGAAAAAATAACTTGTTTTAAGTGTAAGGTGACCATTTATAGGCTCAAATGATTTAATTTTTAGCTTCACAAACCCACTCTCTAATGTTTTCAAAGTGGCTTCCTTTTTTTCCTTTCTCATCACCACTTTTGAATTTTTTCTTGCAGGTTTTCCTAAGTCATAGTTTGACTCTTTTTGGCTATTTTTAATGTCTTTTAACACTTTTCTTTGCAGGTGACTAAAAACCTTGACTTGGCTTATTTTTTCTCCTCTAGAGTTTACATATTCATTTGATGTCGTTTTGGAGGGTTGCATATAGTAGCATCTTCAAAGCTCTTTGTGTTTTTCATCATAGCATTTAACTTGTCTTTCTTACCTTTTCCCACTAACAACTTTACAATGTTTGTATGCAGGTTTGCTAAAAGGATGAATTTGACTTCCCATTTGCTCATTTTTTCATGATAAGCTCATTAAAACACCTCTGGGGTGATTTCCTATGGCAGTACCCTCAAAGCCCTCTCTTGCTTGCATTATGAAGTTTTGATCATGTTTTTACCCTTTTTTACTCTTTTGATTGTAGGTGACTTGAAAACATTATTTTTCCATTTCTCACTAACCTTGAGGCATGACAGGTTGAGCTTGCAAACTTTTTAGGATGCTTCCACACACTAGCACCTTCACAGTCCTTTTACCTGCACCATGGAGCTTAAACTATCTTTTGATCATTTTTGGCATGAAAAAATTCTTTGGACAAGTTTGGAATATTTACAAACAGTGATATCTTCAGAATCCCTTTGCTATCATCATGGAGTTCAACTTATCCTTTCACCTTCTTTGGCCACTTTCCCCAAACCCTAGGTGTCTGCAGTGCTTGAAAACAATTATCAAAGTTGTCTTCTAAGTTCTCTATAGCCCTTTCAAGTTCATTCATTTCTGTCTAGTTCACCTCACCTTTTTCCTTATTTCATCTATAATTTTTCAAAAACTTCTCTTCATGTTTGGTTTCTTAGTGTACCTCCTCCATGGTCATTTCTGCATTTGATCCCTGCTTGGCACAATGCTGGCCCAATCAAGCTCAAAAACCCTAATTTCACTTAAGACTAAGTGCTTCCTGTCTTCCTTGCTACAAGATGTATTCCTTCAACCATTTAACTTATCAATTTCTTCTACTGATTGACCTCTTAACACTCCTGCAGAAGTGCCAAGTTACATTTACCCTTTGTAAAACTTGAATTTGACAAGGTAGTCTTCTTTGGAGACTTTAAGATCTTTTCTTGAATAACCATGTCTCAACATTTCAAAACCTCTGAACCATATTCTAACAAAGAAAAATAGTCTCTAAAACACCAATGATTGATCTTGGACCATATGAAAAACCCTAATTGACCTAGTGGGAGGATCCTTTGACCTGGTCTTTGACTGAAAATTGGCTTGGAGTCTTCACGTGTAAAAACAGAGTATTGACAAAGTGGTGTATTGAAGATCCAAAATCCAATGTACTTGATTTATCTAAAGAGCCTATAGAGATAGTTTTGAGACAATCAATGCTTGAGGAACCTGGTGAACATGGGAAGGAATAGGCTGATTGGTAACCCTAGATGGAAAGTGGAGTGATGGGAAAGGGAAAAACATAGTAGTGAGGTTATAGGTGGGAAAAATGGATGGAGATGAGTGGGACAAGCCCATAAGGAGTCCTTTAGGAGTGGCATGGTCACCATGGAATGGAAAAATGGTATAATAGTGAAAATTTTTCCATAAGGATAAAGAACGCATTGAGATTTCTAAAACTCACAATATTCAAAGAATGTTGTTTTTAGAAATATAGAGCTAATCTATAGTCATCTACAAGTAATGAAAAATACCGATGACTAATAGGTATCAGAGCGGTCTGCTTTTTCTCGATCCTTCTCTCCATGTCCCCAACGAGTTCGGGGTATAAGGAGTTAGGGCTCAGTCTGGTTGAAAATTTGCAAGATCAGCCTCGCAAACCCTGACGAACGCCCATGGGCGATGAAAAGAAATATGAGGGAGCAGGAGATCCTATCAAAATATTGCTCGAGGAGGCCCTAAAAAAAAAAAGGAACACGATGATGGATAGATTTGCCCAAATCCTTCAATGACTACCCACCAGCGGCGCATCTGTATCCAGCAGCCACTCTGGAGGCGCGACTCCCTTTAAGGTACAAGTAAACTTTTACATTCCCATATTTGAGGTTAAAATAGATGCATATGCCATAGATAGATGGTTGAATCTATTAAAAGGATATTTCTGGGTTCATGCCTTTTCCGGTTGGGAGAATATTATTTTTGCACTTCTTAAAGCTACCCTCCATGTCAAGGACTGGTGGGCAACCTATTGTGAGAAAAAGGATGAGATAGAACCCTCTCTGTTCTCAGTCGTACACACTTGGAATTCTTTATAAGACACCATCAAGGAAAAATACTATCCCATGAGGAGCTATGAGGACAAGTACATACAATGGACCATGCTGTGGTAACAAAGAGATCAAGATGTGCATGAGCTAACGAATCTCTTCCATAACTTGTGCACAAATTTGGGTATCAAAGATTCGAAGAAACATTTGGTGCTAAAGTATCGCAAGTGTCTGCACAGATACATTCAGGAGGAAATGGAGTTACTCGACATATCCTCGCTTGGTACAACATACCAATATGCTGCCAAGATTGAGCATAAATTCAAACATAAGAAGATAAACTTTGGATTTGCGAATCAAAAGCAAGGGAAAGGTGACCCCAAACCCCAGAGCAAAGGAAAAATCCAAGGCATGGTGGCCCCAAACAACCTACCAAAGCCGTGAGAAAATAACAACACCACGAAGCCAAAGAAGGACACGGGAAAGTGGATTGAGTTCCATAAGAGATCCACTCACAACACAAGTGAGTGTCGGGCCAAGCAATCGCTGATGGCCAAGATGAGGGCTTCTGAATTAGATGCATGCTCTGACTCTAAATCATAACCTGAAAAGGGGAAGGACAAAGGGAAATAGATTATTGATGCGGAGCCCAATGCTATTGTTTCCCCTACGAAGATCCAGAAGGAGGAACTGGAAGATCCAGAGGAGGAGGAGTGTCTCTTCCACTCCGAGATATGGTAAAGGGTTCCTTGCTACAGTTCATTGTCAACAATGGAAGCCAAAAGAACCTCATTTCAGTAGATGTCATGAAGCGTTTAGGCTTGCTGACCACAACACACCCACAACCATACACCATCGGGTGGCTTCCACAAGGACGGGATCTCCGCGTCAGCCAGCAGTGCCGCCTTCCCTACAAAATCAAAACCTTCATGGATGAGGTATTATGTGACATTGCTCCTCTTGATATTTGTGATGTATTATTATGCCAACCATACTTTTGGAAGCGACATGATGTGTATGAGTCCCGGCCTCGTCCTATTATTGTTACTTTGGGAAATAAGCTGTATAGGATACCCGAGGTACCACCGCCTGCCACTATCTCTTTGGTTACTGCAAAAAAATACAGTAAGCTCATTTCCAAAACCAAGAATTTTTTTTCCTGATGATCCACCCCCAGGGCAAGAAGAAGATTGTGGCCACGGCCTCCAGGCAAGGGTCCTCTGCACAACAACAAAAAATGGACAAGGTTATGGAGGAGTACGGGGACATCTTCACCTCACCCACACGTGTGCCTCTGCACTATCGGGTCAAGCACCCCATTGATCTGACCCTAAGTGAGACACTACCCAATGGACCGATCTATCAACGCTCTCTTCTGGAGAACAATGAAATCAAGAAGCAGATTCAGGAGCTATTGTAGAAAGGTTACTTTCGGCCGAGTTCATCACCCTGTGGGAGACCGATCATGTTGGTACATAAGAAGGATGGGAATTGGAGACTTTGTATTGGCTATCGGGTGCTGAAAAATATCACTATATAAAATAGGTACCCGATCCCACCGATTAATTACCTTTGGGACCAACTCAAAGGGGCAAAATATTTCAGCAATATCGACTTGAAGTCTGGGTATCACCAGGTACCAATCGAACCCTCCGATGTGTGGAAGTCTGCCTTCAAAGTCAAGGAGGGCCTTTTCGAGTGGTTGGTCATGCCTTTCAGGTTGACGAATGCTCCCGCAACCTTCATGAGGTTGATGGAAAACATCTTAGGGCCATTCACCACCTCATTTGTAGTGGTGTACTTGGATGACATTATGATCTTTAGCTAGAGTTGGGAAGAGCACCTCCATCACATCCGACAAGTCCTACAAACATTGCGGCAACACAATTTGTGTGCCAATTTGGAGAAGTTCACTTTTGGCATGACCTAGGTTCAATATCTGGGATAAATTATTGATGAAAATGGGGTGCATGTGGATCCAACCAATATCCAATTCATTTGGTATTTTCCAGCCCCAACCACTCTACCATAGCTTCAAATATTTCTTGGTCTTGCTAATTTCTACTGTAGGTTCATGTTGGGATTCTCTCATATCACTTGGCCCTAGAGTCAAGTCACCAAGGGAGGAGCGAAAGAAAATTTCTTATGGTTGGAATCTCAACAAAAGGCGTTCGTAGAATTGAAACTTCGCCTCTATTCTGCCCCAATGCTCACATTACTAGACTTGCAACAACCATTTGAGATCAAGACAGATGCCTCTGACTATGCTATTGGGGTAGTTATTACCCAACATGGGCATCCAGTGGCATATCATAGTGAGATATTTTCCGACACAGTCTGAAAGTATACCACTTACGACAAATAAATGTATACCATTGTGCAGGCTTGTCGACAATGGAAGCATTACATTTTGGGGGAGGAAACAATCATCCACATAGACCACCAACCCCTGAAGTTCATACAGACACAAGGGAAGTTGCAAAATGATCGCCATCAGAAGTGGTCCACATATCTGCAAAAGTTTCATTTGAACCTCAAGTATAATAAGGGCAACACCAATAATGTTGCAGATTGCCTCAACTGGCCGAAGATCGTGGCACTAACCACCGTTCTCAACTCTTGTGGGCACGATACTTCTAATTAGTCACTTCTCTACAAGAGCGATCCAGAATTCGGTCACACATACAAGGCACTCTTCGGGGGTATGCAAGTTCCAAATTTTCACCTCCACGATGCACTGTTATGTCACCTGGGACACCTTTGTGTTCCTTCAAGTGAGTGTGCCAAGATGATATGGGAAGCACACTATAGTCGATTCGTTGGGAATTTCGAGGTCGAGAAAACAATGGCAGTACTGCAGAAGTATATCTATTGGTTGAACCTTCACTAGGATATCGGGAAGTACATTAGATCCTGCATTTATTGCATCATTGCCAAACCGACCATCAAGAAGAAAGGCCTCTATACTCCGCTACCTACCCCTAGTCGACCTTGGGAATCCATCTCCATGGATTACATGTCGGGCCTTCCTTCTACTAAGCATGGAAATGACTATGTTTTCGTGGTCATCGAAAAATTCTCGAAGATGGCCATTATAGCGGCCTGCAAGAAGAATATCACAGCAGAAGCCACTGCTAAACTCTTCTTTAAATGAGTGTGGGTTCACTTTGGGATCCCATAGTCTATCATCTTATATCAGGATAGCAGGTTCCTCAGCACATTTTGGTCCAACCTCTGGTCAATGCTCGACACCAAGCTCACCAAGTCCATAGCTTTCCATCCCCAAACTGATGGACAGACAAAGGTTGTCAACAAGATGATTGTACACATTCTGTGCATGTACAATTCAAAGCATCCATGCACATGGGATGAGAGCCTCCGCTATGTACAACACAGTTACAACCGAGCTATCCACAACTCAACTAGCCACAGCCCCTTTTAGGTGGGCTTTGGATTCCAGCCACTATGTCCCATTGATGTAGCCATGCCATTTACGGCTACTCATGCCAATTCGGCTCATGTCTAGTATGAAGCTGAAAAAGTGAACATTTTCATCGAGCGCATTCACCACATCCACTAATAGGTTCATGGCATATTGGATTAAGTACAACCAATGGCATGATCAACATCGGATGCCACACAACTTCCAGGTGGGCGACAAATTCTGGCTACATTTGCAGAAGGAGCACCTCACTGGACCCCACCGAAATCTTTTCCCACTCCAATATTGGTCATACACCATCACCAAGGCTATAGGGAACAATGCCTTTGAGCTCAATATTCCACCATTCCTTGGTCTGCACCCAGTGTTCAATCTAGACTGCCTTCGTCCCTACTTCCCACCTCTACTGGACACCTCTGACATTGCAGAACAACTCACACCAACAGAGTTAAACCCAGACTGCATGGAACAAGCCAACACAGATTGTATCATGGACATGAAAATCAAGAACCCTCGCCAATAGAAGATCCAACTATATCGGGTTGTCAAAGCTAGCAAACTCCTGCACCAAGGAAAATGGTTCACCAGGGACCAAGTTCAGCAGAAATTTCATCATCTCATGGAGGAACTCAACACAACGGGGACCATTGCTTCCTAAGGGGGGGGGGGATGATCCAGGTTTATATTGGTGGCCACCCACCTATTCCACTTGGGGCCCCACCATTATCTCTTTCAGTTTTTCGGTTTCGGCACAACTTACTATTTTTAGTAGTTTTTTTGGGTCCTGAACTTTCAGAGCCATTTTGAGGCCCTAAACGACGTTTTTTGGGCATCATTTTTTCAGTGAATTTGATTTCATTTCGAAATCTACATTCACGGTTAGCAGTCGTAGTCCTCAGATAGATATTTTTGATGATGTATTATGTGCATCAAACAGAGATAGTATGCCAAAGTTACGACCCCAAGAAATTGATGTACCAATTTACCCCGACAAGGCCCATATTCTGTCGTTTCATCTCCTAGGGTTAGGTTCTTGGATGTTTAGGATTTTCCATTGTTTCTCAATAATATATAGGCCTTCGAGCCTCATTGTAACACAGAGTCCAGAGGCCTGTAGCCACCACATCTCTTCTCAGAGATAAGCTACCAACACCCTAGCTAGTTTATTTCCATTCTGTCTGTAAGCAAAATTCAGTTCTTTGATATTAATGAAATGAAGTGTTATTTTCACTGCATCTTTGTATTTATGGTTATATGTGTATTCTATTGCATTCTTGCATAAATCCGGATCACAAGTATTAAAACCCTCTTCCTAGCATTGATAATATATTAGATCAATTACAACAAATAAAATAATTCCCCAAGTTGACCTTAAATTTGTGTACCACTATGTATAAATCAAAGAAGAAGACACCTCTAAGACTACCTTAAAAACAAATAAAGGTTTGTATGAATTATTTTCATGTCATTTTTTAATGTAATTTATACCATCTAACTTTATGAAACCGATGAATGATGTATTATGTCCCTATCTAGACCCATTTTTCATATTCTATTTCAATGATATATTAGATTATAGTGCTACATGAGAGGAACATATCTCACATCTTATGCAAGTGATAAATTTTTTGAAGAATCACTAGTGTTGGCTAACGCTAAGAATGTGAGTTGGGCCAACAATTTGGTTTATTTTGGATATTTGATTGGTGGAGGGGAGCTCAAGATATATCCTGAAAATATGGAGACCGTCATTATGTGGTTATTTCCTACAAATGTATCTGATGTTATAAGCTTTGTTGGGGAAGCATAATATTCACGAAAGTTAATAAATTCATTTTTAGTAATAGTTCCACCACTCCATCCCATAACAATGAGTAGTAATATTTTCCAATGGGGGGAGAATTAGTAGAATGATTTTTATGAGTTGTAAATAAATATTATTTAGACACCTACTATGTCCTTACTAAACTTGTAGATTTTTTTCAAAATAAAGATAGATGCAAGTGGGTATACCATGGGATAAATTTTAATGCAAGGAGGAAGGTCTCCACACTAATGTTCTGAAATATTTCATTGGGTATTTTTCAACTATCCTATCTATGACACGAAGCTCTATTCCTTAAAAAGTGGAAACATTATTTGATGGGCATGGAGACCATCGTCCACATAGATTACTAGCCACTACAATAGTTACAAGCCCAAAATATGGTATAACAAACCAAACATTACTAGTGGATGGGGGTTTTATAGCATTTTCATGTAGTCATCAAGAATAAGACAGGCAATGACAAATAGGTTGGAAGACATGCTTTCAAGGCCGTGAAAATAAAAAATTATAGTTTTGGGATCTGTGATGCACATGTTGCGTTTCATAGATGATGCATACAAAGATACATACATAAAATAAGTATACTTCAAGGAGTTGTTTTAGTAGCTAAAATAGCATATTCATGTAGATGATGGTGACAAGAAGCTTTTTGTTCTTAAAGGTGAGCTACAAAAACTTATAAGAGAGGCTCACACCTCTAAGATTGTAGGACATTTTGGTGTTGGAAAGGAAATTGGAAACTTATAGAAGCATGGGTACTTACCTAGAAGGCAATAAGATGTAGTAGAATATATTGAAGGATCTGTACTTTGTTGTACCAACAAGCCTAGTAATAGGAAGCAAGGCCTATACCATCTCTTATCGATACTGACTAGAAATTGGGAAAGAATTTCCATGCAATTTGTGAGATGTTTTCCAACAAAGAGGTAGGGACATACATATCTATTTGTGGTAGTTAAAAAGTTCAGCAAGATCTGCATTCTCATGCCATGTAAAATGATCAATAGAGGACAAGAAGTATAAAACATGTTCTTTGAATGTGTCTAGGTGCAGTTTGTAATACTAAGGAGCATATCTTAGAAAGGGATACCAAATTTCTCAATTAATTTTGGAATAATATAAGATACAATGAGTGCCAAATTAAAGAGATTATTAGAGGAATTTTGAGGTAAAAAACTAGCCTTAAAACAAAAAATATTCTAACAAATTTAACTTTAAGAGGGGAAATATTTTGGGGGGAAAATAATATATATTTTTTTAATTGTATTTTTGGCTTATCTCCTTAAAGGTTTACTCAAATATCAAGTGTAGACACCCATTGGATACATAATTAGATTTTACATTTAAAGAGTACCCACTCTTCATCATTTTGAGAAGACCCACTTCAAAAAAAGTATAGATACGTTAAAAATCGTGTTCAACATGATTTTTTAATGTATCTTCAAAAACATTTTATGCGGGTCTTCTAAAAAAATATGGAAAGTGGGTACCCGTTGGATATGAAATTTAATTTTGCATCCAAGAGATGTCTACATTTAACATTCAAGTAAACCTATAAGGAGATAAAAAATATATATAATAAAAATATAGTTTTCTTCATTTTTCTTTAAGAAAACATAAGTATTATTTTATTATTTACCTTAGAAGACCCATTTTATACCTCAAAGTTTCCTAATGGTACAATATTCCATCCACATATAGGTGGGAAGATAAAATTATTCAGCAAAACTTTGGTATAACTTTTAAGGTGTTACAATCAAAAGCATTTGAATACCTGTGATGAGATTGCAACCTATATAAACCTTATTATAATAGATAAATCCACACTTCTACTATTAAGTCACATTTTGAAACTATATTTGGACATTTTCCACCTTCAGCCTTGGATGTTGTGCTTGGATAACGAGGAGTGAGGGAGGACCCCACAGGAAATGCATTGAAGAAGTCATAGGATAAATACAGGTCCATATATGATCAACACAGAATAGAAAAAACATTGAAATTAGGAGATCGAGTTTGGTTACAACTCAACAAGGAAATACTATAAGGCTCTTCTAAGAAGATTAAGCCTCTATAGTATGGTCCTTTCAAGATATTGGAAAAGGTGGGAGATAATGCCTACATATATATTCTATCTCCATTCATGCACATTTACTTAATAGTGAATGTGGAGAATCTAAAACTCTATGAACCTTCCATGTTGCATCAAGAAGTGGAGTAGGTTTTAAATTCCATAGAGGATTTAACACGAGATTCTTTAGAAAAGTTGAGAGAGCACACCATTTTGTAGAATATGTACAAAACTACAAGATAGGGGTAACAAGACCTTTGGAAGATTTGATTGAAAGGACAACGTCTAGGAAAAGTATAATGGTATTCAAGGAAAAGGTAGAGGAAAAATTTCCTCAACTTATCTAATAAAAATTTTGGGGACTAAAGTCCACACTAAATGTGTAGATATGATATGGGTTGGATCACTATATTATTTTTTATCTATCTCAATGCGTTTAGAGTGGGAAAAAAAATGAAATAATCAACTTGTAGGGTCATTTTAATGACAAATCTTAGTGTGGAAAATTAGGGTTTAAAACCTTTTAGAGCTATTTTGACATGTTAACTGACATTTTTTCGAGTGAGAACTTTCCTTGCTTATGTTGAGACTCCTTGATACTAATATTCACTCATAAATCTTTCTAAAAACATAGACATACTCTCAATTAGAGCTCATATACAAAACATTATGCCTCCAATAGTTTGACCTATCATGTTAATGAACGTGGTATGATAAAGATGCCACATCAATCCCCATTACTCACTCATATAGGGATATCCATGTATGGACTTTCAAGAAGATTTTAGAAGGTCAAAAATCATAGCTCTAACTGAGGGTTGAGGAATTCAAAAGCCTTTTCCTAGATGGATATTAGGAAATGTTAAATATCGAGCAAGTAAGAGGAGAAGGGGTTCCATACTATTTCATTATATTGTTTTATAGTTGAGTAGAGGATCGATGAGTGAGAAGTTAGGTAGTAGAAAAGAAGATAAGATTCTATAACATCTTTCCAGCCCACAATTGTAAGGTAATTTCACACAGAGTACCTCTTTCTTTGTATTTTCATATTTCCATATTAAAGAGAGTGAGCAAAGTGGCATCATCTTCTATTTATTTGTGGATGGTGTAAGTGTATTTTTATATTTCTACTATTTTTATGCATTAAACATTTAACCAATACTTGAAGAATTTGAGATCTAAAGGAAATAAACCTTCATAATAAAAAAATTCAACTTTCAGATCTTGTTGGGATAAAATGTTCCAATGGAATATGCACAATAGTTTGCATATTGTATATACTCTAACAACAAGACACAACTCATTAATAACAAATATATAAAATACACAAAAATTTCAAGGTTAACATCATATGAAATTACTTTTCAAATTCTCCTTCTTCTTTTTTTAATTCAATCATTTTTATTAAATATAAAATATGTGAAACACCTAAGTAACAAAATTCTCTTTTAAAAATCATATAAATTTTCAATCACATTAGTTTATATCTTTTAAAGCTTTTTAATACAATTTACATATCATTTATAAACATTTTTCATAATTATAAGTATTTGAAATAATTTAGATATTTTTATTATAGCATATAATACTTTCCTTGAAATCCTTAATAAAAAATGTATTTTTGCTATTATAAATATTATTAAATATAATATTACAAAACATTTACTCAATACACTATTTTGTAATTAAATTTGTCATTTATTGTGTTTTTCATAAATTTTATTATAATTCTATGCACCAAAAAAAATCATAAATACTTAGAATATTCATTAAAATTATTACTTATAAATAAAAATATTTAAATATTTAAAATTCACATTAAAAAAATATAATTTTAATATTTTAAAAATAGATCTTAAATCACTTACTCAGTAAATATGGCCACAATCAATTACCAAATATATATTATTGAATCAAATAATCTGTATTTTAAAGTAATATAATTTTGTTAATTATTTTAAATATGTTTTTTTTGGAGTTATTTTTTTCTGAAACTTTAGGTAAAAGTTTAAAATATATATATATATTTCTCGCACAAATATATGTCATAATCATCTTGTATCAAATGTATTTAATATATTCTCTTAAAATATATATATATATTTCTAGCACCAAATATATGTCATAATCATCTTGTATCAAAATGTATTTAATATATTCTCTTTTCAATCCCATTTTATGATAGGTCAAAACTCGTTGACATTTTTATGTTACTGATATTCCCTAAACTAACTTTATATATACTACCGCACTGTCTAGATTTTTGGGCAATGAGAAGGGGCCATTTATATAGAATATAATAATTATAAAATATAATCAATAAATTTAATAATTCCCTTATATATGTAAGTAAAAAAATTGTATCACAAATTTAATAATTCAAGTAAAGAAATTCATTTGGTAATATGTTTAAGGATAGAAAACACTATTAAATCAATAAAGATAGTGTTTTTAATATTGTTCATCAACCATTCATATTGAGAAAAGAATTCAAATAATTCATATTAGGAAAAGAACCCAAATAATTTAAATAAGAGCATAAAATTTGTTTTAATACTTCTAGCTCATTCACATAAAACATCAAATACTCAATTTAATAACAACAAGAAACAATTAGATTTCTTCTCAAAAAGACTTCCATTTTTCAATATAAACACTTGTTAATAATTAACTTTTCAAATCAAATTTATCATTTAAAAACTCTAAATACTAATTTCCCTTTCAAAATTTTTTAGTCTTTCCATCAAAAATACCATTAAAACTACTACTTAAAACTTGTCTCAAATATTTTCATTTAAAAACCATAAAATATATTTTTTCTCTTTTACATATATTTTATAACAATTTTTTTTGAAATAATTATTTTAATACTCCAAAAGATTTAGCTGATTTCACGGTCTCATCAAGCATGTCTTCCAAACTGTATTTATAAGAAAAGCCCATGTCCAAAAGTTTTTTGGACGAAGTTAGCACAAAAACACTACCATCCTCTTCATCATTACATCTGCAAAATAAACCAATTAATTAAACTTATTAGTCGTATGTAAATCTTATATAAAAATATGCCTTGAAAAGGTGGGAAGGACAGATTGCCTACTTGGATGGTAGGGTGAATTGTGGATGAAGTTTATGCATTATATTCGCTAGCTCAGACACAGTGAGGGAGAAGGCTGAGCAAATATGTCGCCCTTGTACATTAGGTTGCTCCATCAAAAATATATGAGCCTCACATACGTCATCTATATGAACTAACGCAATGGATCCCAAAAGGGCAATGGATCCCAAAAGCTCGGAATTACCTGTGGATTTTAAACCAAACTGTTAATTATCGTAAGGGTTTCAACCCAACTATGCTTTCATATTTTTACGACTCAAAATAAATGGAACCCCATCGTCAAAAGCAAAACTAGATTTCGAGAATCGAATACCTAATTCTGCCATGCCTACTACCATTCGGCATGAAACCGGAAATGTAGAAGTAATGCAAGGTCCACACACTGCACTTGGGCTAATTGTCACAACCTCCATTTCGCTATTTGACCCATACTCAATTGCTGCTTGCTCCGCCAAAGTCTTGGCCACGAAATAAAACTGCACATCTCTAAATAATAATGAGTATTCTTATTTCGATTTGCACCGTTAATGCTATGGGGAACTAGACATGGAATTATACTCACCCCAAGAGGATGCTGGTGTTTCCTTCTCATGAAATCTACAGGAGTCCATCTAGATTCATCCAGACTGCAGCCACTGAGAAGTTCCCCCTCTTCGTTAAGCGGAGCAGCGGCTGCTATCGACGAAGTATAAATGACGCGCTCACCGATTTAGCTCGCGAACAGACATTCAATACATTCATTACTCCCTTCACAGCAGGCTCAACGAAATCCTCCTATCCCACAATTTATTAAAAATTAATAAAACCCCTTTAAAATCTTGTCAAATATTTCTAAAATCTACAACCAAAATCTATTAACTTCCTAGATGTATTTTCTAATTTAATTAACTTCTTATCAGCCATTATAAACTAACATCTACGATCAAAATAAATCAAAATAAAAAGGTTTCTTCTCATCTAATTAACTTCCTATCAGATATTATAAACTAAGCTTATGACCAGAAAAATAAAATAAATAATAATTTACCTCGGAGAGCTTGGTGAAATCCATAGGACTGGCCACGTGGAACACCCCTTGACAGCCCTCGACCGCGGAATCAAAGGCGTGCTCTTCGCATAAATCTGCTTGGAAGAGCTTCAGTCTCTCTGCAGCCCCAGGCAAGGATAACAGGGGCCCAAATTTTGCCTCATTTTCTGCATGCAAGTATTTAACTGGATCGGTACTATAAAAATTATGGTTACCAAGTTTGAATTGGGTACTATAAATTATAGTTATTAAGTTTGAATTTGAATTTAGATTCGAATTTAATAAAATAAAGATTTAAAAAAAAATGGACAACATTAGTTTTGAACAATTTTCTTGTTCTAAATTTTAAGCTATTTTTTTATAAATTTATTTTGAATTTTGAATAATATCCAATAAACTAGATAATATTATAATTTTAGAAATACAATTTAAAAAAAAAAAACCACATTTACCACTTTTTTTCAATATTTCTTTAGTTCTAAATTTAAATCTAAAATATATATTTTTTAATTTCAAAACTGATTTATCTAATACTTTTTTAATTCTAAATTTAAATTTAAAATATTTTTCTAATTTCAAAACTAATTTATCTAAAATCCTTCATAATGAATATAAACATTTTTAAAAAAAGTCTAAAATTCCATAAAATATATCATTGTAAAATTAACACCTATTACAAATTAACAAACGATTAATAATTCAGTGTCTATTCTTCCAATTGGGAAATTGCGAACTTTCCTATAAATCCACTGGTTATTTCCTTATAGCTGAATGTCATCCTATCACTATCTGTTCAGCCATTAACATTTTCTAGTGGTGAATTACCATTCAGTTCAGTCTGCTTAAACTAACCTATGCATGTCATTTTTCATTTCACTACAAATAGAATTTTATCAAATAATAAGGTATCCTAATAGAATTAGCTAATTTTCATATTTATTAGCCAAATTTTTGGGGAACTTGGTAATTATGTTGTAAATGGAAAATTCAATGATTAAATGTGTGGAGAGGCTAATTTAATAGCTTAATGGAAGCTATTATAACAATCTTAAGGTTTTTTATAATCTTTTTCATTGCATTACAGGGGTAATAATAATAATTATTATTATTTAATTTTAAGGTCACAACTACAAACACTCAATTGGTGTATGAGACTTCTTGGTAACTATGTTGTAAATGGGAAATTTATTGATTAAATGTGTCGAGAGGCTAATTTAATAGCTTAATGGAAGAGATTGTAACAATCCCATATTTTTTTTATAATCTTTTTCACTAAACTGCAGGTGTAATAATAATTATTATTATCTAATTTTAAGGTCACAATTAAGCCAAACACTCAATTGGTGTATCAGACTCCTTGTCTGTGGGACAAGAAACCACATCAGGGTAGCTATTTTGACTACTAAGTCTAGGAAAACATACATACTCTATCTTTCTAATTTTGAATCTCTGACCTTTTAAAAAGAAACACATACTCTTAATCATTAAGCCCACAAAATTTACATATATTAATTTAAATTTACTTTACATCAGATATTCAGATAAATCCCATTCTTACAGTTTTTTTCATTAAACTAACCAAAGCAATAACAAAAAAATCCCTTCATACACTTTGATAAATCTAAAATTGATTATAATCTACACAAACCTGCACCAATTGATATAAAGATCCAATAACAACGAGAATTAAAATTTACTTGTTTTTTACAGTAATCTACACTCATTAATATATAAGAAAGTACCCGGATCTCTGAGAGTGGCGTTGACGGTGTAGCCTCTTTGGAGAAGATTTTTGACGAGCCATGATCCGATGTATCCTCCTCCTCCTGTAACGCACACCTTCACACCAGAATTTCCTTCCTGGATTTGCATTTTATATGCTTGGAACAGAGAAGAACGATTGCGAAATGAAAATAGTATATATCATAATATAACAGCGGTTTTTTTCTTCTTAAAAAGAAATGAAAATAGTATTGTACATAGAAATCAATATGCAGCTAGAAATCAAGGTTCGGGTCTTCCAATATCCAAGCACGTAATTTAAAAAAAAAAAAAACATAAAATAAAATAAAATATGAGGACGTGAACAGTTCGTTATTGCTAAAAATACAGCGCCTTATCCAAAAATATTTGGCCAAAAAGAAATATACGAGGACATGAGCTGTTGATTATTTTCGCCCAATATTATGAAAATAAGACCTTCGTATTAATAATAGGGTTGGAAGTGACTTCTAATATGTTTATGTTTAGTGTCATTATTTAAGTGGAAATTATGTATTTACGAAAATTACAAATTGATATATGAAATAGAAAAATTAATTTTTGAATTATGTAGAAGTAAGTCATAATAAATATTTAGGGGATTTCAAATATTTTAATTTTGGTTGGTTTTTATATTCAATCTTAACAATAAAAAATCACTTTGCAAATATATAAAATTTATGGCATAAATATTGCAACTGCATCCAAAAATTTAGACAAAATTTTTTGAGGAAGTTATCCACATGGCTCAAGCATACAATAAAACCTTAAAGTTATGATCCAATCAAATGTTTGAAAAATAATTTTTATAATAATATTGAAAAATAAATATTTGTCTTTCAAAGTGTACCTGAACCAAAAAAACAAAAAACAAAACTTGAATCATGTTTTTGATGGTGGAAATGAATTCAGCACCATTAAAAGCTTGATAAATCTTGAATTTTGACAACTATAACTTATATTTACAAAACATTCTTGCAAAATATACACCATCTTAAAATCCTAGATAAAAACAGCTAAATATTATAAAAAACATAACTTATAAATATTTAATTTAAATTTATATAAATGGATTCAATTAAGTGTCCAATCATATTATTATATTAAGTTAAATTTAGTTAAATGAATATTAAAATAGATGGATACGATGATTCTAGTGGGATAATTAAATTTTTTAAAATTCCACACTTATAATTTAAAAATATTTTATATATAATTTTTAAATGAATAATAATATTATAATATAGAAATAAAATAAAATTATTTAAAATAATTTTATATAATTGGAATTTTTTTTATTTTTAATAATTTTTAAGGGTTGTATTATTTATATATATAGAAGTGGGTTTTTCTCCTATTGAGAGCCTAGTTATGACTAGGCTCATGTTGTACAAGCACAAAATCAATAATATGGGAGACTATAGACTTCCTAAGCTAGCTTTAAATTCCAGCCAAAACTACATAAGACTCAAACCAGGTTGGTATAAAGATACCAAGGCCTAGTTAAACCATTAGGAGATCGACTAAAATGTTGCATTGCAAAATATTAATAACATTAAAAATATTGTTACTTCTAAGTTTAAAGAGAAAATGTGGTGCGAGAAAGATTTAGAGGGTAAAAGAAATTTAAGATATTATAAGGACGTCATCAACCCTACCTACCCTAGAAGATCAAAAGTATCTTTGTGTTTCAACTAGCTCAAAGAACAAACTCTCAT
Source organism: Pinus albicaulis (assembly GCA_034641835.2). Taxonomy (NCBI): domain Eukaryota; kingdom Viridiplantae; phylum Streptophyta; class Pinopsida; order Pinales; family Pinaceae; genus Pinus; species Pinus albicaulis. The sequence continues at coordinate 846,592,460 of CM076574.1, read as the reverse complement.
GAGCTCCATAGTGAAACAGGTAGTTGGGCAGCTCCTAAAACACCATGGGTGGAAAGGATCTGCTATCTCTCTGAGAATATGAACATTGAAGATGAAAATCACTTCCTCTTAGAGTGTCCTGTGTACATCGACATTAGATCTCAGTTTCATAATCTGTCTTGCAATACCAACCTTCCTAACATGTCAAAATTACAATGAGCTAGGCACGCTTCTCTCCAAACTCTTTGAGCATAGGAGTACAATTTTAAAACAAACTAAATAATTCGAGATACACCAAAATTTGGTCACAATGGAGGTTAACCACCACCACCACCACCATTATATATATATATATATATATATATATATATATATATATATATATATATATATATATATATATATATATATATATATATATATATATATATAAAATCTTTAATTTAATATATTAAATTTAATTACTTACATATATATAAGTACTTTTTTAACATCTTAAAATATATGCTTAGTATTTAAAGATATTAAAAATAACTTGATCCATATATGACATATTTATTTTTTTCTTTGATTTTTATTAAAATTTATGAAATAAGTTAAATGTACATATTATCAATATTATTTTAATAAATTTTTTATTTTCTATTATAAAAATGGTATTTAAAGTTGATAAAGTGTTTAATTTAATAGCCACAATTAATTGAGTTAATGTTAAATCTCTTAAGAATTAAATATAAATTTTAATGATGATATTTAACATCCACTAAAAATAATAGGGTTTATCCTAATTTAAGAAGGTAAGAGATTGCTCAACATTATATTTCTATAATTGAAAATATTAACTTAAGGCTTTCCAAGATCACTATATTTGAAAGTCTGTTATTTCATTTATCAAGTTATTGATGTCATATATTAGGTCAAAACAAGGTATGTGCAATCAAATTCAACAAAATGTATACACATTTTACTTAAATAAAATTATTTTAGGTTCTCCCATAAGGCATACATGCTCTTGGCTTATAGGAACATGCATGTAATATGAATAACTTGAAATGGTAGAGAGAAATTCTAGATTTGTTGTGTGCGTTATTGAAATCAGTTTTGTGTGTGGTGTATTTTCATAGAAGGTTCAAAATTTTGACTATCCTATATGTACAAAACCTAAGGCATAAATGGGTAAATATACGCTAATGGTGAGGAATCCATAGGAGAAAAATGGTAGTGTTGGTACCACTATTTTTACCCTTGGATAATGATTAGATATGCAATGCATTGTTTAGAGAGTTCCTTCACTCCCTTACACTTGGTGTGTCGTGAGAGAGATATAAACATTATGTACTACGAATAACATCAAATATGTTTAGAGAGTGCCTTCACTCCCTTACACTTGGTATGTCTTGAGAGAGATATCAACATTATGTACTGTGAACAACATCAAATATGTTAGAGACACCTTGGACAAGTTTTTGTAGCAATTAGTGAATCTCACATTTACCTACTCTCCTTTGTCTTGACTTTCAATGACATAAGGGAAAGAATATATATTTACACGATGTATCTAATCTATCCATTTCAACTTTGAATGGATGGGTCTCATTGCCTACAACATGTTCAAGGCTAAAACATGAAAAATTGGTCCCGAACATTTACTTTTAGGGCTCATGGGAAATGCACATGGCCCCAAATAATTATAAAGAACCTACAAATGGGAAATTAGCTTGCAAGTGAGATATGAAAATTATTCCAATTATTAGTGGAATATACATGGACCTTGACTCTAGATGTATGGTTTGGGGATGTAACCTAGATGCTTAGGCTCAAATGATTTCTTTTAGGGTTCACAAGACATACACATGACCTAGAACTATCACAAATGTCGTATAAAGTGTATTGTCACTACAAGGAAATACCCTCTAGCGGAGGTTATAAAGGAGGTTTTTAGTGTTATAAAATTGGCCAAAATTGTCAAAAAAAACATTTTCTACAATATATGTTTTTGGTAACGAAGGTTTTTACGGAGTTTCTACAAAAAACTAGGCGGTCGGAGGTTTTTACAGATGTTTCTCTCATCGATGCACGCATCATGTGTGAAAGCACCAGTGCGTTTTAACCTATAGACACCGGTACTATAAACATACCAAACACTGGGATGGAAAACAAATTTCAGAAGCCTCGGGGAGTTTAGCAATGTCCCCGTGCATGTCACCCACAAATACGCACTGGGACAATAGAAGGTGTATTCACCGGCGTCGTTAAGGTGTTAAAACGCATCGGGTCGTTAAGGTGTTAAAAGGCACCGAGCCGTTAAGTTATAAAAATACACCGATGCGTTAAAGGAAAACCATACCTGTGCATATAACGCATATCCGTCTCGGTCGTAGTTGTCGATAAAGCGCACCAGACATTCTAATTGGTATTGGTATTTGGTTCAGTGCTCATAGGTCGTAGAAACACATTGGTGCACACTATCTTACAAACACACCGATGCGCAGTGTCATACACCTGCATCGGTGTTCATTTTCTATTTTTAGAAACATGCAGTGCAATTATTGTGATTTTTTTAAATTCATTATTCATCAAAATTCGATGCATATCTTATAACAGTATTCATATTAATTAATTTTTTATTAGTGCATTTGAATGTGATGTTTGGATGAATTTGTTATATCATATCATCAGATTTTTCATCTCTTCACTATAACATTTAATCATCCATATATTTATTGGTATCTCTTTGTCTTTCAATTGGGACAATATGTCCATTACATTAAACAAAATTTCTGATTTCACAAATAAATATTTCAAAAAATACAACGCCTTGCTTTGATATCCAAACCTATTGATCATCATTCTTGCTGGAACTATTGTCACTGGTCGAGCTACTTTCATGACTTGGGTTATTTGGAGGAATGTTTTGTTCATTGTGTTGATTGTTTTCTTCTTCATCAAGTTCCATCTACAAACATAAAAATAAATTGTAATGGGTGTATATACATTGGTGAGAATAATGAAAATTGCAATATTAAATAATATACATGAATGTAAATCGGAAATAAATGAACCATAGCAAGAATTGACTCGTGAACTACACACATTCTTTCAAAACCAAATTTCATGCCATCTTTCAAAAATTCATTTTTTGGTGCAGTTCCATACTTTGTTTCTTGCAAGTTTTATATTCCATAACAAATCATAGATTTAATATAAAATATTTTTTTGTTATATTAATTATAGACGGAGCTAAGTAAAACAAGATAGATATTTACAAATTCCACAATTAATTTCTGATATGCCAACATATATTGACAACCCATATTTAACCCAATGTCAATCAATTCTTATGATGGTTCTGCTTTGTATGTTAGCACCTGTTTGAAGACATTCAATGATGATTGTTGTAAAACAACTTAAAATATACAAAAATGAAATCTAGTTAAGTTGTTATAAGGAAGTAACAATTACTCACAAACATATATATCAACCCTTTTCTTCCTTGTTATCCTGTTTTATGTGCTGAATGGGTTCCATTTTCTTTTATTTTCTGCAAGAAAATACTTGAAAATTAATATTTAATGCTAAATTATTTATTTATTGTACTTAATCAAAAATTTCAATGATTACATATTACATTTGAAGCATGTTGTAGTTGAGATGGATCCTCGTGCGATGCAATTATGTCCATTTCTTTAACCATCTCATTGTACACCTTTTTGGACATTCCTACTGGCATATTTCTGATATCAGCTCGTTCATCCTTTGAGATTTTCATCATCTTCTTGAAAAATTAACAAGACAATAAACTATTTAATTTTTATATTGATATATGAAAACTAAATATAACAAAAGTGATATTTATAAATGACTGTTTGATAGTAATATATACAAATAGTTCTATAAAAACATTTAAAGGAATATTACTTTCGCAAGCCTTTTTTTTGTACGCTTTTGCTATTAAAAGTGTGACATGTATGATTGACCAATTCTCTAGAAACTCTTCCTGTAGTTTAAATAAAATTTGGTTCTTGGGATAATTGGATTAATTTTTGTATGTAAGTGGAAATAAAATCTATACAATCGTTCCACTATATCCCTCAAAGTTTTGTAAAAGTTTGTCCCCCTTTCGTTAACCTCCAACACCACTCCAGATGAGCTAAGGAGCAATTCATTTTCATTTGCATGTTCTATTATTTTTCTTTTCTTAGAACAACATATTTTTTCTTCGTTGTTGGTCCCTATGAAAAATTAACATATATGAATTAATAGATTTTTTGAAACATGTTATCTAATATTTTTAAGTATATTATTAATGAAAATTCAAAAAATAAACTCATATTGGATCGATAGTATTTTTTCATTCACCTGATTCATCATTTTGCAATTTTTCCATCAAATTTTTGCGTTCTTTTGGTCTTAGATTAGAAAGAATCTTATCGAGCTTCGTCATTTTGTGTCTTTGTGTGATACACACTAAACAATACATATTAGTTAAACTTACATATAGTTCAAAAATAATAATTTTTGTAAAGAATTTACAAAGAAATTTCATTTTTTGCTTTTCTGGATGTGCTATTAGTATTTTTGTTACTTGAACTCTTGTTAACCATTTATTTATCAATATAAAACCTATACCATTCATTAATGTATTTTATAAATAAATCACATACTTTTCAGGCAACAAAAAAATATCAAGAAAATGGTGCTACTTGTTGGGTACATGTTATATTCTTTCCACGACTAGTCATGTGCGGAGGAGTCACAAGGGGGGCGATATACCCCCCTATACGTTGCGCCATGCGCAGGAGGGGGGTCACAGGGGGGGCGATAGCCCCCCCTGTCGAGGTCGAGGGCAGCCCCCCGGGAAAAAAAAATTGGTCCTTATTTTCCAGTGGGTGGACCCGCCCATGGTTTTGTGCATGGTTTTGCACATGGTTTTGGCGCATGATGGTTTTCGGCCCCTGGTATTTTGTAGATCCGGTCAAGGGAACTACAGTTATGTTCTAATACAGGGTTAATGGATTGGGGTTTGTGTATGCTTCAGCATGTATATATATGTGTTGTAACACTAAAAGGAATATAATGAAAAATCAAGCTGGTCGTCCCAATTTGGGATCCAGGGTAAAATCTCTGTGTTTATTTGTTTTATGTTTTATGCTCTCACTATTGTTTGTTTTATGTTTTTAAGATTCGTTTGCAGATAATTTCTGTACAGAGTTAAAACCTACATTTGGTATCAGAGCAGTTTCAGCTTCAAGGGGACGCCTTTGCTGCTAAGGGGTTTTTTTCTCGGGCCTGAGGTAGACCCTGTTCAGTGGGAGATCTGCGGGAACGATTCTTGCGATGAAAAAATATGGCAAGCCGCGGGAAGATAGAGATTGAGAAATTTAATGGTCAGAGTTTTGAGTTGTGGAAGCTCAAGACGGAGGATTTGTTGGTGGATAAGGATCAGTGGATCATGGTAGATCTGGGTACTAAACCAACGGCAATGTCAAATGAAGACTGGAAGAAGCTGGATCGGAATGCAAAGAGCACAATACGGTTATGTGTATCAGATTCAGTATTGTTGAATGTATCTCGGGAAGCTACGGCAAAGACCTTGTGGGACAAGCTAGGGACTTTGTACCAATCTAAGTCTCTGGTGAATAAATTGTTCCTGCGGAAAAATTTGTATAACCTAAGGATGAAGGATGGAGACTTGGTGACAAAGCATCTAAACGCCTTCAATACTGTGGTAAGTCACCTTTCATATGTTGATATCAAAATCTCAAATGAAGATAAGTGCATCAGTTTGTTGTGTTCTCTACCAGACTCATGGGACAGTCTGGTTATTGCAATAGGTAGCAATACAACTACCTTGAATTTTGATGACATTGTCTCAGCCTTGTTGTCGGAGGAAATGTGATGGAGAAATATAGAGGGTCAGAATGGAGATGCCTTATCTATACAAGGAAGGTCCCAGAACAGAAACAAGAATAAGGTTTTGAGTGGGAGATCTAAATCTATAGGGAGATATAAATCTCCTGGAAATTTTGTAAAGGTGTGCTGGAAATGCGGAAAGGAAGGGCACTACAAGAAGGACAGCAGATCTAAAGCTCCTAAGAAAGGAAAGGGATCTGATGATGCTCCTTCTGTAGAGGAAAAAACCACATTGGATGAAGGTGGGGATGTGTATTTTGCTTCTTCTTCAAATACACATGTAGATCATGTGTCATGGTTGATTGACTTAGGTGCATCCTTTCACTTCACTCCCCATAGGGAGTGGTTCTGTGATTATGAGAAATATGATGGAAATGATGTCTTCTTAGGGGATGATAAGAAGGCCAGAATTTTCAGATGTGGAAAAGTTAAGCTGAAGCTGCAAGGTGGAAGGATTAGAACACTTCCTACTATTCTGCACATTCCTGCATTGGCCAGAAATCTGATTTCTGTAAGCAAGATGGATGATGTAGGTGTAATGCGGGGAGCACTGGTATTAATGTGGGGAGTTGATATTGGAACTCTGTACAAGCTTCAGGGCAGCACTGTTATTGATGGGTGCAATAGTTCTGTGGTTCCTGAAAGTGGAGTGGAAAGCCTAGCAATATCTGGAGTAAAGACCATGCTATGGCATCAAAGGCTTGGACATATTGGAGAGAAGGGCCTTCAGATACTGCATGGAAATGGTATGGTAGAAAGTATGTCTAATAGCTCTCTGGATTTCAATTTTTGTGAACGTTGTGTATATGGGGAAGAAGAATCAGGTGAGTTTTCCTCATGGTGCTAAGAGGGCAAACAAGATATTAGAGCTTGTGCACAGTGATGTGTTTGGACCTGTGTCGGTTCCATCACTGGGTAATTCTGTGTACTATGTTTCATTCATAGATGACTTCTCAAGGAATACATAGTTATATTTCTTGAGGAATAAATCTGAAGTATTTGACATATTTAAAGAATTTAAGGCTCTGGTGGAAAACTAAACATGGAAAAAGATAAAGGTGCTGAGGACAGAT
>CM076574.1:846480582-846585395 GCA_034641835.2 Pinus albicaulis | reverse complement strand
AATGGTGGGGAGTTCTGCAATAAGGAATTTGAAGAGTTATGTAAGAAGTGTGGTATAGCACGGCAGAGGACTACTCCATACACACCTCAGCAAAACAGAGTTGCAGAAAGAATGAACAGAATGCTGATGGAAAAGGCAAGAAGCATGCTCAGTGGTACCCAGTTAGGACAATAATTCTGGGCAGAGGCAGTGGAGACTACATGTTACTTGGTTAACAGATCACCTTCATCAACGTTGGAGGATAAGACTTCACATGAGGTATGGACTGGTAAGAAACCCTCTCTTTCACATCTGAGGGTATTTGGATGTGATGCATATGTACATGTTCCAAAGGAGAAAAGGAGCAAGTTTGATAATAAATATGAAAGGTGCATCTTTATTTGGTATAAGGATAGTTTAAAGGGTTACAAGCTTTGGAACCCGAAAACAAGGAAGGTTGTGTACAGCTGAGATGTGGTGTTTAGAGAGGTGAAATATGTTGTTAAACATGAAGTTCTACCGAAGGAACTTGAGAAGATAAAGTTTGAGCTAAAAGAGGATGAATCAGACTCTACAACAGAAGAAGACTCAAAAGAGGAAGAGCCACAAACTCCAGCTGTGAGAATATCAGTTCGGGAAAGAAGACAACCAAAAAGGTATAGTCCATCTGTTTTCTGTTCAAATTTTGCTCTAACTATAACTGATGATGATCCCAGAACCTTCAAGGAGGCAATAGATTCAGAGGATGGAAAACTTTGGAAGGAGGCCATTGTTGATGAAATGGCATCCTTGCATAAAAATGAGGCATGGGATCTGGTGGAGTTTGAGGCTGGAAGGAAGCCCATCGGGAGAAAATGGGTGTTTAAGAAGAAGATGGATGTAGAAGGCAAGGTGGAGAAATACAAAGCTCGATTGGTAGCAAAAGGTTATTCCTAGGAGCCAGGAATTGATTTTGGTGATATTTTTCCTCCTGTTGCCAAAGTTACTTCTATTAGATTACTTTTATCTGTTGTTGTTGCATTTGATTTTGAGGTAGAATAGGTGGATGTGAAGACAATGTTTCTTCACGGGGATCTGGAAGAAGAGATATACATGAAAAAACCTAAAGGCTTTATGGTGAAGGGGAAGAAAGAGCTGGTATGCAGATTAAAGAAGTCTCTGTATGGGTTAAAACAGTCACCAAGGATGTGGTATCAGAAATTTGATACCTATATATGGGGACTTGGCTTCACCAGAAGCAAGGAGGATCATTTTTTTTATTTTAAATTAATTGGTAACCATGTTATTTATTTGGTCTTGTATGTGAATGATATGTTGTTGATTGAAAATGACAAATGAATTATCCAAGATTTGAAGACCCAATTGTTCTCCAAATTATACATGAAGGATATTGGTGCTGCAAACTATATTTTGGGCATGGAAATTAAGAGAGATCGGGCGAAGAGGAAGCTCTAGTTAAACCAGAGGAAGTATGTCAAGACTATATTGCAGAGGTTCAATATGCAGGATAGTAAACCGATGAATGTTTTGATTCCTGTAGATGTAAAGATGCCTGCTAAATAGTGTCCCAAGGCACAAGAAGAAGAGGAGGATATGTCCCGTGTTCCTTATGCAAATGCAGTAGGTAGCCTAATGTATGCAATGGTTTGTACTAGACCATACATTGCACATGCAATGGGAGTATTGAGAAGGTTTATGTCAAACCCAGGGAAGAAGCATTAGACAGCAGTGAAGCTGGTTTTCAGATATTTGCGTGGCACTAGTGATTATGGTTTGTGCTACCATGGAAGACCAGGATTGGAAAGTGTGTGGGACATTCGTGGTTTTGCTGATGCAGACTGGGCTGGAGATTTGGACCAAAGAAGATCTACAAGTAGGTATGTGTTTGGCCTATTTGGAGGTACAGTCAATTGGATGAGTAAAAGACAGTCTGTAGTGGCTCTTTCAACTACAGAGGCAGAATACATGGTAGCCACTCATGCAAGCAAGGAAGCAGTTTGATTGCCGAGATTGTGTTCAAGTATGGGGTTGGTGCAGCAAGCTATAAGGATAGACTGTGATATCCAAAGTGCAATTTTCTTGGCTAAGAACCCTTCTTATCATTCAAAGACAAAAAACATTGATGTTCAATATCACTTTGTGAGATATATGGTTAAGGCTAAAAGGGTGTTGCCGGTAAATATGGAAACCCTGAAGAATGTTGCAGATGCATTGATGAAGTCTATGAGCACTCAGAAGTTCTCTTTTTGTAGAGAAACATTGGGTGTTGCAAAGTTGGGCTAATGATTTAGCTCTCTTGTGGTCCCCTACGGAAAGAAAATAACAAGTGGGAGAATGTTGGGTATGTGTTATATTATTTCCACGACTAGTCATGTGCGGGGCGGTCACAGGGGGGCGATAGCCCCCCCTATACGTTGCGCTAGGCGCAGCAAGGGGGTCACAGGGGGGGTGGTAGCCCCCCCTGTCGAGGTCCGGGGTAGCGCCTTGGGAAAAAAAATTGTTCCTTATTCTCCAGTGGGCGAACCTGCCCATGGTTTTGTGCATGGGTTTGCACATGGTTCGGCCCCTGGTATTTTTTAGATCTGATCAAGGGAACTACGGTTATGTTCTAATCTAGGGTTAATGGATTGGGGTTTATGTATGCTTTGGCATGTATATATATGTGTTGTAACACTAAAAGGAATATAATGAAAAATCAAGTTGGTCGTCCCGATTTTGGATCCAAGGGAAATCTTTATTTTATCTGTTTTATGTTTTATACTCTTGCTATTGTTTATTTTTTGTTTTTAAGATTCGTTTGCAGATAATTTCTGTACAGGGTTAAAACCTACACTACTTTTGCAACTTACGCACCAAAAACGATGAAGTAGTTTCTTATAAATGCATGACCAACACAATAGAAACATCTTATGGTGCTCTTTGTCAATATGAGACCTGGTGTGTTATATTAATACCAGAGCACCGAATAACATAAACATAAATTAATTAAAAAAAAAATTATCAATCAATGTTTATTGTCAATACGCGCCCGGTGTGCTATACTACAATCTCGCACTAGTGCACTATTTTAAACAGTGTGCACCTTTTAAGAAAAGTTGTTTTTTAAAAAATAATGCAAGGGCCGACAGGGATTGGGATCTGAATCTGCAAGTGGTCCCACATGTTAGATGTCATACACCTATATATAGTAATACAAACCCTATAAATCTAAAATGAAAAGCCCTAATTGTGAAGTCACATAAACAAGAAGAAGCAAAGGTTTAACGTAAGAATGGATTTTTTGTAGAAATTATACAAAAAAACATGTATATCGTGGATTCAATCTGATCTAACTATGTACTAAATTTAAATAGTGAATTGCTTCTACAAATATTTTGCGAAATTAAAAACACAATCGCCAATCACATGAAGCAAAGAAGAATCAATCAATCCACAACACAGATAATTTCTTGGGGAAAGCTTGCTTCTCAAAACCCCACTATATTCTATTGTATATTCAACATGGAATCATGAAACAATTACATACAACTCTTCTCTCAAGATCCCTCCCATACTCATCTAATTGTCTCACACTGTCACACATAAAACTGACCAATACTTAGCCAATTTACTGCCTCCAGACAACCTACCTTACTCGCGCAATCCCTGATGAATGCAATCCCTAAAGAATATGAATTTTGGCCTTCCTTGGCTACACAAGTATCGTGGGCACTCCAATGGGTGTTTGGTTGCATGGTTGCAACCCAATAATCCTACAACTGATAGTCAACTTCCCTTTCACCTAGATCTTAACTGGGTCTCCACTAGATTTGACATGCATGCAACTAATAATAGTAAATCCTCAGTTGCATGTGAGATCACTGATTGTGGATTAATTAATATTCAATTCACTTGATCTCTCACTAGTGTATCTAACAGTTACAACTAGCACAACTAAGTTTAATTCACTTAACTAAGTTAAAATTATTACAACCTACATTAACTAATGCACCACTGCACTTCGAACTCTGTTACAACTAGAATTACTCTGCATGCCTCACCAACTACCTCTAACTCGAATTTCATGAGCTAACTGATTTTATCACACTCAGTTAACTATTACAAGTTATTTTGAGACTATATTAAATTTTATTTTTCATCTTAATTAAGGGATATCTAAAATATACATGCACCAAATTTAGCCCTCTAGGCCCCACCCTAATGTAGGTGCTTAATGCACTAGGCGTGGGTACTGAAATTTTCTTGTTGAATTTCAACACTCCCTCTCAACAAGAAAGGGATTATCCTTCACCCCGATCCTGCCTCTATGGTATTTGAATTTGCTCCTGGTGAGCACCTTGGTCAGAATATCTGCATCCTGATCTTCCGTTGGATGATATTGAAGCATCATTATTCTTCTCTGCACACAATCTCTGAGATGATGGTACCAGATATCTATGTGCTTGGACCTATCATGAAACACAGGATTAATCGATATTTTAATGCAACTATGATTATCACAATGTATCACTGTCAGATCCATCTGAGAACCAAACAAACCAACCAAGATCTTTCTCATCCAGATAGCCTCACATGCATATTGACTTGCTGCCATGTACTTTTATTCTGCTGAAATGAGTGCCATAAATCACTTCTTCAGTTGTACGAAGAAACTATTGTCGATCCTATGTTGAATATCCCTGCTGATGTGCTCTTTCTATCTGATGGAATTCCTGCCCAATCTGCATCTGTGAAGCCTTGAAGCTTCACTCCCTCTGTCTTTCTATACCATAGACCATACTCTGATGCCCCTCATGTATCTCAAGAGATGCTTCCCCGCCTTCCAAAAGAGCTTGGTAGGCTTAACCATAGCTTGACTCATTTGGTTAACTGCGTAGCAAATTTCTGGTCTGGTGTTCACTAAATACATCAGTGAACCAACTAACTACCTGTAGACAGTAGCATCTACTACCTCTCCTGAAGTAGCATCCTCTTTCCTCCAATTTCCTGGAAGAGGACTATCCATGGGTTTGCATATTTCCATGTGAAACTTACCCATTATCTCTTTGGCGTACTTGCCTTGAGACACAAAAAGTTCACCATCTCGTTTCCATATTTCCAAACCAAGGAAATAATAAAGGAGTCCCATGTCCTTCATTTTGAACTCCCTTGCAAGATCCTCCTTGCATGAGTGTATCAGCTACTTATCACCGGTCAAAATTAGATCATCAACATAAAGAGCAATAATCATTAGCTTACCCTCAACCATAATCTCGTACAGGTTTTCATCTACTTCACTTTTGGTGAAGCCCGGTCCGGTGAAATAGTTGTCTATACAAGTGTACCAAGCACGAGGCGCTTGCTTCAGCCCATATTGTGCTCCCTTGAGTCAACACAAATGTGAATCACCATTGAAGATCTTGAAACCTTCAGGCCACTCTATGTACACTTCGTCCTCAATGATCCCATTGAGAAACACAGTTTTCACATCCATCTGAAGAATGAGCTAGCCCATCTATGCTGAGAGTGCAAGTATGGATCTAATGGAAGAGTACTTTGCAATAGGTACAAAAGTCTCATCATAATCAATCCCCTAAATCTGTGAGAATCCCCAGGCCACAAATATGGCCTTGTATTTATCCACACTGTTGTGAAACCAGCTCCAAAAATAGAAGAAAAGAGATATCAACGCCTTAGAAATAAGCCACTTCAAGGGGGCAACCTCCAATAAATTACATGAATGAAAAATTCTTGGTTGATACAAATTAAAAAACCTCCTTTCTATATAGAGGATTCCATGGGGCCACAATGTAATCATAGCCGACATAACAATAATAATTTAAGGGCACAATAATAACAATATGGGGGTTACAGGGGTACAATAATAACAATAAGGGGGTTACACTAACAACAATAAGGGACTATACTAGTAATATAGGGATCTAACATGCCCCTCTCCTTGAAAAAAGTGTTGTCCTCAGCACTTGAGTAGCTCTGGGTGCTTCTGTATAAAATTATCATCCTCCCATGTAGAATCTTCAGTGGGTAAGTTCTTCCACTTGATGAGATACTCTGAAATTGATCGATTCCATAGCTATCGAGTTCTTGTTTTCGTGACCGCTTCAGGTTCCAATATGATTTATCCTTCCTCATCAAGTTCTAGAAAAATTGTTTGAACTGGAAGATTTTCACCTATAACCTTCTTTAAGCATGAAACATGGAAAACTGGATGCATTCGTGAAGAAGCAGGAAGCTCCAATTTGTATGCCATAGTACCAATATTTTGCAACACCTTGTAAGGACCATACTACTTTGGCGATAATTTATTATCCTTCTTAGCTTGCTTGAGGGACATTTGTTTATATGGTTGTAGCCGTAAAAATACCCAATCTCCTACATCAAAACTTCTCTCGTTGCGATGTTGATCTACCTGTTGTTTCATTCGATTTTGTGCCAAATTCAGGTTATCCTTTAAGAGTTGGAGAACTTCTTGCTGATGCTCGATGTGATCTTCCACTGCTTGAACCTTCGAATTTTCTCTTAAATATGATGTGATGGATGGTGGATGATATCCATAAAGTGCCATAAATGGGTCATTTTTGCTGCAGTATGGAAGGAAGTGTTATACCACCATTCAGCAAGAGGTAACCACTTGACCCATTGTGTTTGTTTATCGGATACAAAACAACGAAGATATCCTTCCAAACATTTATTTACTATCTCAGTTTGACCATCAGATTGAGGATGATAAGATGAGCTATTAGCTAATTGAGTACCCAAACAAGAAAATAACTCCGTCCAAAAATTTCCAGTAAAAATGGGATCTCTGTCGCTCACAATAACCCTTGGGCTTCCATGTAGCTTTTGAATTCTCTCCATAAATGTAGTAGCAACTGTACTTGCTTTAAATGGATGAGATAATGCACAAAAGTGTGCATACTTGGTAAGTCTATCAACTACCACCATGATGACACTCTTTCCTTCGGACTTAGGTAAACCTGTGATAAAATCCATTGAAATCTCCTCCCAACGTTGACTTGGAATGGATAAAGGTTGTAGAAGACACGGGGTCTTAATTGTCTCAACTTTATTCTGCTGGAAAACCAAACATTCTGCCACAAACTTTTGAATATCAGATTTAAGGCCATCCCAAAAAAATTCTTTCTTCACCCCGTGGTAAGTTTTTAAAAATCCCGAGTGTCCTCTTAAAGGAGAAGTGTGCAGTTCCAAAATAATATTTTGTTTTAGTTGGGAATTCTTACAAAGATATAAGCTATCTTTGTACCATAAGGAATCATTTTTCCAACTAAATGTATCAGATGTACTAGGATCTTGCTGCAACTTTTGAATGAGTGTCCATACATCTTTTTCCTTCTTCCATTCATCTCTTGCTTCGGTTATCCAATCTGGTTGGATAATAGAAATGGCACAAAGCAATGCTTCCACATCTTCATTCTTTCTTGAGAGTGCATCTGCAACAACATTAAGCTTTCCTTTTTTGTATATTATTTCAAAGTCATAACCCAACATCTTTGTGACCCATTTTTGCTGCTCTTCTGAAGATAGTCTTTGTTCCGAAAAGTGTTTAAGACTATCATGATCAGTTTTTACCTTGAAGTGTCTTCCCATTAGGTAAGTTCGCCATTTCTTTAGTGCATGCAGTATTGCTAACATTTCCTTCTCATAAATAGGTTTCTGTAAATACTTTCCTTTGATTGGACAACTTTCAAAAGAAATGGGTCTTTCTTCTTGCATTAAAACAACACCAATTCCATTTCCTAAGGCATCACATTCCATAATAAAGGTTTTTGTGAAGTCTGGCGTAGCTAAGACTGGTGCTAGGCACATTGCCTCTTTAAGATGTTCAAAGGCCTTAGTTGCTTCAGGATTCCATGAAAATTTATCTTTCTTCAATAATGTTGTTAGAGGTGCTGCTATTCTCCCATAATTCTTAACAAACTTTTGATAATACCCTGTTAACCCGAGAAATCCTTGCAACTAATTTATGGTTGTGGGGACTTTCCATTCCTTAATGGATTTAATTTTGTTAGGGACTACCTTAACACCCTCATGAGATACAATATGACCCAGATATTCCAACTCTTGTACTCCAAAGAAACATTTGGATGTTTTTTCATATAATTGTTTCTCCTGCAATAGTTTGAGCACCCTGTCAACATGTTGAACATGATCCTTCCAAGAACTGTTGTAGATTAGTATATCATCAAAAAATACTAGCACAAATTTTCTAAGGAAGGGTTTGAAAATGGAATTCATCAACCCTTGAAATGTAGAAGGTGCATTGCTAAGGCCAAAAGGCATGACCAAAAATTCATAATGACCCTCATGAGTTCGAAAATATGTTTTCAGAATATATTCAGTCTTCATTCTAATTTGATGATATCCTGAAAAAAGATCCATCTTGGTAAAATAAATTACTCCATGTAATTCATCCAATAATTCATCAATCACTGGAATGGGAAATTTATCTTTAATGGTGAGCTTATTGAACTCCCTATAATCTGGACACATGCACCATGATCCATCCTTCTTGTGTACCAATGCTACAGGAGTAGAGAAAGAACTTTGACTAGGTTGAATTATACCCACCTCTAACATTTATGCAATCACAAGTTCAATTTCGCTCTTTTGGACATAAGGATATCTATAAGGCCTGATGTTTGGAGGAACACTTCCTAGAATCAAATGAATAGCATGATCATGATCACGAATAGGTGGGAGTTCTTTGGGAGTTTCAAACACCTTGGAATGATTGTCCAAGGCTTTTGGAGATCTGCAGAAATAGATGATTTTGATATTGGAACTTCTAGTGAGCATAATTGTGCAATTAAGCCTAGTTGTTCTTTCTTTAGAAGCTTTGTCATGACATTAGAGCTTATTATCTTTCTCGACTTCCCTGCAATACCCCGTAATTCGACTTCCTTTCCTTCTGAAAAAAATTTCAAGAAAAGTTCTTGAAAATTAAAATCTACCGTCCCCAAAGATTGTAACCATTGTACTCCTAGTACAACATCAGCACCTCCCATAGGAATGGAAAGCATTGGACTGTTCAATACATATTCCCCCATTTTTAGCTTGATATTATGGCATTTTCCAGAGCAATTTATAGTTCCTCCATTTGCACCCATCACTTGACATTCTAGTACTGGGTATAGGAAACAATTCAATTCCTTGGCTACCTTACAATGAATAAAATTATGGGTGCTACCTGAATCAATCAACACTATTACCTTTTTCTTATTTATATGTCCTTCTATATTGAGAGTTTGAGGAGTGGTAATTCCTGCCAATGCATTACATGATATGTTCAGACTCATTTCTTCCTCTTCTAGGGCTAGTTCCTGGTGTATATCCTCTTCTTTTGAAGATTCTTGTTCATTTTATTCTTCCTCTTCACAATCTATGCAAAATAATTTCTTTTCGGCACACTTATGAACTTTAGTGTATTTTCTATCACAACTGTAGCAAAGCCCTTTTCCTTTTTTTTCTTCCAATTTTTGTGGTGTCAACCTTGTAGGTTGTGGAAATCTAGGAGTAGCAACACTTCCATCTTTATAGAAGTGAGTGGTAGGCCTCCTTGTCACCATAAACCTGAATGCCTTCCAATGAATCGGGTTCCAAAATGTGAACTTCATGTTGGATGTTATCCTTTAAAGTACCTATGAAGAGATCAATCTTGTGTTCCTATGTAATATCAGTTACTCTTATATTCAATTTTTGGAAGTCCTCAATGTGCTCCTCCACTGAACACTTTTGTTTGAGATTTATCAATTGGCTAAATAAAGTATTGCTCTTTGTATCCTCATAATGTGCTATCATTTCCTCCGTAAAAATTGACTAAGTAACAATTTTTTTACGAGAGAAAATTCATTGATACCATACAAATGTATTTTGTTCTAAATGTAAAGTTGCAATGCGTACCTTTTGTGTGTTTTTCACATTATTGAGATCAAAATATTGCTCCATCTATAGTATCCATGTTACAGGATCCTTTCCATCAAACTTCCTCATATCCATTTTTGGAATATGGTGGTTCTTCCCTCCAACATTAGAGTTTATGACATCACGATTAACATTTATTTTGTTCTCATCATGAGTTTCGTCTACTATCTTTTCAACATTAGGAAAAATTTCTTGTATCAACTTTGTCAAAACTTCCATGTCTACTTTTAGATCATTCTTCATGTTTTCCATCTTAGCTTCCATGTCATCCATCTTAGATTCCATGCCAACATCCATCCATCCATCTTAGCTTCCATGCCATTCTTCAAACCATCCATATTGGATTCCACATCTTTCTTCAAACCATGCATCTTAGTTTCCACGCCTTTCTTCAAAACTTCCATGTCATTTTTTGTTGCTCTTTGTGATAGCGAAATTTGTTGCACTTGCTCTTGTAATTTTGATATGTCATGTTGCCATTCTTCGTCTCCATGAGTCATAATAGAGCCTTATAAAGGCTTAATGGGTGTTGAATTCTTTTTAGGGGCCATTTGAGAATCCAATGCTGATTTCTATTCTACATTATGCCCTTGGAATCAATTCAACTTGATTCTTCAAACAAGACTTATGCAATTCAGAAAAAAACAAAATTACACACATTTTACTTGATTTTTAGGAGTTCGATATTGAAATTGACTTATCTCTATACTTGAAAATCCTCAATATCTGAAATTCAGCCTTACAGTAGTCCTCTAAAGCTTCTTTCAAATGCCATGGGTCTGACTTGATTTGGATTCTTCAAGGAATAGTTATGTCCAATCTCCCACAATGACCTAATTATTGACTGGTTCAGTAGAGTGAACTTGTACGACTTGCCACGTGTCACTGTTTTCTCCTTTGGCTCTGAAATTTATAGAAAATAAACTAAATTCTGTGTACCTCCATTCACGTTTTACATAATTCCAATCCGATGCTCAGAGAGAGAGTTATGAAGATTTTCCCACGACCATCTCTTTGAGATGAAATTCGGGAGCCTAAAAAAGACCTAACTTCCACAAATCATATCTTCGAAAATATTGCGAACCAAGCTCTGAAATTTTTTGATGATGTTCCTCAAGAGTTCGGCTTTGTGCTCTGAAAATTTCAGCTTCTGAACCTTCGTAGAAAAAAAATTTATAGCGAAAATTCCGCAATGACATTTTTAAGTGAAATTCAAGAGCCTACAACAACCCCTAATTTCCACTGATCATATCTCCGAAAATATTGCAAACCAAGCTCTGATATTTTGCGATGATATTCCTCTGGATTTCTGCTTCGCGCTCTAAAACGTTCAGCTTCTGAACCTTCGTAGAAAAAATTTATAGCGAAAATTCCACGATGACCTATTTGGAGCAGTGAAACCCCAGAATCCAAAGCTCTGACACCAAATGTTTTGAAACCGGCTCCAAAAATAGAAGAAAAGAGATATCAATGCCTTAGAAATAAGCCACCTCAAGGGGGAAACCTCCAATACATTACGTGAATGAACAATTCTTGGATGATACAAATTAAAAAACCTCCTTTCTATATATAGGAGTCCATGGGGCCACAATGTAATCCTAGTGGGGCCACAATGTAATCCTAGACGAACTAACAATAATAATTTAAGGGCAAAATAATAACAATATGGGGGTTACAGGGGTACAATAATAACAATAACGGGGTTACACTAACAATAAGAAGGGAATATACTAGTAATATAGGGACCTAACACACACTCCCATCAGCATCTTGCTTTAACTTGTAGATCCATCTAGATCCAGCCACTGATTTGTCGACCGCTTTTGGTACAATCACCCATGCATTGTTCTTGACAATGGAGTCATACTCCTCCACCATTGCATCAACCCAAGTTGGTTGTTGCACTGCTTCCTGAAAGGAAGATGGTTCATTCACAATACATTTTCACATAAGAGCCATGTATCCAGTAAACATGTTTAGAGACTATCTCTGGCTATGCTGTGAAGTAGGGGCTCCTATATTATCTGCGGCATCAAGTCTCAATCTATCAGCTTTCGTGGTCCACATTCTACCATTTCTAATGGATGGCTCTGCATGAGTGTTTTTCGCCACTCCATGATCCTCCTCATGTGGCTTCTCCACATCTTGAGGCTCATCCTTGGGAAGCAACAGTTCCTCCTCAACATGCATGTCCATCTCCCTCTCAAGGGACAACCACATGGATTTCTCCTCATTAAATTTTATATCCCTTCGCACAACGGTAATTTTGTTGTTTGGAAAATATACTTGATAGTTATGGGGTGTTTCAGTGTACCCCAAAAAAATCTCGATCTCAGTTGTTGGTTCCAGTTTCTTCCTGGTGTCCTTGGTCACATGCACATAAAAAAATGAGCCAAAAATATTAAAGTGTGAAGCATCAGGTTTCTTACCAGTGAAAACCTCTTCAGGTGTACTCATGCCAAGTATCTTACGAGGACAACAATTCTACACAAATACCGCAGTGTTGCATGCTTCCACTAAGAGATGCATCGGTAGGCCTTGATCATGCAACATCGCTCTTGTTGCACCCACAATCATTCTGTTCTTTCTTTCAGCGACCCCATTCTATTGTGGGTTATGAGGCGCTATCAGTTCTCTTCGAATTCCTTCTTTACTGCAGAAGTTCTTGAATTCATTAGAGATGTATTCTCCACCATTATCGCTCCTAAGAGCCTTCACTTGCTTCCCTAAATCTTTCCACCAGTGATTTAAACTCAAGAAACTTAGAGAATGTCTGATATTTATTTTGCATGAAGAAGATCCAGCACTTACGAGAAAATTCATCAACAAATATCACATAGTACTTATGTTTGGTTGTTGAAGCAACAGAGAATGGTCCACACATGTCTTTGTGAACTCTCTCAAGGATCCTTGAAGCTCAGTTCTCCTTCTCATGAAAGGTGGCCTTTACATATTTTCCCATAGTACATCCCTTATATGTGTCTGACTATGCAAGTGTACCCCTGGGAAGACTAGTAGAAATCTGTTGCATGAATTTCAAGGCTCCATGGTGAAGCTGGCCCAATCTATTGTGCCATAATTTTCCCTCATCCCAGCTCACCACTTTGTCCACCTTGCCCATCAATGTTGCACAGCCATATACATCCAGCTTGTAGAGATTCTTAACTCAAATCCCTATCTTTTTGGCTTGTCCTATTGTTTTGGATTGCAAGAAAGCTTTTCCTTCACTAAAAAATACATCATAGCCTCTATCCTCCAACATTGCAACTGAGACTAAATTTTCCTTCAAACCTGGTACATGCATTACATATTTTAATTGAAAGGGTTTACCTAACTACCTCTGGAAGGTAATCGTACCAATCTTGGTAGCATTGTACCGCTCATCATCACCCATTTCAATATTCATCTGGAGATCCTTCTCCTCCAAGCTACTGAAAATTTCCTTCTCTCCCGTCATGTGAAAGGAAGCACCACTATCCAAATACCACACAGATCCAAATTCATTTGACACCATGCATGCGATTAATGAGAATTAACGCTCAAATTGCGAAGAAAAAGCCTCACCATCTGTATATGCTTCAGCCATCTTGTTCTTCTTCTTTTGTGGACAGTTAATAGCATAATTCCCATGCTCATGACAGTGAAAACACTTCACCCTGGACATATCCCACTTCTTGCCATATTTGGACTCAGATTTGGAATGGAATTTCTTCCCCTTCTTCACCTTGGTAGTCAAAGCACAATATTCTTCATATTCATTCTTAGATGAAGATCCATCTCTGGTTTTCCATCTGAACTCCTCCTACACCAAATCCGGCCATAGTCATTCCCAATCTGGCATATTTTCCCTTCCATTGACAGAGTCTTGATAACTGTGCCAACTCTTGGGAAGTCCTAGGAGAGCCAAGCTCACCAAATCGTCATTAGCAATAGTTATACCAACTCTCCCCAATTCATCCTGACATTGGACAAACTTTGTTATATATTTTGGTATGGAGTCGCCTTTATCCATCTTGATCTTCCTAAGTTTATCTTTGAGCGCCAATTTCCTATGGTCGTTGTTGCTCTAAAATAGATCTGTCAAAGCCTTCCACATTACATATGGTGTGGATTTCCCATGGATACTTGAGACAATGTGGTCTTGTACTCCCTCCAATAGGATCCTCCTCGCCTTTGCCACTTTCTTTTTCCATGCATCAAGATTTGCAGCATCTGTCACAGCGAGTTTAGGAACATCATTGTCAATTAATTCCTTCAAGCCATTGTCTTCGATTTCTGCCTCCATCCTGTCCTTCCAAGCAGTATATTTTGAGCTGCGATCGAGTGCATACTCCAACCTCAAGCCATTGAAAACCATGTTGTTCCTGAATCAGTTGTAGCACCAAGAAAGTCTTTCTACGAATTCGAATTCTATCTAATCACAAACTCAACTCCTCCTTCACTATTGTGATTTCCTGTGCTCTGATACCATGTAGAAATTATACAACAAGCATGTATATCATGGATTCAATCTGATCGAACAACGTACTAAAGTCAAATACTAAACTTCTTCTACAAATATTTTGCGGAATTAAAAGCACAATCGCCAATCACATGAAGCAAATAAGAATCAATCAAGCCACAACATAGATAATTTCCTAGGGAAATCTTACTGCTCAAAACCCCACTATCCTCTATTGTATATTCAACAAGGAATCATGAAAAAATTACATACAACTCTTCTCACAAGAGCCCTCCTGTACTCAGCTAATTGTCTCACACCGTCACACATAAAATAGACCAATACTTAGCCAATTTACTGCCTCAAGATACCATGCCATGCTTGTGCAATCCCTAATGAATGCAATCCCTAAAGAATAGGAATTTTGGCCTTCCTTGACTATGCAAGTATCGTGGGCACTCCAATGGGTGTTTGGTTGCATGGGTGCAACCCAATAATCCTACAACCGATATTCAACTTCCCTTTCACCTAGATCTCAATTGGGTCTCCACTAGATCTGACATGCATGCAACTAATAATAGTGAATCCTTAGTTGCATGTGAGATCAATGATTGTGAATTTAATTAATATTTAATTCACTTGATCTCTCACTAGTGTATCCAATAGTTACAACTAGCACAACTGAGTTTAACTCACTTAACTGAGTTAAACTTATTACAGTCTGCATTAAATAATGCACCATTGCACTTCTAACTCTATTACAACTAGAATTACTATGCATGCCCCACCAACTACCTCTAACTCGAAATTCATGAGCTAACTGAGTTTATCACACTCAGTTAACTATTACAAGTTATTTTGATACTAGATTACATTTTATTGTCCATCTTAATTAAGGGATAACTAAAATAGACATGCACCAAATTTATCCCTATGGTCCCCACCCTAGTGTAGGTGCTTCATGCACTAGGCGTGGGTGCTGAAATTTTCTTGTTGAATTTCAACATTTTTTGTTTTTTTTCTGAATTTTAATTAAATTTAAATAGGAATAGAGATTGTAAATGGTTTTATTAGTAAAATACATAGTAAAATTTAAAAAATTTACTATGCATGTATTAAATCTAACAGAAACTGTAAAAAAAATAATTATTATAGTAAAATTTAACAATTTGCTATACTACAGGGTTTCTGCGTGAATCACCGGATGTTTCAAACTATGATTCTTTGAATAGTGTTGTTGTTCGAAATTATTTTGCTGCTCCACAGTGCCCTCGTGTAATCTTGCTCCAGGTATGTCTCTCATGCAAATCCCTCCCTGAAAATTTTTACAAAAATAATGAAATAATGAATAACTTTTACTATTTAAAGAACTTTTTTATGAAATTAGATTTCCGAAAATCATTTATGGCTCATTTTTCAGTTTACCACTTTTTTTTTCACTTCAAAAAAATAATGTTGTGCTTTTTTTTCCCGATATTCAGTGTGTTTGTTAACTAACAGCACTGGTGCATCTGGTAATAAAACCGCACCAGTGCGGTTAACAATACATTAGCACCGATAAAAATAACTCCTTTTTTAAGGCACCGAAATTACTTTTAGGTATGTACACCAAAACTTATTATTGATTTTGCTCAAATGCAAGGATAAAATCTCATAATTATATTAGATGGAAAATTCTTCAAATTCCATCTTCTTCCATAATATTTCTAAAAGTCCATCGCGGAGTTCTCCCTATCCCTCTCCAGACGTAATTACTTCAGATTTTATTTATATTTTCATTATCTAATTGAATTTATTTATTTTATCCATGTCAATTAGTTGAATAAAATTAATGTATACAAATTTGTAGGTTCACGCAGATTCGGAATCGAGTTCAGATGCAGAAAATATTCAAACAATTCCAAAACTTCGGAAGCTCTTATTAGGAGCAACAAACTGCAAGGCGCAGTTGGTAGACGAAAATGGACAATTTCTTCACCCTGCCAATTGTAGCATGCCATATTTTAGCCACAATCCTAGGACAATGATGGTATTAATTGTTTGGTCTAATGTAAATATTTCAACGTCAAACCAATTAATAATGCATTAACGTGCTTACTAGGATATCATCAATTTTTTACTAATCATGTTCAAACATATTTTTTGAAATTATTAGGATTCTAGTGATAATGAGCGACCTACCTACCATCTTCCGTTGCATCCCACGACAATGTAAAATCGAGAGAAGGCTGAATTAAGAGAAAAAGTCAGAGAGGAACAATACCAAGAATGGTTGAATCAACCACCTATTCAATTCCCACTACTTCTAGATTCACCAATTAGGAATGGCTACAACAATAGTATTTCTTCACAAGCTGGAAATGGAGGCAATCAAATAGAGGTTGGTATGGATGATTACTTAAGGGATATGACTGCCATGGAGACAATGTTGTTAGATGCATTCCAAAATGATGGTCAACTAGGATATGATGCTCATATCGCTCATACCTTTTTCAAAAGCCTTAAATTTGCTTCCACCACCCTTCTCTTTGGACTTGGAAGTGAGTCAAAGTCTACCCAGTTGGAGACAACGATGTTACTGTACAAATTGAAAGCAAATTTTGGCTTTTTGAATGAATGTTTCTCGGAAATTTTGAGGTAATCAACCATCAAGTCCCTTATATTTTGAGAAATATTGTCACACAATCAACATTACAAATGGTCAATTTTATGAATGTTAATAAATATTAGCATTATACATTTAATATTTTCCATGACCAACTACAAGTTATTCAAAGATAAGGTTCTTCTGAGTGATAATGTCTTGTCTGGTAGCTGCAAAGAGGGAAAGAAATTGTTGAAAATGTTGGGTGATGAGTACATATCATATCATATCATGCATGCCCAAATTATTGTATTCGATAATATGCAGACAAAGAGATATGTCCAAAATGTGGGCATGACAAGTATGATAAATCAAAAAAGAAGGGTAAATCATGTGGTCCTCATTTTAAGATATTGAGGCACATGCTTATAATTCCATGGATTCAAAGGCTCTTTCGTTGAAAATAATTAGCTATGTTGCAGGGATGGCATGCCTCACACAAAAGTGAGTTGAGAGTTATGTGAATCCCAAAAGATTCAATTTCCACGAAGCATATAGAGGGTACATGGCCCAAAAAATTCAAGGATGAAGTAGGAGGTCTATGACTCAGGCTAGCCATGGATGGAGTCAATCGATATTCCCTCTAGAACACCAACTATTATATTTGGCCTACAATAGTGATGAATAAAAATATCACCCCATGGTTGTTCGTGAAGAATGAACATCTTATGTTAGCTCTCATAGTCCCTGGTAGAAGACAAGTGAAGAATATGGATGTCTACTTACAACCACTAGTAGATGAATTGAAGGAATTATGGGATGGGATAAATATATATGATGTATCAAGACCCATCCCAGCAGAGAGGAGTTTTACGTTGTATGGCATATGTGCTTACATGACACATGATTATCCAGGCTTAGGAGTTTGCTCTGGTAACTTACGTATTTATTTATTTTTTTATATATGTAACAATATTCTTTCACATATTAATTATTTTGTTTGTTGTAATTGTTATGATCTTCATGATATTCTTTAACGTGCCATGTATATTATATACAATGATTTCGCAGGTCTTGTAACAAAAGTGTATTATGGATGTGAATGTTGTGGACATTCTCTAAAAGAAATATGGTCCAACGACCTACGAAATCTAGTGTATGACTGCTCTAGGGTATTCCTCCCAGAAGAACACCGTTACAGAAGAGAAACATATGCTTTCAATGGTAAACGAGAGAGAACCCAGAGGCCTGCAATAACGACACCAGTTGAATGGCTTAAAGAATATTATAGAGAGAAGGAGAAGGAGTTCATAGAAATGTTTGATTCAAATGGGGAGCCTATGTTCGATGATCCAAAATTCTTCGACACCTATGTTGAGAAATTTCCCATTGGGATGAAAAGGAAATCTATCTTTTATAAGCTCCCATATTGGGAGCATCTTAAGATTACCCACTAATTAGATCCCATGCATATATTTAAAAATGTTTCATATTCTTTATGGAGGCAAATATCATCGAAACAGAGTGACACATTGGCTGTTAGGAAAGATCTTATTACTTCAAAAGCTAAAAATAAACATTGGCCAAGACAATTAGAAAGTACAGGATCACAGGCTGGTCCCTATAATTGGTATTTCAAAGAAGATAATGTCCCATGGGTTTTCAAAAAAGCTGATCTTTCTTTGGAAAAGGAAGTTATAATGGGTGTGAGGGTGTCATCTTCATATGGGTCTTCACTATGGCGTTGCTTCACAGTGGAAAACCATTTCGAGGTTGAAATCGCATGACCATTTGAGTCTTCTAAGAGTACGTATAATGTCAAAAGCATGATTTTATTATTTTTTATATTAATAAATTTTATCCCATGGGATCATAAAACATAACTAATTTTGTATATTATTGCATGTGTTTATAACTTTACAGTGTCATTATCCTTTTTTCTTGTGTGGGTGTGTGAAACATGACTTCCCCCAAGACCTAGGATGTGCCATATCTAAATTATCTGCATTTGTACATTGGATCACGTCAAAGGAGATTCATGTGGCTAGAATTCCATGGTGGCGTCAAGAGATAGTTGAGATCATTTGTATGTTTGAGAAGGAACTGCCAACGAGTTTCATGGACTTGTAGGTTCATATTTTAATCCACCTAGTAGATGAGGTTGAATTAGTTGGGGTGGTTTCTTGTTGTTGGATGTTCTTCTTAGAGAGGTACATGAAGAAATTGAAAGCTTTTGTTCGACAAAGGGAAAAACACGAGGGGTCTATGGTAGAGGGGTACATATTGTATGAGTCTTTCTATTATGCTAGTGAGTACATCAAGAAGATCGAGAACACACCAGGTGCGGTGATTTGGGACAATGAAAGGGATGAAGACAAAAGATAAGGGGATCTTCTCCAAACGAATGGAAAAAGGCGCTTGATAAAGAGTAAGCGACTTATAATTTTTATAACTTACACAAAGTAAATATTCACATTGAACTTTGATATAATGTATATTTTGATCTCATATGTACTAAATGTTGGTTTGATTTCATCAACGAATGCAGAAATTGAAGCAATCAATAAATCTTTTATTTACAATTTCGAAGTGACACAATCGTGGGTCGCATTGTAAGAACAAAAGAGGATGAAATGGGATAGTGACAGGACATAATTCTGACGGTTGAATGGTAGAAGTATGCCTTATCCCGATCATTTAAAAGAAAATATGCCAATTACATGCCCCAACAGTTGGATTGTTGACCAAGTTAGAGAGAAATACGCTGCAACCGGTCGATACCCACGTGCTGAAGAGGATGCACTAAACGTAGGGATTGAGTGCAACAAATTGGTAATAATCTATTTTATACATTTTAAAATTAATAATTCACCTTTGAAATGTATCATCTATATTTTATAATTTAAAAGTTGGGTTATTAAACACATGACACTATGATTTTTTAACTTTTTTATAGTTTCATTTGTTCCCATCTATGTGGGAATATGGACACCATTTTCGTATAGAAAATGCCGATGATGGACACATGACACAAGACTATGGAGTGGAAGTCGAGTTCAATCAATCTAGTCGAGCTAGCCACCATGATCAAAACCTAGTACGAGGGATGTTAGGTTACATCAGAAAGATACAAGAGATCATTGAATTATACTTCTCTTCTTTCCAATGTGTTATTTTTAGGTGCAAGTCGTGGGACACCTTTGATCAGAATAATGTAAAGGAAGATCGCGATAGTAGGCTCATATGTATCAACTCTAGAAAGATGTGGGATGAAGCTAAGGAGCCTTATGTTTTTCCAAAACACTACAACTAGGTGTTTTACCCAGATGTGTTAGATAGGGATTGGTGGTTCATATTGAGAAATTACCCTAGATCAAAACATATTTTTTAGAACAATAATGTTATCATGCCAAGTGAGTTGGAAGTTAATGAGGGTGATCATGAGAACAAAGAGTGACATGGTACATGTGTTATTTCATCATTTGTACAATTTAATATGGGTTTTTATAAATAAGAGGACTTAACCTTATAACGAAGACTCTTTTTTTCCAAACATTATAATATGTATGTTGAATTAATTGGTTTGCATTGTGTTAAAGTTTAAATCATTTCATTTGATAATTTGTAATTATGTTGATCTCAAAAGCAATGCACTGTATCAAGTTTTTTTTTTTAATGTCAATTCCTAAAATCATACAACTACTTGATTTCTTTAAATGGTTTTTCACTATATTATTAGATAAATAAATGCACCCTATATGTGTGTGTGTGTGTGACCTTCAAAATTTTAAAAATGTATTAATGTATAATGTTATTTTTGGTATGTAAGATCATAATAAAATAATGATAATTCTAAACATGAATTGATTTGCATTATTTTCTAAACTTCATTATGTTACAAAAATTCGTATTATTCTAGTTTATTATTTTACAAGTATTTATATTCATACAATTTTACAATTTTACAATTATGGTAATTTAACAATATGTATGGTATACATTTTACTTACAGCACTTATGGTTCAAAATTGACAATTAATTTACAATTTTACATTCTTACAATTTTAAAAATTTAGAAATTTTACAATTTTAATAAATTGAATCATTACAATACATACAATTACAATTACAATTTTACAATTTCACAATACAATTACAATTATAGCTTTACAAATATTTTACATACATTTAAAATTAAAATTAAAATTACAATTACGATTTTACAAATTTATAAATTTTACAATTTTAATAAAATTGAATCATGACAATACATACAATTACAATTACAATTTTACAAATATTTTACATACAACTACAATTAAAATTAAAATTACAATTATAATTTTACATACAATTAAAATTAAAATTACAATTACAATCACAATACATATAATTACAATTACAATTACAATTTGAATAAAATTTAATCATGACAATACATACAATTATAATTTTACAATTTCACAATACAATTACAATTACAATTACAATTTTACAAATATTTTACATACAACTACAATTAAAATTTCAATTACAATTACAATTACACAATTTTACAATTACCAATAGATAATATTTAATAAATATCATGATTTAATATTGTAAATAAACATTACGATCATGATAATCATCGTCCAAACATCATATTATAAAATACACATTCAAATTCGCTAACATCATCTAATCATTGTGATCGTGGTCATCTAACAAAACACAAGCATTGTATAACATCATCACAACACAAACATCAAATATACATCTCATGTCAAACAACTTCTATCACATACACATCTATCTGCAAGCACATTAAATGAACATATCTAACATGACCTAAAAATATACACATCATGATGAACACCAACATGTAAATTAAGTACATCAACATGGACATAAAATGCATGCACCATATATGTATATAACTGTATAATGTAAAAAATATAAAACTGTAATAACACTGCATATAAATTTCAAATATCTGGTGGTACTACATCAATACTATAACTAGTACTCGATGCATGCTCATTCGATGGTACCTCATGCTCAAATGGATGTGCCTGCTCAACTGGAGGTGTATGTTCAGTCAATGGTGCCTGTTGATCAAATGGACGTGCCTTCTCAGGAGGTGAATGTTGATCAGATGGTGTTTGCTTAGGAGGTGCCTACTAATGAGATGGTGCATCATGCTCAGTCGATGGTGCCTGCTCAGGATCAGGTGCCTGCTTAGTCGATGGTGTCTTCTCAGGACTAGGTACCTGCTGAGATGGTGCCTACTCAGAAGATGCCTACTCAAAACTAGATTTTGGCTTCTCATCTCTGGCGCGAGGTGAAGGAGGAGCAGGTGGAGTACTAGAATGATGATCACTCTCTTTGTGATCATGATCATTACAATACATACAATTACAATTACAATTTTACAATTTCACAATACAATTACAATTACAGTTTTACAAATATTTTACATACATTTAAAATTAAAATTAAAATTACATTTACAATTACAATTACGATCTTACAAATTTATAAATTTTACAATTTTAATAAAATTGAATCATGACAGTACATACAATTACAATTACAATTTCACAATACAATTACAATTACAATTTTACAAATATTTTACATACAACTACAATTAAAATTAAAATTACAATTACAATCACGATACATACAATTAGAATTACAATTTTAATAAAATTGAATCATGACAATACATACAATTACAATTTTACAATTTCACAATATAATTACAATTACAATTACAATTTTACAAATATTTTACATACAATTACAATTTTACATTTTTACATACAGCTACAATTAAAATTTCAATTATAATTATAATCACAAATTTACATACAATTACAATCATGATAGATACAATTACAATTACAATTACCAATAGATAATATTTAATAAATATCATGATTTAATATTAAAAATAAACATTACGATCATGATAATTATCGTAAAAATATCATATTATAAAATATACATTCAAATTCGCTAACATCATCTAATCATCGTGATCATGATCATCTAAAAAAACACAAGCATTGTATAACATCATCACAACACAAACATCAAATATATATCTCATGTCAAACAACTTCTATCAGATACACATCTATCTGCAAGCACGTTAAATGAACATATCTAACATGACCTAACAATATACACATCATGATGAACACCAACATGTAAATTAAGTACATCAACATGAACATAAAATACATGCACCATATACATATAACTGTATAATGTCAAAAATATACAATTGTAATAAAATTGCATATAAATGTCAAATATCCTGTGGTACTACATCAATACTATAACTAGTACTTGAGGCATGCTCAGTCGATGGTGCCTCATGCTCATATGGATGTGCCTGCTCAACTGGAGGTGCATGTTCAGTCGATGGTGCCTGCTGATCAGATGGACCTACCTTCTCAAGAGGTGCATGCTGATCAAATGGTGTTTTCTTAGGAGGTGCCTACTGATGAGATGGTGCATCATGCTCAATGGATGGTGCCTGCTCAGGATTAGGTGACTTCTTAGTCGATGGTGTCTACTCAGGACTAGGTACCTGCTGAGATGGTGCCTGCTCAGAAGATGCCTACTCAAGACTAGATGATGGCTTCTCATCTTCGGCGCGAGGTGAAGGAGGATCAGGTGGAGTACTAGAATGATGATCACTCCCCTCGTGATCATGATCATTACAATACATTAAATTACAATTACAATTTTACAATTTCACAATACAATTACAATTACAGTTTTACAAATATTTTACATACATTTAAAATTAAAATTACAATTAGAATTACAAGTTTACAAATTTATAAATTTTACAATTTTAATAAAATTGAATCATGACAATACATACAATTACAATTACAATTTCGCAATACAATTACAATTACAATTTTACAAATATTTTACATACAACTACAATTAAAATTAAAATTACGATTACAATTTTACAATTTTACATACAATTAAAATTAAAATTAAAATTACAATCATGATACATACAATTACAATTACAATTTTAATAAAATTGAATCATGACAATACATACAATTACAATTTTAAAATTTCACAATACAATTACAATTTTACAAATATTTTACATACAATTAGAATTTTACAATTTTACATACAACTACAATTAAAATTTCAATTACAATTACAATTTTACATACAATTACAATTACACAATTTTACAATTACCAATAGATAATATTTAATAAACATCATGATTTAATATTAAAAATAAACATTACGATCATGAGAATTATCGTTTAAACATCATATTATAAAATATACATTCAAATTCGCTAACATCATCTAATCATCGTGATCATGATCATCTAACAAAACACAAGCATTGTATAACATCATCACAACACAAACATCAAATATACATCTCATGTAAAACAACTTCTATCACATACACATCTATCTGCAAGCACATTAAATGAACATATCTAACATGACCTAACAATATACACATCATGATGAACACCAACATGTAAATTAAGTACATCAACATGAACATAAAATACATGCACCATATATATATATAACTGTATAATGTCAAAAATATACAACTGTAATAAAACTACATATAAATGTCAAATATCTTGTGGTACTACATCAATACTATAACGAGTACTCGAGGCATGCTCAGTCGATGGTGCCTCATGCTCATATGCATGTGCCTGCTCAACTGGAGGTGCATGTTCAGTTGATGGCGCCTGCTGATCAAATGGATGTGCCTTCTCAAGAGGTGCATGCTGATCAAATGGTGTCTCCTTAGGAGGTGCCTGCTGATGAGATGGTGCATCATGCTCAGTTTATGGTGCCTGCTCAGGATCAGGTGCTTGCTTAGTCGATGGTGTCTACTCAAGACTAGGTACCTGCTGAGATGGTGCCTGCTCAGAAGATGCCTACTCAAGACTAGATGATGGCTTCTCATCTTCGGCGCAAGGTGAAGGAGGAGCAGGTGGAGTACTAGAATGACGATCACTCCCCTCGTGATCGTGATCATTACAATACATACAATTACAATTATAATTTTACAATTTCACAATACAATTACAATTACAGTTTTACAAATATTTTACATACATTTAAAATTAAAATTACAATTACAATTACGATTTTACAAATTTATAAATTTTACAATTTTAATAAAATTGAATCATGACAATACATACAATTACAATTACAATTTCACAATACAATTACAATTTACAAATATTTTACATACAACTACAATTAAAATTAAAATTACAATTACAATTTTACAATTTTACATACAATTAAAATTAAAATTAAAATTACAATCACGATACATACAATTAAAATTACAATTTTAATAAAATTGAATCATGACAATACATACAATTACAATTTTACAAATATTTTACATACAATTACAATTTTACAATTTTACATACAACTACAATTAAAATTTCAATTACAATTACAATTTTACATACAATTACAATTACAATCACGATAGATACAATTACACAATTTTACAACTACCAATAGATAATATTTAATAAATATCATGATTTAATATTAAAAATGAACATTACGATCATGATAATCATCGTACAAACATCATATTATAAAATACACATTCAAATTCGCTAACATCATATAATCATCGTGATTGTGATCATCTAACAAAACACAAGCATTGTATAAAATCATCACAACACAAACATCAAATATACATCTCATGTCAAACAACTTCTATCACATACACATCTATCTGCAAGCACGTTAAATGAACATATCTAATATGACCTAACAATATACACATCATGATGAACACCAACATGTAAATTAAGTACATCAACATGAACATAAAATACATGCACCATATATATATATAACTGTATAATGTCAAAAATATACAATTGTAATAAAACTGCATATAATGTCAAATATTTGGTGGTACTACATCAATACTATAACTAGTACTCGAGGTATGCTCAGTCGATGGTACCTCATGCTCAGATGGATGTGCCTGCTCAACTAGAGGTGCATGTCCAGTCGATGGTGCTTGTTGATCAGATGGACATGCCTTCTCAGGAGGTGCATTCTGATCAGATGGTGTCTGCTTAGGAGGTGCCTGCTGATGAGATGGTGCATCATGCTCAGTGGATGGTGCATGCTTAGGATCAGATGCCTGCTTAGTCGATGGTGTTTGCTTAGGACTAGGTACCTGCTGAGATGGTGCCTACTCAGAAGATGCCTACTCAAAACTAGATATTGGCTTCTCATCTCCGGTGTGAGGTGAAGGAGGAGCAGTTGGAGTACTAGAATGATGATCACTCCCCTCGTGGTCATGATCATTACAATACATACAACTACAATTACAATTTTAGAATTTCACAATAAAATTACAATTACAGTTTTACAAATATTTTACATACATTTAAAATTAAAATTAAAATTACAATTACAATTACGATTTTACAAATTTATAAATTTTACAATTTTAATAAAATTGAATCATGACAATACATACAATTACAATTACAATTTCACAATACAATTACAATTACAATTTTACAAATATTTTACATACAACTACAATTAAAATTAAAATTACAATTACAATTTTACATACAATTTAAATTAAAATTACAATTACAATCACGATACATACAGTTACTATTACAATTTTAATAAAATTGAATCATGACAATACATACAATTACAATTTTACAATTTCACAATATAATTACAATTACAATTTTACAAATATTTTACATACAATTACAATTTTACAATTTTACATACAACTACAATTAAAAATTCAATTACAATTACAATTACAATTTTACAATTTTACTTACAATTACAATTACAATCATGATAGATATAATTACAATTACACAATTTTACAATTACCAATAGATAATAATTAATAAATATCATTATTTAATATTAAAAATAAACATTACGATCATGATAATCATCGTACAAACATCGTATTATAAAATACATATTAAAATTCGCTAACATCATCTAATCATCGTGATCGTGATCATCTAACAAAACACAAGCATTGTATAACATCATTACAACACAAACATCAAATATACATCTCATGTCAAACAACTTCTATCACATACACATCTATCTGCAAGCACATTAAATGAACATATCTAACATGACCTAACAATATACACATCATGATGAACACCAACATGTAAATTAAGTACATCAACATGAACATAAAATACATGCACCATATATATATATAACTGTATAATGTCAAAAATATACAACTGTATAAAACTGCATATAAATGTCAAATATCCTGTGGTACTACATCAATACTATAACTAGTACTCGAGGCATGCTCAATTGATGGTTCCTCATGCTCATATGGATGTGCCTACTCAACTGGAGGTGCATGTTCAGTTGATGGTGCCTGCTGATCAGATGGACGTGCCTTCTCAAGAGGTGCATGTTGATCAAATGGTGTCTCCTTAGGAGGTGCCTGCTGATGAGATGGTGCATCATGCTCAGTGGATGGTGCCTGCTCAGGATCAGGTGCCTACTTAGTCGATGGTGTCTGCTTAGGACTAGGTACCTGCTGAGATGGTGCCTGCTCAGAAGATGCCTACTCAAGACTAGATGATGGCTTCTCATCTCTGGCGTGAGGTGAAGGAGGAGCAGGTGGAGTACTAGAATGATGATCACTCCCCTCGTGATCATGATCATTACAATACATACAATTACAATTACAATTTTACAATTTCACAATACAATTACAATTACTGTTTTACAAAAATTTTACATACATTTAAAATTAAAATTAAAATTACAATTATGATTTTACAAATTTATAAATTTTACAATTTTAATAAAATTGAATCATGACAATACATACAATTACAATTACAATTTTACAAATATTTTACATACAACTATAATTAAAATTAAAATTACAATTACAATTTTACAATTTTACATATAACTACAATTAAAATCTCAATTACAATTACAATTACAATTTTACAATTTTACATACAATTACAATTACAATCAGGATAGATACAATTGCAATTACAATTACACAATTTTACAATTACCAATCGATAATATTTAATAAATATCATGATTTTATATTAAAATAAACATTATGATCATGATAATCATCGTACAAACATCATATTATAAAATACGCATTCAAATTTGCTAACATCATCTAATCATCATGATCGTGATCATCTAACAAAACACAAGCATTGTATAACATCATCACAACACAAACATCAAATATACATCTCATGTCAAACAACTTCTATCACATACACATCTATTTGCAAGCACATTAAATGAACATATCTAACATGACCTAACAATATACACATCATGATGAACACCAGCATATAAATTAAGTACATCAACATGAACATAAAATACATTCACCATATGTATATAACTGTATAATATCAAAAATATACAACTGTAATAAAATTGCATATAAATGTCAAATATCTTGTGGTACTACATCAATACTATAACTAGTACTTGAGGCATACTCATTCGATGGTGCCTAATGCTCAAATGGATGTGCCTGCTCAACTGGAGGTGCATGTTCAGTCGATGGTGTCTACTGATCAGATGGACGTGCCTTCTCAGGAGGTGCATGCTCATCAGATGATGTCTGCTTAGGAGGTGCCTGCTGATGAGATGGTGCATCATGCTCAGTGGATGGTGCTTGCTCAGGATCAGGTGCTTGCTTAGTCGATGGTGTCTGCTCAGGACTAGGTACCTGCTGAGATGGTGCCTACTCAGAAGATGCCTACTCATGACTAGATGTTGGCTTCTCATCTTCGGCGCGAGGTGAAGGAGGAGCAAGTGGAGTACTAGATTGATGATCACTCCCCTTGTGATCATGATCATTACAATACATACAATTACAATTACAATTACAATTTTACAATTTCACAATACAATTACAATTACAATTTTACAAATATTTTACATACATTTAAAATTAAAATTAAAATTACAATTACGATTTTACAAATTTATAAATTTTACAATTTTAATAAAATTGAATCATGACAATACATACAATTAGAATTAAAATTTCACAATACAATTACAATTACAATTTTACAAATATTTTACATACAACTACAATTAAAATTACAATTACAATTTTACATACAATTAAAACTAAAATTACAATTACAATCACGATACATACAATCACAATTACAATTACAATTTTAATAAAATTGAAACATGACAATACATACAATTATAATTTTACAATTTCACTATACAATTACAATTACAATTACAATTTTACAAATATTTTACATACAATTACAATTTTACATACAACTACAATTAATATTTCAATTACAATTACAATTTTACATACAATTACAATTACACAATTTTACAATTACCAATAGATAATATTTAATAAATATCATGATTTAATATTAAAAATAAACATTATGATCATGATAATCATCGTACAAAATTCATATTATAAAATACACATTCAAATTTGTTAACATCATCTAATCATCATGATCGTGATCATCTAACAAAACACAAACATTGTATAACATCATCACAACACAAACATCAAATATACATCTCATGTCAAACAACTTCTATCACATACAAATATATTTGCAAGCACATTAAATGAACATATCTAACATGACCTAAAAATATACACATCATGATGAACACCAACATGTAAATTAAGTACATCAACATGAACATAAAATACATGCACTATATATATATATAACTGTATAATGTCAAAAATATGCAACTGTAATAATGTTTCATATAAATTTCAAATATCTGGTGGTACTACATCAATACTGTAACTATTACTTGAGGCATGCTCAGTCAATGGTGCCTCATGCTCAGATGGATGTGCCTGCTCAACTGGAGGTGCATGTTTAGTCGATGGTGCCTGTTGATTAGATGGGCGTGCCTTCTCAGAAGGTGCATGCTGATTAGATGGTGTCTCCTTAGGAGGTGCCTGCTGATGAGATGGTGCATCATGCTCAGTGGATGGTGCCTGCTTAGGATCATGTGCCTGCTTAGTCGATGGTGTCTGCTCAGGACTAGGTACCTGCTGAGATGGTGCCTACTCAGAAGATGCCTACTCAAGACTAGATGTTGGCTTCTCATCTCCGACGTGAGGTGAAGGAGGAGCAAGTGGAGTACTAGAATGATGATCACTCCCCTCGTGATCATGATCATTTGATGAGCTTCTATGTCGCGCATCTCTATGGTGCCTATCCCTCCTAACCACCTGTAGCCTGGATGCTCCGATGATATGACGAAAAGGCTCATCATATCGCAGGGCATGTACCTCTAGATATTTGTGAGCGTATAATCAGCATGGATTTCTCTGATCGTAGCAGGGCGGACTCCCTCATCAACCAGAAGTTGACACGGTCGGTTGCCCAACTCCATCCTGAATCAAATGTCTGCCCTACATCGCATGCCTGTGAGTATCTGCACCTGAGGATCAGGTCTATCACCCTGAACAGTGGCCTCCACCATCTCCTCTTCATGATCTACATGATCATCTGGTGGGGGTGGAATCATGTCCCCAACAAATGTGCCAATATCTACAAAATATATAGTACACAACAAGAATTAGAAAATTTCATTAAACAATTTGATAAAACAAGTTAAAGAATGTGTTAGAATAAATTTTATTCTAATTAATTAAGACAATAAAATGAAATTATATTAATTTAAATAAAACATTAATATTACCTCTAGCATTCGGTGGCTCATCCTGTGTGAAGAGGATGTTGGTACACCCTCGCCAATCCAAACCCGCATACGAACACGGGGCCATCACGAACATGTGATCATCATCACTGGCTAGCAGCTATAATGCATCACTAGATATCATGGTCGGATAGTCGGACAGGCCCCTCTTGGGCATCATCTAGCCCCACATTTGATCCATACATGTAACATCGACCTACGAGGCTAGTGGACAAAAGTAGGCCTCATCTTCGAAAACCTGTCAAAAAATAAACAAAATAAATTTGAAGAAAAAGGGAAGGTCAACCTCCCACATGCCTGAGAACGACATCTATCTAATGCTTTACAAAACTGCCACAAAAAAATGGCAGATCGTCTCATAAGTCGTGGCATCTAGAACAAAGAATCAACATAAAATAAAAGAGGGAAACTAATGCACTTCCCATCACTAGTACAGTGTGAAATGGTCTTCAGTGGTAGTGAGAGGCACCTCACCTCCTCTGGACCAAACGAAGCAATGTGTAACTAACCACCAAACACCTTAAAATCTACAGGAGAAAGTATATCGTCGCTAATGTATCTTTGGGATTACGCCAACTGAATCCCTGATGCATAACTGACAGGGACATCTGGGAACTGGGGAAAATCTTGTCCTCTCCTAGATAGGCCAGTAATAAAATAAATGTCCTCCTTAGTGGGCTCGTACCACTGGCCAGGACCGACCTGGAAAGCTTGTCGGTGGGCATCCCACATGTAGATCAACTATCCTAATAATTCATTGTGCCCCTTCAGCGATGTAGCCTCCTCATAGAACTTAAGGAGGCCTACCTCCCTTAAGAGAAACTGGGTGGGTGTCGTAATAGGGCGAGGGTAAAAAAATTTCTCCCTATCTCTTGCCTCCTACTATTGCATCATGTTATAATGGTCTTCCATATGCTCTTGTTGTTGCCTTTCCTCTCTCCGTTGAAGTCGTTGAATGATTCACATATTAAATACATTTTTTTTATTGAATGAAAAATGTATTTACGAATATATATATAATTTTTATTTAAAAAAAAAAAAAAAAAAAAAAAACATTCGGTGCGCCCAAAAAAAAAAGTCACGCACCATAAAAAAACATCACGCACCATGAAAACAAAAAAAAAAAAAATTTGGTGCGTTAACCAAACTATCCGCCCCAAGGCAGTTAGTTTGGTCAATGCACCACCCGACAACCGTACATAATTCCCGGTGTGTTCCCATAAACAACCGCACCACCGTACAACTGTACATAGAGTGTAATTTAAAAAAAAAAATTAAATGGTCGGTGCAGCCGGTAACCAACATGCACCACACTATTTTAGTGTTAAAGCGATACCACACTAGAACCTAGTGTGGTTTCCGTTAACATCGTTCGCGGTGTGGCCCGTAAATTTACAGGCAGCACCGCAAACGGTGCAAGCCGAACAACTCGAATGCACCGCACATATTTTTTTTTCTTAAAGCAGTAAATTTTAACTCAATTTGAAAAATTATTCCACTAAAATTTTAAGTTGGTGAGAAACAATTATATTACCTACACATTTGCGCGTTGAGGAGGCATATTTGCTGAGGAATACTAAAAATCAAATTTTCCCACCGTTTTGGAAAATTCGAACTCCACATAATGAGAAATGGATGGAAGCAATGAGAGCAATGGGAGCACCGATGGCAGGGCGCCTCAGAGAATAAAAACTCACACCAGTGCTTGAGATCTCTAGAGCACTGTAACAAGTAAAAATGAAGTTTTTTACGCCCGATAATTTTTTTTAAATTAAACCTTTTCGGTGCGCTCGATTATGAGACACACTGGGTGGTTGTATCAATGGCGCACCACACTTTAAGGTGTGTTGGATTACTGAGATGCACCGGGCCAATTTGTATGGAGAGCACAATGTCTCGGTGTGCCATTTGATAGTACGCACTGGTGCACTGGATTACTGAGACAAACCGAGCCGGTTTGTATGGAGAGCACAGTGTCTAGGTGTGCCATTTAACAGTACACACCAGTGCACTTTATATAAAACACACTGGTGCGTGTTTTGATTAGAAACACACCAAAAAAAAAAAAACAAAACAAAAACAAAACAAAACAAACAAAAAAAACAAAAAACGAAAAGAACAAAAACAAAAACCAAAAAACAAAAAAAAACAAAGAAACAAAAAAACAAAAAACAAAAAACCTCCACCCGCCAACCTCCTCTAGTGATCTCCACTACAAACAGATATCTGGGCTATATTATAAGGGTTTCCTCAAAAACATACGCTAGAGGGTCTTTTCCTTGTAGTGTGTTGTCTTATAAGTTTAAGTTAAGAATAAATTTTATGCTTTGGCATAACATTGATGGGTCACATAGTTTAGGTCATGGTTTATGTATGAATGTTAGAGATTTAGATCCTATAAGGTAATATATTTGGTGATCCAGGATATTCTTTATATACATAAATTGGGGATAGCTTCTTCTAGGACTCATAAGTCATACATAGGATCCCAACCATCCATAGAGTTCATGTGAAGATGTAAATTATTACCTATGGTTACGATACGGTTAGGAGTTTGACATTTTGGATGACAAGAATGTGCCTTGTGATCCAAACCATGTTTCAAGGCCAAGACTTAGAGACATAGGCCCTCTGCATTACAAAGATGTATTTCCTTATAAGTGGAATGTGTGCATAATTTTGACATGTATTGCATAATGGATGGGTGTCATGGACTCGTGGGTATTTTTTAACTCCCAAAAACAAGGACTTAGGCCCCACTAATTATTTCTCTATCTCATTGCTAATGGAGAAACCCCTCCTATGGACAAGTGACCCCTCCAATGAATTTACCAACAACTCGAGGGAGACAAAAGTTCAAACTACAATATGGCTTCCCACTAAATTTGACAAACAAACATTCTATAAGCTACAAAAGAAATTTAAGAGTATGATTTTCACCTTTTTTTAAATGGTTTCCCTTGTGCGGACTTGGCAAGTGTAGCTCTAGCTCCTGTGGCACATAGTTGAAAAAACAACCTTTTCCCAAATCCTACTAATATACTACATCATTATTAAAACCAAATCTAATATAGATAAATAATTATATAAAGCACGCATTTATAATCAACAAGAATAAGGATAGATAAATAATCATATAAAGGATGCATGTGTATAATAAACAAGAATTGAAGAGGGGGGAATAGCATAGATCCATCTCATTAAGTAGACTAAAAAACAATACAACGTATTAATCAAGTTACCTTGGCTCGGTCAAAGTTCTCCCTTGCTCCTTATCCACATACTTCCTTGAGCCTCACAACAATATAACTAGTGATAAAATCTCAACATCATAAGCTTACTTCAAATTTATTTCCATTTCCCCTTGGTATAGCCTTCATTATAGAGATGAGGCATAAGTTATAATGGGATAAGGTGATGTACTTGAATTCTTAAGTGAACTACGAAAAGTTTTAGTTTAAAGCCCAATTCATGGTGATATATATGAGGTTTAAATCTCATCCCATGAAGATTATCCTCATGATAATCAAATTTAAAGGCTAGAAGAGTCATCGTGGTCTAGAAGTAGTGCAACCAACAACCATTGTGTGCTACAAGTGACCGCCGACCCCATTGTGGAAAATAAGCTCACACTATTATTTTGTGTATTCCATGTTCTCTCTATTTATGTCATTACAGAGAGGGCTTCCTCCATATTATTTTCTTTTTCCAAGATAAATGTGTAGGTTGGCTTCTAAAACCTTACTAGAGGTTCCTCTCGCCACCACGTGAAGTCATGAAAAAAATAATTTCAAGTTAGGGTCACTAGGGTTTGATGTGCCTTGCCTGTTATAAATGGATACTCGAATTTATTGTAAATATTCTTACAAATTTACTGGGTCTATGGTGTCCATGCCATGACCCTGAGGACTCTGTATTTATTTATTTTAATGAACTAGTGAATAGAATCGTGACTTCTCTGTTCTGGAGCAAAGGACTTTAATTAATTCTAACCTGATTATTTTTTTTGAAGTTCAGACGTATGAATAATTCAATTATGTGTGTGTTCTATGGTTAGTTTATAATGGTAGATCTCACACTTTATGAAAAAATGTATCATGTGCCTTACAATAATGAGACACTCAAATTTCTTTGACATGCATTTAAATCTTTGATGTATATTTACTTATTTCAGTTTGCAATGGTTTGGTTCGCTGCTTCAATATGTGTGTCTGTGTGTGTATTGGGTTCACTGCTAATCTTTCCAATGTATATAATTATTATGTCTTTCGTTCTACTTATTTTTTGTTTCTATGGTGCCGATAGAGAATAGGACTCTAGGTTCTCGGGGATCTTTCCTCTCTGTCCATGGGGTAACCTTCCCAAAACAAATTTCTACAGAACCTTGGATTGTTCCTTGGCTATAACTTAACCAAGCTCTTATCGGTTTGTGTCAATTCCCTTATAAAAATCTTATCACGGACTCAAAGAATGTTCCTTTTTAGTTGTTTAAGCTATCCATACTACTCTTCCTACAAAGGTTGCTCACCTTCCCATGACCACCCTAGATACCTCACGTTGCATGTCGCTTTTTTTTTACAAAATGACTGTAATATAAGTAGCTCAACTCCAACCCGTCTACAACCCATTTGAAAAATTTTGAAGACCTGAAAATGAGGCACCCATGACCAAAAGGTGGTTACATCTCCTTTTAGAGAGGACAGAGTATTCTAGTAGCTATTGTATGAAACAAATTGTTACACAATATCGTACAATGGAACAAATTTCCCAAAATTACTCCTTTTTTTTATGTTCATTGTCCTTATTATGGTTAAAATATACTTTACACAATTACAACAAAAGAATAGTTACCATATTTCCTAACATACATCTCATTCTAGAGAGATTAAAATAAATACCTATTTGTACCCAACTTGACTTGCCCATAAACTTAGTGAGGAAAATACCACTCCTCCCTTCCAACGAGAATGAAAATCACATCCAATTCTCCCCTCGAGCTCTTAATCTTATAGAACAGTAATTTGGCAGAGATCCCTTGCTGGGTTAGTCTACACGCATCAAGATTTAACCCAGTCTAAGACTCACGGACCTCCGCCTATATCCTATTTTCCCACTTGCCCCAGTACAACTTAGGAAATAATCTTCAGTTATCTTCCTGCCATACCTTCATACTTTCTTCTTCAAGTGATTTTTCTCTCTATATGTTTTCCCTTCTTCTTTGGTAGCCAAAAGAAAGAACCCCTTTTCCTTCCTTCTGAGATATTTTATCTCTAAGGAAGAAACAGAAACAATTAACTACCTGTTGTAGCTGCTACAACAGCCTCCAAATTCTTGACCTGTACCAAACTTTTGGATCTTTCCTTAGTCTTGTTCAAATCTGTCGCAAACTTTAAAGTTAATTTTATTGGTTTTCCCATAATGTTGTGATCCCTTTCGCAAGATAGAAAAAGTGTCATATTTTGGCATGTTTGTTGTCGTATCGTATGTGTTAGTGTCAGTATCTTCATCCCTCCGTCAGTGATCAAAATTCTCTTGTTGCATTGCATATTAGGTGTCTCACTCAGTCAGTTGCATTCCATTAGGAGCATGGATCATCTGACGGTAGTGGCTTTTTATACATTTTCCCTCATGTCCTTTATCTGCTGGCCCATTTCCATTCATCAAGATCATCTGCACTCACTTTTTGTCTTTAAATTTGTAAGAGTCATTTCTAGGGTTTTCAGTCCCATTAGGTCTAGGGTTTCATCAAAAATGTCTTCAAAATGTCAAATAATGGTCAGCAAGTGCATGAGGAGTTTGAATAAAGTTCCAATACCAAATAAATTCCATCATCACATGCCCAGAAATGGATTTTTCTTCAAAACTCTGTTTTGAGGAAAAATAGTATTTTATCTTTTTATGTATAAATTTAATGTAATTTCAAGTTCTCTCATTTGTAAATAATTTCAATGGAAACCCTGGTCACCTTTTCAAGCTTCAGCAACTCCATCCCCTGCAAGGCAAACAAAAATCAAGTCATTCAGTTCATCAAAGGCACAAATAAACTAAACTGCCTAAAACAGAGTTTGAAAAGAAAGTGTCAAATGCAAACATTATAAAAGTGGGTTTTTATGAGTGGAAAATTAAAGTATTTTGTATATAATTCATTTTTCATGTTCAAAGGGCTCATTTTCATTCAAAGAAGAAATATTGAACAA
This sequence comes from Pinus albicaulis, assembly GCA_034641835.2. Classification (NCBI taxonomy): domain Eukaryota; kingdom Viridiplantae; phylum Streptophyta; class Pinopsida; order Pinales; family Pinaceae; genus Pinus; species Pinus albicaulis. The sequence goes on along the minus strand of CM076574.1, from coordinate 846,548,431 downwards.
AGGAAAATCGTGTTGGAGAAAGGGCACATTTTGAAGGGAAACTGTGTGAATTTCAGGGGTGCGGCGCATTGGCTGAGAGGCGCAGCGCATACAAGTGGCGCAGCGCATTGGGCCGGCCTCCACAGTGTTAAAAACACACTGACGTGACGCATATAACCGGCGCGGCACGTTGGGTTTGTGGCGCGGCGCGTAGAGCTGCAAGCTATTTTCACCACGACTTCATTCAAATCTCCAATTTACTCGGTTTCCTCCAGTCCAAAGTAAGTCAAACAACTCTTTCAATGCCAATAAACATGTGTCTTAAGATGTTTATGAGGATTTAATAAAAAAAAATTCAAACCCTACTTCCTTGCTCAAGACATGATTGCCTAGGGTTTTTAAATTGGTTTTTATTGGCCATCACTCCCTCACCTTTTTATTCCCTCTCTGCTTTTCTAGTTTCATCAACCCTTTTCCCTATCCCCCATATCCCTAAATTCATCCACCCCTATCCCAATTCCCATTATCCAAAATCCTAGCTACAAAATTCCCAAACCCCAATTGCTATCCCAAAAGCCTAGAGATTGTCCCTAAAACCCTTCAATTCCCCAAATTCCAATTGGCAACATTCCCAAAATCCCTCTTACCCTCTCCCTTCATAGTCCCTCACACATTTTCATACACTTGGTAGCAAAAGATGAAAGACACCTAAAACTCTTCATACTCATCTAAGACAACAAAAACTTTGGCAAACATGGAGTCAAATGCCTCCTATAATCGAGATGAAGAAACACACAGTGACTCTCCAACCGAATTGCATGCACCAAGGAGACCTCACAAGAGTGGTAAACATATACTGGAAGAGCCTACTTCACTTGCTGAGCTGCAGGCCTGCCCTCTTGCTATCACATGTTTTCAAGAGCATTCTTGTTATCAGTTTTGTGAGATGGTTGCTAGAGTCCAGTACCATCATGAGTTGGCTAGATTGTTTGTGTGACATTCACCTTGACACTCGAGTCTATCTCTCTAGCAACCGGTATTCCAAATGTCGGAGAGCAATGGAATAAAAGGCAACAAATTGACAGGGAACACTATGAGCCATACATCAAGCCTAGTTTTTTGAGACAACTCAGTAGATTTTTTCCCTTTTGGTACCTGAAAAATTCATACTCTCCTTTGACGAAACTCATAATCAAATATTTCAGCTGTGAGGGTCGGTTTTCTCGCCTATATGCCTATCACATCATATTGCTGATGCACTTTACCAGGGTGAGAATGATGAATCTCCCCTACTTCATGTGCCGAAATATTGAGAAGATGACCATCCTAGTGCAAAAGAAAACTCCTAAGTAGCAGTATAACAGTATCTATCATTTTGCGCTCATCAAAATTGTGGTTATGCATCAGCTTGGTTTGCAGGATATTTCATGGGAGGATTTCATTTCTCATGAGTTCTTCACAGCTCCTCAGGTGCTTCCAAAAACTTTTCATGAGACCGGTGGACCTTCATTTCAGTAGGAGGGTCATGAGACACAAACCGCTAGTGTGCTGGTGTTTGTCACCGATCAGAAGGGTACTAGAGGGTTGTTTGCAGCAGCCAAGTGAGTATTATCTCCACCCAGGGTGGAAGGGGTCTCACTTCCTCCATCAATAGTGTAGGTAAAATACAAGGGCAAGAGGCCATTACATGATGAGGGACCTTGAGGAGGGCAGGAGACAGATTTCATCCTCATTCAGGATGATGACACCGATTTGGGCTCACCTAGCTCAAAGCTTAAAGAGATCATTCGGGAGAAACGGGCGGATATTAATGCTTTTTCCCTCAGCCTACAAAGAGCCAAGTGGATAATCAAATACCTTGAGAAAAGAAAAAAGCAGCTAGAGGATTAGAAAACCATTATGGAGCTACAAAACATACGAGAGAACCGGCAAGCCGCTAAAAAGAGCAAAACCAAGATGACATCACTTGAGCAAGAAATTCAGGCTGATTGCGAAAATTTGCTTGAAAGGGTAAATACGAATTTTGAAAAGCTGTTGGAGAAGGCCAATAAAGAGAAAAATATGTTGAGGCACATGGCCAACCATTATTGGGCAAGAAACCATGTATGTAAAGCAAGAATCAAGATCTTGAAGGCCAAGTTGAAGAAGGCCTCAAAGCGGCAGAAAAAGAATGATAGACTTCAGATCTTGGCCGAGGCTTCTTTGGCCTAGCATAGCACTTAATGGAGGACACTCAGCCCAAATTTCAAAAAAATTGGGACACTTTTTTCATTTTTGGAATTTTTGAGCTAAAACACAGGTTTTTCTACCCAATGCGTTGCGCCACCTGGCGCGCGCTTTTGATAGGGGACTCCTTTTGATGAAAACTCAACATTTTTGGATTTTTCATGGAAAAATATGCATGCCTACCAATGGCCAAGAAATTTTGACAGGTTTTGGGCTTCCAAAAGGGTCAAAAACACCCCAAAAATGACCTTTCTGCCCCTTTTTTGACACACAAGAAGCAATGTTGGGAGAAATCCGTTTTGGAGGGGAAAATGAAGGCAAAATTCAGAAATTCCACTTGTTTTGGAAAGTAGACAGGCAGAAATTTCCAACAAGCCCACTTGGAGAAAATTTTGACACCGGGAAGGCCTCCAAAATCAGCTGCAAACAGGTGCGACACATTGGAGGAAATTGACTCATTTTGACCCAAAAACTCTGTTTTTCGCCTAGTTTTTGATAGTTTGACTTTCTTACTTCTAAATGTCAAACTCATGATGTAATTTAATGTAATTTGATGGATCTTGATTTAATTTTTATAAATTTTCACTCATAGAGGTAGATTCATCCATTAAAAGGTGGTTTTCAATTGAATGAATCAGTTTCCTAGTTTTTAGAGGCAAGCTGTTCCATTGCCTAATTTCTAGTTCTCAGTTTATATTTTGTTGGAACAGCTCCTAAACTCATGAGCTCGACCCCTAGAGGCTAGGATGAGTTTTTTTTTGCCTATATCTTATGTTTTTTCAGTCATTAGCATGGTTGGACTTTTGGTAATTCTTTGAGCATCATTGTACATTCATCTCTGCAGTTTGGCAAAGGAATAGACCAGGGTTTGCAGCACTCTATGGGTTTCATGTGGAATTTTGCTTTGATAGTGTGTTTCTCTCTGTAAATGTAAGTTTACTGGTGTTTTATGTATTCCATTTTCTCTCTTATTTCTTCTTAGCTAAAACAAACAAGGATAAAGTTAGAATCCATTGAAATTGCAGTGCTCTGCCTAGAGTTTGTTTAGTTATTTATGTTTTCAGCTGTTTGAAGAGGATCCCTGAAATTTTCTTGCCCTCTTCAACTCCTCACCAGTCTAAAGCTCTCCATTTCTTTCAATTGAAAGTGTCAAATCAATTTCCTGCCTTGCCCCATTGAGATCTCTGCAAAACTGAGCCTCATTCCCCAGACCCAAAATCTGCTTTTCCATTTGAGCCAACAAAACATGCTTAAATTCAATCAAAATCTTTTGCACACATACCTAGCCTAAAATTAGTTTTCACATTAAGTCATCTCAAGCCTCATTGATTATTTTTTGTTGAGATTGACAAGGAGAGATCCCTCTCCCGATCTGGTAGGGCTAGCTACCAGGTTAAGCGTGGTTTGATGTTATCCTAGTTCTTCCTTTCTCAGCCTGAGGTAGATTTAGGCCATAACAGTATGTATGAGCTTGTTCTGATGGTTATAATAGGTCACCTTTGTGCAAATGAGTTGTTATAACCTTGCAAGTACTCATCATACTCATTTCCAAAGCTTTGAGCATTGTCTCACAAGTGTCGTCATTGTCGCCATAAAGTCTATCTTTGGTGTTGCACTTGTCATAATCAGTCGTAATGTTTTCGCATAGAGAAAAATTATTTTTTTGTATGTCACAGATGATCTATGTTGTTTTATTCATCAAAATATGCTAAGTGTGTGATCACAGTCATATTTCATCACTTATCACTGATCTCAAAAGTCCCGCACTTAGTCATTTTTTGGAGAAATTATCGACCAAGAAACTTAGCTTCACCCTGCCTCCCTTGAGTTGCGCATTACGCAGTCTCATTCCTCTATTTGTGACCTTGCTACTTGGCACTACACAGTGTGCAGTACTTGCCTCCCAAGATTGCTTCATTGCGTAGTTTTTGCAGCCAAGACTCGACCTTGACCTCTGGAATTATGCAGTTATGGCCTCCATCCCAACTTGAACTGCATACTTTGTAACTTCAAGACACAATTTCATCCCATCAACCTTATAAATGCACACTGTGCAGTCACCTAGGCATCCTTGACGTCCTAAACTATGCTATAAGCTTTCCCATCTCTTATCCCTGCAACCTGTCCCCACTGACACTAAAAATTGCACTGTCATGTTCCCCAACCCAACCTGAACTATGCACTACACAGTCTCAAGGCTCAAGGATTCCCCTTTCCTACCTACATTATGCAACTACATAGTCACCAAGCCTCCTTTTCCAACCTCTCACTTGTTTCGGGCTCAGTTCGGGGATCATAATGCAACTTACGCTAGGGGTTTTCAGATTTATGTCATCTCGTCATGGGTGAATTGTAGGAATTGGTACTCTATCGTGTCATGATAGGATGATGAAGGAAGATAAGGAGGAGGGAATCATGTTAGAAGACACTATTGCAGTTGAAATCGTGGGATGATTGATCAAATAAATTGAAAGGACATCAGTTTGCGACCACCATCCAAGACATGAGATCATTGGAGACTCTTTGTCACCAAGGCATGCAAAGGAAAAAGAAAGATTTTTAATGAAGACACTTAACTTTTAGCAGCAACAGTGGCTTGAAATTTTCATGTCATCAAGAATTCCATGTCAACAATGTAATCTAATATCATTTCATGAATGGTCATATGCCACATCACTACTATGCATCATGTATAAGGTATTGTAAAGTGGAAGTCCAAAGGAAACACATGAATGTAAAGAGCCATGTAATTAAAAAATTTATGGGAAGTCAAATAGTCATGAGGTTAGTCAAAGTTTCACCCTTGGTTATATATTGTCCCTCATTGTATGAGAAAATGACTTTTTCACCTTGGCTCCACCAGCAAAGCATTAGAGATATAAACCAGCTCTTTTGTGGAGCAAGGAGTGGCTACAAATTTACACTATTGGAGAAAGTGATGTTCATTGTACATGTTTTCTTGGAAATTTTACCTAATAATAGAAGCCTTCAAGGCCAACACATTCTTCATGCATTACTTATGAATATTTGTAAGAATATTTTGCAGATGTTTATATTTCAATTTGTTGTCACATGTACTAATATAGTTGAACTATTTCGGTTATTTTAGTGCTCATATTGTTGAGAATGTGTTGTAGTGGTTGTAACTATTGTTCCATCCTTGTGGAATATTCTACAAGATATTAGGAAAATCGTTCTCAATTTGTTGTGTGTAATGACTGTCGCATCCCTTGTGGACTATTCTGATGGATGTTAGACATAATATTTTAGTTCATGTGTCTCTTCATGGGTGGTACTATTAACTCTCCCTTAGAGACTCACTTCTCCTTCCCCCCGTAGTCGAAGAACCTTGACACACATACGATCGAACACTCACCAGGCACACCCCCTTGCTTTTTGAAGGCGCATGTCACCTCTCTCTCTTGATAAAAATTAGAGTCAAGGAAAATCTATAAGAATACATGGCAACCAGGTTGATTTTTGGATGGGCCTTCTACTCCAAATGGTGTGAGATCTAATTGGGACTTCACATAGGGGAGACCCATTGGTTGACAGATTTCTAGCACCGTCAACAATGGCACTATAGAATGAGGGCCAAATGACAATTTGGGCTCATTGAATATGGTTTGACCTCTTATCTAAAGTGGCTTATACACAAATCTTACTCCCGAGGTGTTTCTCCAATTTTTCCCTTTATTAATTTTCAATCCCCAATGCGCCTCTCGATCACTTGCCCCAATTAAAGTTTGATGGTGAGGATGGAACATCCATAACCAAGCATATTTCTGATTTTCTTAAATTTTTTGAATCTTTTGAAATCAATGATGAAGATTTTTCTTGTGTGATTTTCTTCCTCACCCTTGAAGGTCGTCCTAATTGATGCTGCCATGCCTTTCCACCTGCTTCCATCCATTCCCTTTAATATTTCCTCAAGGAGCTCCATCAAGCCTTCGACATGTATAATTACTGAGATGTTTGTAAAAGAATCAATCTCTTAATAATGAAGCCTAATGAATCATTTGAGGATTTTTCTAATCGATTCCTTCACCTTTGTTCTGAAATTTATGAAGATGACATCAGTCAGGATTTCTTGAAACAAGAGTTTGAGTGCTTGGTTCATATCTCTTTACACGGTTATCCTGAATCCCCTAATTTTCCTACTCCCCCAAATCTTGTGAATCGTGAGGCACCCATAACTTCAGAGGAGGAACCTACTGTTCATTTTGTTCCTTGCCCTCCTCCTTTTCCAGTCTCGATGAGGGTGCCTCCTTACAATGATAATAAAGTTGGGAGATATACTAGTCAAACTCCCAATCCATCTTCTCATTATTATTTCGCTTGTCATGACTCAGATTCAAGGGAGGAAATCCCATAATGGCTTATGAAGCCCATAGTGAAGACTAAATCCTCCACTTTTCAAGATGTTATTGTTATTCGTAACTTTAATCTCGAATCTGATTCATATTTATGTTATCCTCTATCATCTACATGTCGTGACTCTCTGTACCATGGCCCACTTGAATAATTTGTTCCACCAGCTAGTCTTTCGCACTCTCCTAATTTTCAAGTTAATAATCCAACTTGTGATAATATACAAGGAAGTGACATTACAAAGGCAGAGGATAAGGAAGGTGAAGTTGCTTCCAATATTTCTTCTCTTTTGAAAATCCTCCATGTCAAAACAATGCACTCCCATTCTTGAATGATTTTCAATCTACTAATAGCGACAATGAATCAAGTGCAATCAGTTATTTCAATCAAACCACTGTCTTGGGCAACAATCATTTTGATGAAGATGATTATGTTGATTTATGCAATGACGAATGCCCATGTGCATTAGCTGATCTTTCGCTTTCTCATAAAGATTTTAAATATCTAGATCTGGAATTTGTTTCGGTCAAATAAAATGCTCTTGTTGAAACTTCCTCTTCATTCCACTATCCCTTTTGCTCTCATGTTTGTGATGCACCTGCATGCGGTGAAGATATTCCATGCTCTCCAACTTCTTCATCGAATGAGTTCACTTCTTGATTGACAAAAGGTAGTGAGGTTTTCCATGATGAAAGAGAAAATAATCAAATTATTGAGTGTCCTTTTCCATCCCTCATCATCATTGAGTGGCAAAAATTTTGTGCAACAAGGACAACCCTATGGTCTTGCACCAGTTCAACCTGGACTTCAGGGGAAACCTGGCCCATCCCAACTGTCAGGCCAACCTTTTCCAAAGGGCAACCTTGTGGCTCTCAGAATCCAGTCCAACCTGATCCACAGGGACAGACTGTCCAACCTCAGTATCTGGGTCACCCTGCACCCCAGGGGCAGCTCGTTCAGCCTCAAGGTGCCACTTATCTTCCTCAAGGTCAATCTCAGGTTGTATATAGTGCGCCCCAAGGAATTACTTACATTTATCAAGGTCAATCCTAGATGGTATACAGTGCGCCTCAAGGCACTACGTATCTTCCTCAAGGTCAGACTCAAGTGTTGTATAATGCACCTCAAGGCATTGCTTTCATTCCACAAAAAAATCCATATGTTGCTCAGATAGGACCTCAGTGGTATGCTCAGAATCAATATCCTAGTCCTCAACCCATGTATGGGAAGAACTATTAGGCTTATAACCCCTATGGATAGAATCCTCTAGGACAAAACATATGGGGGCAGAATTTATCTCAACCAGGGTGGAATCCTAATACTGGTATTTATCAATGTCCTGCAATGCCTTTTAATCCTCAATTACCTTTCCTTGAAATGTTGGAACTACCTGTTGTGACGAAGTTGACGAACGATCCCATCCTTCATAATCCATATTGGCCTCCAATTCCAACTAAAATTCTTGGCGATTGTACCAAGTTTGAGGGCAGGTCCGAATAATACCCCCATGCACATGTTATGACATACCATCTTTGGTGTTCCTCTAACATGTTGGTTGATGACTCCATTCGACTCCGTCTTTTCCAACGGACTCTTACTGGTGTCACTGCCAAGTGGTACATCGAATTATCTCGCGGTGTCTTCCAAGATTTCAACTCTTTAGCCATGGAATTTCTCACGCACTTTCAGCTACCAATTCGGTATGAAACTCGGATGCACCTCCTCACATCCTGGAAGCAAGATCGAGCTACCCAAATCTCTAATAATATTCATGAATGGATGCATCATCATCGTTTGATAAAGTTTGAGATTCCTGATCAACTTCTAACTGACTGGTTTACTACCACCTTCGTTGCTCCGATTGCTAAGGACATTGCTATTGGGGCATGTGTTACTGAGGAAAAAGCCATCGCTCGTGCCCAGTACCTTGATCTCGCGTACTGTCAGTCTGGCACGCTGTATGAACTCTTGCCTGAGGCCCCTTGACCTGGAAATTCCAAACCACTGTCAACGCCATCCGTCGACAGTATCATCGGTTTTGTGTCTCAGACTTCTCATAAGTCTTCTTCAAATCCTGTGAAGCAAAAATCCACTCCTTCTAATGATACTGCTTCTCAGCCACCCCCAAATTCTGGTAAATCTGTGAAGGTGAATGTTGTCCAGTCCAATGCGGCAGATAAAACTTCCAAGGGTAAAGGTAATGCCAAAGTCGATACCCCGAAAAAGGATTCTCAGAAATCTCATGTTGATGATGGTCTGCAACACAAACCGAAGTACCCTTGTTTGATTTGTGACGAAGAGCATCACACCAAGGGTTGTCCCCAACGGGCCGAGGTGAGTCAATTTCTCAAAGGAACCCAAGGCACTCTAGCTATTCCCAAAGAACCATTTCCTTCCCAAGAGACTTAGTTGGTAGAGCAACCTCATCCCTCTGCCCCATTTGGCTCTCAGGTTTTCATGATGAATGGTCTTGCATCAGTTTCTATTGCCACCTGATCGAAAGATTATACCAAATCACGTCAGGCAGCAAGGAAGGAATTCGTTTATGGTCCTCCTCCCCTGCCTACTTCTGGCCCTCTTCATATTGAAAGGCCCAGTACTAAGCCCATTTTACAGCCACCTTCCAAAGGTGTACTCCGTAAGTCTTCCTACAGTCCTAATTCTCGTGTTTCTCAGAATTACAGTGTTGTTGAGGATTTGGCGCAAGCACCATCTGCTATGTCTACATTGGAAGTGCTTCACAGTTGTTCGTCTCAATGGAAGGCTTTGTTATCTGTCATCGGTGGGGTTGATCCCGCTAATTCGAGCCTTATCACTTTCTATTTGGAAAATTTCGTCTCGTGTCTCCCTCACCAGCTTGTGCTGATCATCCAAGTTAGGATTAATGGAAAGAATATCCATCGAGCGGTCGTGGACGAGGGTGTATCTACGTGCGTCATGTCATTTTCCTATTGGAAATACATTGGTTCTCTAGCCCTCAATTCATCTCCAAACGCTTTAGAAGCTTTTGATGGAAGGGAATCTTTCCCTCTCGGTGTTCTTTCTAGTTTACCCATCACGTTAGAAGGGAAGACAGTTAACGTTGAGGTTGAATTCATTGACGCCAAGCTCAATTACAGTCTTCTCCTTAGTTGGAATCATGCCATGTTGTGCGTTCTATCCACTCTCTTTCATGTTCTTTGATTTCCACATGAAGGAAAGGTTATCACTATCGATCAGTTGTCTTTTTTCACTTCTTTGTCTTCTGAGAGCAATGTTCCATACATAGATCAAATTCCTACGCCTTATGAGAGCATAGGGCCAGGTCTTTTCAAATACCCCGCCATCATGGACCTTTTTCCTCTTCCTCCACCCAACACTACTCAGGTCAACATGATCTCCAGGTCTTCTAATCCGTGGGTCATCCCTTCGCCCGTGAAGATTGATTCGTTTGGTGATTCGATGTTGTTAAGCCCAATAGAGCTTAATTATTGTGAACTTATTTCAGCTTTGGCTCCTTCTCCTTCTGATTATGCTTCTTTGAGTATGTCTCTTGACACTTACTCTCAATCCCCTTGGCTTAGTGATTCAAATTCGCCTGATCCCTTAAAAGAGATATTTCCCACTGATGAGGCCATTGTGGAAACTATGTCTCTTGAGGATCGTCCTTGGGACAATTTTCATCATCATTCCTTGTTCATGCCTGGCCTTGGGGCCATGTCTACTTGTCTCGAGAAGTTTTCTTCTCAAGTTCCTTCTCCTTTGCTTCAAATGCCCATCCTGACACACAAAGTCTTTGTAGAAGTTAACTTGGGAAACATCACACAAAAGATTCCTATCGACATCTCCGTTAAACCGAAGGTTGTTGAGAACATCCATATTGGGGTGACCTGTTCTCCCGATGAGATCGAGGTCTATACTAGTCTCCTCCACGAGTTTCGCAACATTTTTGCTTGGTCTTACGAGGAAATGCCTGACATCGATCTGAGTATAGTGGTGCATGAGTTTCCTACCTATCCTAGTGCGAAGCCTGTTCGCTAGTGTCTTCATCCTTTCACCCTAGAAAGGCAACTACTATTAAGGGTGAAGTTGAAAAATATCTTAGATTGGTTTTATTTATCCGTTTCCCTTGACAGAATGGGTTTCTAATATTGTTCTCATGGATAAGAAACAGGGTACTATTCGGGTCTATGTAGATTACCGTGACATCAACCGTGCTTTCCCCAAGTATAATTATCCCACTCCTTTTATCGACCAGATCATTGATGAATGTGCTGGGAGTGAGATCTTTTCCCTTATGGACGGGTTTTCTAGGTACAACCAGATTATATTCTTCTGGCCAATCAACACAAGATTTCGTTTATCTGTCCTTGAGGTACTTTCGCCTATAAGAAGTTCCCTTTTTGTCTTAAAAATGTTGGGGCTATGTTTCAAAGAGAAATTTCATATGCTTTCCATGATATCAAGTGCATTGTTAAACCTTACATGGATGACCTTCCAACTCATTCGGCTAAGCGTAAAGACCACCCTGATCATCTTTGTCAAACATTTCTTCACTGTCGGTGCTATAACATCTGGCACAATCCGCATAAGTGTGTCTTCTGCGTTGACTCCTGTAGGCTCTTAGGGTTTATCATCTCTAAAGACAGAATTCTTCTTGATCCCCTCAAATTTGAAGCTATTGCTAATATCCCCTCTTCTTCCTCTTTACATCAGCTACAGAGTCCGTAAGAGAAAGCTAACATCTTGCGTTGTTTTATACCGAACTATATTGAAGTGGCCAAAGGATTTATGCGATTACTTAAGTAAGGCATCCCATTCCTCTGGGATGAGATCACCCAAAAAACCTTTGATACACTGAAGACATTGTTGTTCAATGCTCCTCTGTTGTGTCCTCCCAATTATCATCGCGATTACTCCCTCTATTTGGCTATTGCGTTTAGCACTATTGCCATGGTTCTGGTGCAAGACGACGATGATGGTGACGAGAACACCATTTACTATTTGTCTCATAATCTTATCAATACTAAAACATGTTACGCACATGTTGAGAAGTTGGCGTTGGTTGGTGTCCAAGTTGTTCAACGTTTTTGTCACTATATTCTGTTGTGCACAGTGATCGTGATTTCTGATTGCAACCCTATGACCTACATATTGACTCGTCAAATTGCTGGGGGGAAATTACTCAAAGTAGATTGTTATCCTCCAAGAGTTTGATTTGGAGTTCACTAATGCCAAATCAAATAAATCATTGGTTTTCACCAATTTAATTTGATCTCTCCCTTCTGATTCTACTCCATCTGGTTCCAAGGAACGCATTCTAGACGACACGCTTTTTCTTATTAGCACCCTCGATCCTTGGTACGATGATATCATCACATATATTCAGACTTCCACCTTCCGATCTGAGTTGATGAAGGATGCTCATCGACACATCCGCCATCATTCGCAACCTTATCACATAGTCGGAGATACTCTCTACCGCATCGGAGCTGATTCTGTTCTTCGCCGGTGTTTGACTTTCGAGGAGGCTGAAAAGGTCCTTAATGATTTCCACTTTGGCGCTTGTGGCAGTCACATGTCTGGATATGCTACTGCACAGAAGATTCTTCGTACTGGCTATTTATGGCCCACCATATTTAAAGACTGCATTGTTGATGTCCACAAGTGTTATGATTTCCAAATTTATCAACGCAAGATGTGCGCGCCACCCACACATCTTCATCCTGTCATTACTGTTGGTCCCTTTGCGAAGTGGGGCATCGATTTTATGACGTGTAACCCTCAATTGGCCGGGGGGCATGTTTATATTATCGTAGTCATTGACTACTTCACGAAATGGGCCGAAGCAATGTCTACACTTATAGCTGACGGTAAGAGAGCCGCACAATTTCTATTCAATCATGTCATTACTAGGTTTCGCGTCCCTCAAGCCATTTTTACCCATTATGGTTCTCATTTTCGTCATTACATGATGGTTGAGTTGACTTCTAAGTTGGTTATGTGTCATAACAGCTCAACGATGTACTACCCTCAGGCCAATGGGCAGGTTGAAGCCATGAACAAAGTTCTCGTCACTATGCTTCAATGTACGATTGGGATGCACAAGTCAAACTGGCATCTCATGTTGTTTTCAGCTCTCTGGGCTTACCGAAGCTCAGTGAAGGATGCAACTGGATTCACTCCATTCCAGCTTGTTTATGGTATAGAAGCTACTCGTCCGATTGAATGTGAAATCCCTTCTCTCAAGATAGTTGTTGAATTGTTGCCTAATACTTCACCAGAAGAAGAGCGTCTTCTATATTTAGAGTGGCTTGATGGGACTCGCCACTTTGCTGCTCTTGTCATAGAAGCACGGAAAAAGCGGGTCAAATATCATTTTGACCAGTTAGTTTCCCCTTGTTCCTTTATAGAAGGAGACCTCATTCTCCTATACGACCAAGCTCACGATAAGTTGGGGGCAGGCGAATTCCAACCCATGTGGCATGGGCCCTATATTGTTAAGCGCGTTTTGCAGAATGGGGCTTATGAGCTTATTGATTATGAAGGTTATCCTCTGGATCATCCCAGAAATGGGATGTATCTCAAAAAGTATTATGCATGAGTTTCTCCTGCATGTTTCTTTTGTACATAGGTGTTTTTTCATTTTTGTACATTTTTGGCTTGGTGTGCTTTGCGAGTGGTTTTCCTACTTATTGTATCATTACTTATTGTGCATATGTTTGTTACTCCTTATGTTAGCTTTGCGGATGGTGCCTCCCGTAGTACCCAGAACCTGTCTTCTGCAGCCTGGGTGATTTATGATCGTAATGGTGAGTTGATAGACCTTAAAGGTATTTGTCTAGTGTTATCACTCCACCAGATTCCCAAGGCTGAAGGAAGCAATCCCAACAGAAGTGACCACAAACCAAGATTTTGACTTGATATCTAGCCCTACCAATTCGGAGAGGGCTCTCTCCACAAAATCATAGCCAAGAGGTTTGGATGAAAAATATTTTAGGCTAGCTAAAAAATTCAAGGTTTTGTTTTGATTTTATTAGGATTGGGCTCACTAAAATGAGGATTAGATTAAGGGGACTTAATTAGGGCCAATGAGATGAAATTGCAGTCCATTCAATGGGGCAAGGTAGGTAGGAAGGTTTAACACTTAAGGATGATTTCGGTGAGATGAATAGACCAGTGAGGAGCTAGGAAGAGCGTATGAGACGAATTTTCCCTAAACTGAAGAAAATGGACAAATTATGAAAAATTTCCCAAAATAGAGCATGAAAACATGAATTCTGCCTTTCAAATTGAAATTAATCATATCATAGACATGAAAATGGTTTATGAGCTTACAATACATTCATACAAATCATCACAAAGAATAAACTATGTCAAACATTCATACCACATGAATCCCAATGAAATAGCTGCAATTTGTCATTAATATCCAGGCCAAAATGTTTCTTGATCAATACACAAACTTTCAAACTGATTCCAACGTCCAAATCACCTCTTAAATGAGTCAAAATGTAAAATATATAGGCCTGAAAAAACCTCTCCCAACCTTAGGGGTCTAATCCATGAGAGGAGGAGTTGATCCACTAAAATCTAAACTGAAACCTAGAGTGTAGGTTGGTCAAAGTGACTCATCCCTAACTTTTGTGAACTAATTCATTACACCTCATTTAGTTCATTTAACTAATGTATTTACCCTAGGTAACAGTAAAAACACCATAATTACATTTACATCATGATTTAAATTGGTAAAAATCCCATTTACCATGGTCAAACTAGAAAATTTTTAGAAAATTGGAAAATATTATCCAACTCAGAACATTTGTGCTATGCGCAGCGCCGTTTTACCACCAATTTTCAAGCTATTTTTTAATGTCTTCCTGGTGTCAAAATGAGCTCCATGGTAGCTCATTTGAAATCCCTTTCAGTATATTTTCCAAAACTACCTCAATTTTTCAAAATGGTGCTCATTTTCCCTGTCAAAAACCACGCCTCCCAAGACTGGTCAAAAAGTCCAGAATGAGGGTGCATAAATGAAGAGTGTTGTTGCAGACAACTTTTGGAGGCCTTCCTCAAATCAATATTGAGCTCATGATATCTAATTGGAAATCTCTCTCTATCTAGTTATTATTTAACTTATCAAGAAAGTCATTTGGACACTCCATCTAGGAGAAAACCAGAGTTTCCAAAGGTCACTTCAGAAGTGCAGAAAACCTCTTAAAGCACCCGTAGTTTTGAAATTTCTCCAAAACCATGACACCTATGTAAAAACTGAAGGATTTTTTTCTTCCTTGGCCTATGATGGACAAAAAACTCTCTCACTTTTGTCAAATTCATCTTTGTTTGGTCAGAAACATAGTTTGAAGCGAAACTGGCGTTGTGTGTGGCAAATGACTTGACTCTTGGAATGACTTCTCAAAAAATGATGGAGCCATGAGATTTAGGTACTGAAATGACCTCCCTTTTGCCTCATATGCTTATATGTCTATGATTCCATAGCAAACCCTAGCTCAGTGGGAGAGGAAATTAGGGTTTGTTGTAGGAAAAACATAGGATTTAGGACTACCTTGTAGAGGGAGGGGAATGAAGAGGTTAGGTGCTACCTAAATTCTTGGGGACATTTTGGGGGATAGGGGTAGATGTTAGAAAGTAGGGGAAAGTAGAATAAAATAAGGTGGGATGGGTGGGATGAAAATACCAGTGCTAACATCGGCTCCAACTTGGGAAGATAACTCCGAAGGAGGTGTTTAGAACCACAGACCTCTGGGAACTCATTGATCGGTGCCTTCTTATTTTGGCCATGGAGTGAAAATCAGTTGCAAACTGATCTTTATTTACGAAACCAAACTGCTTATACAAACTGAAAACACACATACTGCAAGCTGTAAACTAGATGCTAAAGGAGATGCTTGTCCAACAAGCTTATTGCACACTCCTACACTAATCTACTGATAATTATGTTGTTCTAAATGATACAATAATGCCAGTTCATCCAGTCAAGAAAATTCTTATGTACATTGAATTTTTTTTTGTTTATTAAAAACATTACAGATACAACTTGACCTTTTATCGAGAAAACCCAAGATGTGTAATGTAATGGCAACTCATCATACATTTTGACTTCATAGTAGAAATAAAACTGGAGAATCAAGCTGAAAAATCCTTCCATATACTCAGCTACAGGATCATAGAAAAAAAATTTCGTTTGTTGATTATCAAGCAATTCAATAATTTGATTGTCATGAGGAAGCTACTCATATGGGTTGTTTAAATCAAACGTTGGTTGGAACTCTGTGATATTAATTTCATGTTCAAGAACATAGCATCCTTCAATCTTAGAAACTAAAGGCAGCTGGAAAAATTCCTCAGAAAACTGATTTTGATCTTGAAATATGTAAGACTGAATTTCAACATCTAACACCCGTATGTATTTCTCAATTTTGTCAGCAAACTCCTCTAAAATGTGAATTTTATCTCCAAATCTATATTTGCGTGACTTTAGATAAATAGACATAAAATTTGAGAAAGCCTCATCAATTTGATCATCATCAAAATTATCCCAATATTCTTCAAAACCTACAATCGAGCTAGGTTCTACCACATACCCTATCATCTTGGATCAATTAGGCCATTGAATCTGCTAGGGAAAATTTTAAGGATGGAAAATTATCTTGAAGTTTAAAAAATTGGCAAATCTCACTAGTCCCTGATATGCAAACTATAAAAATTTTATTGATGTATTTGTATAAGTATTCAAATTTATAATGATATTATATATATTGTCTATATAATGTTGGCGATTTTTAACTTAAAATAATTTTATATTGTAAAATTTGGGCGAATCATTTTTATAAAAAAATGGAAATTGGCGAAACTTTTTTTTGGAAAAACCATGGAAAATTAGCCCACCTACGAATATTAGCGCCTAAAATTTTCCATGGAATCTACTATTAAGCTCTGAGTTTTTTTTATAGTTAGAGTCACCATGAATGTCTTGAGTCTGGATTCTTCTGCCAGTGGAGTCTTTGGATCAATCTAAACTATGTGGAGTCGCTAGAATCAAAATATTATATATCATGATATGGGCGGGTAATATCAAGGCCAAGCTTCTCCATGATGGCTTTGGGCAAGAGGTTGTGTGAAGACCCGGAGTCTAACATGGTATTATGGAGAATACACTGATGAATTTTAAGGCTCAAATAGAATGGTGTGACTTCATTTTCTTCGGATTGACCATCAATGGCAAGACCATATATCAACTCAAGCTGGTCATCTTCTACATTAACCATGTCGGATAAAGGATCAAATTTTAGGGTCTTGGCTACATGGTTTTTGAACTTATCAATTTTGACCAACTCAATAAGGGGAATAAACACTTTTAATTTAGAAATTTCAGACTCAAAATTAAAAGGTGTAATTTTATCTACCTCTTTCGTGGTAACATCCCTTTTTTTGATACGATCTTTGGGTGCAACTTCCTTTCTCTGAATATCTTTTTCTCTAACTGGTGCACTTGTAGTAGGTTGATTATTTCTATTTTGACTCGGTGCTACAATTTCTTTACCCTTATTCTGAACTTGTTTCGGTGCTCTTTCTTTCTTCTAAATTGTTTTCTTGGGAAGTGGAGTTATCGGAACATCCCGACCTCTCAAGGTATATTGTCTTTGTCGGGAACTTAATGCATTTAGGTACCCTCTCTGATAGTCATCAGATTCTGCCTCTATTTCATAATCATTTTCCATTATGAATTTTTTATCATTCGGTGAACTTGTCTTCTCCACATACTCTTCATCCTCAGTGAGAAAAATAGGCCGACCATCGGCTGTGAAAAGAAGATTCTCTTCTATTGTAGGTTCTTCTTCTTTGTCATTTTGGGCATAATTCTGTTGAAGTGGTGTTCTGATTTGCTGTTGTTGTGCTTCAGGAGGTGTTTGTTCTCACTACTTTATTCGAAACTAAGGTTGCTACTGACCTCAGAAATTTGGATTTCTGATTTGAGGCTCAGATTATCTCTCTGAAATAGACATCTTATTCTCTCCATGGTTTTGATTAAGGCAACGAATTTGGTATCAGATGAAGTGGAGGGTTCCTCTTTGATAGTCACTTTCCTTTCACTTTTAATTTTGGCCTTCTTAACTAAGAGATTTGCCTCAACACTTATTGAATTCTTCATCATATCTTCAAGGGTAGCGAGGTTTCTTTCTCTTAAGGAATATGCCATATCTGGATCAAAGGCATCAGGATAACATAGCAGGGCTAAACCAGGAGGTGGTTTCATTTCATTAGGAATGGAATTGTAAATTTTGAGATATTGGGCATTGTAGTCAGATACTGATTCATTAGGATTATGTTTCAAGGAATCATATTCAGTAAGGATTTGTAAAGGATTTTTCTTTTCATCCCACTTGGCTAAGAAATCATCAGTCAATTCAGTAGGAGTCCTAATTGAATTTTCCGCTAGGCACGAAACTGGACTTTGACTTCACTTGAAAAACTTTGTGCAATGATCCACATATTAGAAACATCTACATCTAACTCCTCCATATCTATAAAAGTTGTGATTTTAGTCATATGCTGACGAGTAGTGATTTCGGAGTTCTCATAAAAAATGGGAAGCCTTTGACCATACCCTTGAGGCAGATTAGCCATATTGGCAAGGAGCACTAATGGTCCAAAACGAGCCATGATTCCGGATGGATGATGTACTGGGATAACAACGGAAGGGATGGGCTGAATGGGTATAGTAGTTGAAACTGTTGGTGTTGAAGTAACTGGTATGTATGATGAAGTTGAAGGTGCAGATGAGTATACCGAAATTGATTGAGTTTGAGGTTTAGATGTAACAAAAAATTCTTTGGGAGAATAAAATTTTATCCAGCCTTTGATGTCTGGGTCAGATTCAGGCTTAATTTTTTTGTAAAACCAATCTTTCAAAGAACTTAAATCTAATTCCAATAAAGATTTTAGTTTGAATAATATCAAAGGATCAAAAACTATATTGGACAAGGAAGTTTCATATTTGGACTTGAACAGAGATAATTCAAACTTTATGGCATAGGGTATATTTTCTAGAGAAAGTAATTTTGCAGTTAGAGATGTTGATCTTACCAATGGTACTGGTGTCTTCGATATAATTTCTCTTGATCATCAACAGGATCAACTGGATCAGTGTCTGGATTGGATCTGGTGTATCGTATAGAAGCCAGATCTGTTGTGAGGCACTGTACTTATGAAATCAGCCTTCTGAAACTCGATCCTATCATCCAACGAATCTCCAATTGATCTTTTTCATACACCCAGGGAAATTTTTGTCTCTTCGCTCCCCAACAACAGCACCAATATGGCAACCATACTGGGGATGGAAGCTCTGACAGAGGTGTCAATAACCGCAGATATTTGAGTTGAGGAGATCATTGCTTTATCCATTGAGCCATATGTTATCACTCCACCAGATTCCCAAGGCTGAAGGAAGGAATCCCAACAGAGGTAACCACAAACCAAGCTTTTGACTTGGTATCTAGCCCTACCAAGTCGGAGAGGGCTCTCTCCACAAAATCACATCCAAGAGGGTTGGATGAAAAACATTTTAGGCTAGCTAAAAAATGCAGGGGTTTGTTTTGATTTGATTGGGGTTGGGCTCACTAAAACGAGGATTAGGTCAAGGGGACTAATTCAAGGCCAATGAGATGAAATTGTAGTCTATTCGATGGGGTAAGGTAGGTGGGAAGGTTTAAAACTTAAGGATTATTTTAGTGAGATGAATAGACTGGTGAGGAGCTAGGAAGAGCATATGAGATGAATTCTCCCTAAACTGAAGAAAATGGACAAATTATGCAAAATTCCCCAAAACAGAGCATGAAAACATGAATTTTGCCTTTCAACTTGAAATTAAGCATATCATAGACATGAAAATGGTTTATGATCTTACAATACATTCATACAAATTACCACAAAGAAGAAACTATGTCAAACATTCATACCACATGAATCCCAAAGAAATAGATGCAATATGTCATTAATATCCAGGCCAAAATGTGTCTTGATCAATACACAAACTTTCAAACTAATGCCAACCTCAAAAACACCTCTGAAAATGAGTCAAAATGTACAATATATAGGCCTCAAACAACCTCTCCAAATCTTAGGGGTCGAATCCATGAGAGTAGGAGTTAATCCACTAAAATCTAAACTGAAACCTAGAGTGTAGGGTGGTGAAAGTGACTCATCCCTAAATTTTGTGAATTGATTCATTACACCTCATTTAGTTCATTTACCTAATGTATTTACCCTATTTAATAGTAAAAACACCATAATTACATTTACATCATGATTTAAATTGGTAAAAATCCCATTGACCATGGTCAAACTAGAAAATATTATCAAACTCAGAACATTTGTGCTATGCCAAGTGTCGTTTTACCACCAACTTGCAAGATGTTTTTGACTGCCTTCATGGTGTCCAAATGAGCTCCATGATAGCTCATTGTAAATACCTTTGAGTATAGTTTCCAAAACTACCTCAAGTTTTCAAAGTGGTGCTCATTTATCTTGTTAAAAAACACGTCTCCCAATATTGGTCAAAAAGTGCAGAATGAGGGTGCAGAAATGCAAAGTGTTGTTTCAGGAAACTTGTGGAAGCCTTAATCAGCTCCAAATTGAGCTCATGATGGCTCATTGGAAATATCTCTATGTATAGTTATCATTTAAGTTATCGATAAAGTCATTTGGACACTCCAGCTAGGAGAAAACCTAAGTTTCCCAAGGTCACTTTAGAAGTGCAAAAAAACTCTTGAAGCACCTGTAGTTTTGAAATTTTTCCAAAACCATGACACTTGTGTAAAAACTGAAGGATTTTTTTCTTCCTTGGCCTAGGATGCAAAAAAACCTCTCTCAATTTGTCAAATTCATCTTTTTTTGGTCAGAAACATAGTTTGAAGCGAAACTGGCCTTGTGTGTGGCAAATGACTTGACTCTTGGAATGACTTCTCAAAAAATGATGGAGCCATGAGGTTTAGGTACTGAAATGACTTCATACTTTCTAAAATGACCTCCCTTATGTCTCCTCTTCTCATATGTCTCTGATTCCATATCAAACCCTAGCTCATTGGGAGAGGAAATTAGGGTTTAGTGTAGGTAAAACATGGGATTTAGGACTACCTTGTAGAGGGAGGGGAATGAAGGGGTTAGGGGCTATCTAAATTCTTGGGGAAATTTTGGGGGATAGGGATAGATGTTAGAGAGTAGAAGAAAGTGGAATAAAATAAGGTGGGATGGGTGGGATGAAAATACTAGTGCTAACATCTAGGACGAACTACAAACAATGTCGTTGAATATAGTCCTATCATTGAACTCTTAACTAAGGCCATTTCTCTTGACATTTGTGCATTGATTGTTAACCTAGATTCTCAGCTTGTTGTTCTTCAACTTAATGGGCATTATTCTGTTAGAAATCCTCAAATATTAAGGTTGTATACGTGTTCATTTACTGGAAAGACATTTTGATTACATCACATATCAACATATTCCTAGACGAATGAATGCATTAACTGATACAGTAGCCAATATTGTATCAGATAGACATTTGCATAATTTGTAAAAACATCATCATTGCATGGTAAGATTCATATAGGAAAGTAGGTGTACATATATAGATATCGAGTGTTTGCATCCACGTGCATCATAAGTTTAAAAAATATGTATGTTTTGGTTAGATCCTGAGACATCATGTCTCTCAAAAAATATGCATAAATAAAAGCGTAGGTGTCTGGTTGTCATGATGCTCATGGTAGCATGTCACTGCCCACACAAGTCGCCTCAATAAGCAGTGAACAAAGTTTGACACCCCTGCAGTGTGCCTCTGGTATGTGCGAGGAACATCATCTAATCTCGCATAGTCTAGGATTCTACTTGCGAGTCCCTCCAAGTTGCATACGATTTCCTCCTCCTTGCTTCCCTCACCATGAGGGGCCACATCAAAATCACGAGGAATTCACCGTGCTATTAGAGACATTTTTGCAGGTCTTTCTGGGCCGACATCTATAAATACATGGATTAACATCAGAACATATATAATAAAAAAAATCATAATACTCATCAAAATAAAAAATGAGCCTTACCCAATGCTTCATCCCAATCCTCTCCTGCTGGGAGTGGGAGATCTGCATCACTGGTAAATTTTGCGCCAGAATAGGACCAGTCCTCCACGACAACCAATTGTTAGCAGATCCACTCAAAGAACTCTGTTCTCTAGGACATCTGTTGACCGCCCCCCGATCTTGGCATCAAAGCTTCCCAATGAACCATCCGTGGCTCTTGGGCTGGTGGTGTAGGAACCATCACTTCCTGACGTTGGAAAATTGGTAACCATTTCAAAATGGACCCATATCCAAACTGTTTCAGCTTTCCATTCTTGCATTTTGTCAACTGGCGTTTCATATTGATCATTACCGCCTCTGCCCAATTGTAGAGAGTTGATGCCATGCAATCTAATACAAGAAGTAATTGTGTTTTGTGGCCTCATGCGGAGCTTGAGTTCCAGAAGCTCGCATGATGGTGTGCATGTCACTAATTTTAGTGCCAAATCGGGAATGGTTTGGATATCCACCTTCCCACTTTTGGATCCTTTCCTTGCCCCTTGGCACACTCCATCAATGACCATGCTCATGTTTTCCATTGTGGGCCGGGTACCTGTCAGGATTGGTACTGCCCCCCTCCGTGACAATCCAATTATGAAGAAAATGTTTGAGACCTCAATTTCTAGTTCCTTATCATGAATTATGAATATTTCCCGATCAATGTCCCATGCACTGATCAAGTACTGTAATAGCTTCGGTTGAGCTCGGAGACATGGTGCAATGAATAATTTTTGAAGCCCATAGTCCTTTAGAACGTCCATGCATCTTACATTGCCCAAGGCTAGCTCATCTTCTTCAATATGTTCTCTTTCCTTCCATTCAATCACCATTTTTCTCTTTCACACCTGCAAAAACATCAATGGAGTCATCATTAGTCAAATCATTTTCTATTTGAGTGTTTAAAAGGGGCTAATTGTTTGAATTTACAAGCTAAAATTCATGGTCATGGTTGGTGCACCCCCATTTGGATTCAAGGCAGGTTGGCGCGAGTCCGTGCTTGAAACCTGCGTCGACTGCCACGCCCTAATTCACACAAAAGCCCCTCCACATATCTAAAAATTGGGTTGCAGGCAATGAAATTTACATCAAAATGCAGGTAAGGATATGAGCTCTTACCTAGAAAAGACATATTCACGATTGGCCTTCTATATTGACCGCTTTCAGCACTGCAAAATCACAGTGAAAAAGGGTAAAAAGTGCTCACAAGAGGTAAAAGTGAAAAGTAATTTGTTTTTACAATTTTTGGCATTTTATAAACTTTTCAGAACCCTAATTAGGTTTTTGAGCATATTTTTCAATTATTTTGTTATTTTATCTCGAAAGATGGGTTTTACGTGCATTTCTTGTGCAACAAAAGGTCCTCCAACGTGACGGCGATTAAGTAACGAGTTGTATTTTATACTTTTTCGGAGGTAAAAACAGTAAAAAGTCACCCCCCTAGAGTCATATTTCAACTCTTTTATGACTCTTGAAAATTGAAAAGATTGCCGAGACTCTTGTCATTTTGAACTTGTTAAAGGCTATGAAATGATATCTACCCAGTATACATTTACCCCTTTTTCGAGCTGGGATAGATTATTTACGAAAAAGGAATACCTTAGCCTATCACAACTAAGAGGTTCTCTCAGACATAGCTTTCTACCTTTTTGGATCTGTGAGACTACCTACGAAAAGGGACCTGCTGGAGTTTTCTTTTCTGTTTTTTTTCAAACTCTCTAAACATGAAAAGATGCCAAGTTCTTCCTTTGTCAGACTCGTTAAAACCTAAATGACATTGAAAACCGTCACCATGACATAACAGAGTTCCTACTTCCTAGGGCTCGTAAAATTTACTAGGATTGATTTGTCTGAAGGAAAAACTTATATGACAAGAACATGTTATCCCCTTCAAGCTTGTTTCCAAAAATAATTGGGGTACTCGCCCGCAATGGTGGGGGAAAATGGAACTAGTTCTCAGTCGTTTCGGTAGCATGTCGCTCTTGAACATGAGACTCATCTGCATTCGTGTCGGGTTGGGGACATCCCATTTCGTCATTTTTTGCCTCCATGGGATTGGGTAATATATTTTGGCCTCTCATCTGCTCTTTTCCGCGTCATCATGACCTCAGATCCCTTGATGTCAAATACTGCTAAATTCCGGAATCGTGTCGCTGATATGTTCAAGAGAAGTTTCCTTTGCTGTTTTCAGCCTCTGATCCTCTGTTTGGTCCTGAATCACTATCATGTTATTCCTCTATCTTGTGTTGATTATGTGGGAAACCTTATGGCCCTCCTTCGACTAGGTCACTTCCTATCGACTTCAGCTCATTATCCAGGAAGATGATCTAGAGACTCCCTTCTGGTACCTTGGAGCTTGCATGCCTCAATGGCAAGTTCTTCACATTCAACGACAGGTTCACATCATTGGCCTTCGATCGAGTGATTCCGCGGGTGTTCAACGCCATCTCACTGTTCACATTCCGTGGATTGTACTAGTCGTACCTTGAGAACCATTTTCATTATTGGTGGTTTCTCTCTCGCCTGTTAACAACTTTCATCATTGGATGGTAATTAGGTGACTTTCTTGCATGTTCAAATTCATCTCACTCATTCGCATGCTTGATTTTGTACTTGTTCGGGTCGATATGGAGCGCAAGACCCTGAGTTTTGTTTGATAAAATCCAGGTTGCAAGATCATTTTGTTTTATCATGACTATATGCATGACTCTTTTGATTGGATGGCTGCGACTATACCTAAGTCTATTTATTGATCCTTCTTGCTGGATGGCTGCATCCATACCTCAGATCGTGTTTTTATATGTACTCTATTATGGATAGTTGCGCCCAATACCACATGTTTATGTATCAGAGATATCAATTGTACTTGTACTTGCAGGTCTTCTAACGACGGTGTTTGGTTTGAACACGTTCTCGTAAAGCATTTCACCCCTCCCTCTTTCTCGTACCTCGTACTTTAAGGGGCATCTGTTACATAACATTTTGTCACCGTCCCTACAATCCCCATCCCAAACATTAGAGGACCATTTTAGTGACTTCTGTGTATTTTCATACCTTGCAAAAGTGTCATTGCATCCCTTGCCATGAGAAGAACATTTCCTCTGTTGAATATTCTTGGAGCGGGCTCTCAAAAACATCTGATTTTGGGTCGGTGCTGGTAGGTAGTTATGGCCTTGCACCCATACATAAATTAGCACTGGGCCTCGCACCCATTAGCACTCTATCTCAATGGACTGCCCGCGTCGAGCTATTTTTGTAATTTTATTAAAATTAGAAGCAAAGTTTCCATTCCCAACCACTTCGTGAGCAGAGTCAACATGGTTTGTTTGACTGAATAACATCGAAGGCCTTTTTTTGGCTTCTTGTTTCCTACATTTTAGCAACTCCCCAAAGGATAAGGTATCCCTTCCACCTTATGAGGGATCCCAAACCACCTCCTCCTCTCCTATGAATACATCCTTCTCACATAGTTACAGCTATTTGAACAGTCCTTAATATAGCTGGTGTGAGATAGAGCAGAGAGGAATCCATTGTCAAGAGAGAGTCTAGGCCTATTGCCTCGCCAAGTCCAATTCCCCGACGAATGCTTGAGGCACGTTTGACTAGACCCATCAAAGGAGGCTGGAACTTCAAGGCTCTTTTGGTTGTAAACTTCTTCTCTCTGCTTATTAATACATGACTGATGTTTTGGTTCCCGTTTTGCATTTGATATGTTTAATCTTTTGCAATGCGTTTAATTCTCCTTGACCAATTAAATTGTTATGAATGCAAGAATGTTTTCGTATTTTGTTATTGTTCTCTGATCCTTGTGCAGGCACTCGAGTATCACCGTTGAAGGACTGTGACGTGTAAAGACGAATATCAGGATACTGCTACCACAGCTACGACAACTGCGTTGGAACAAAGGTAGGTCATATATCCCAACTCAGTTTCATTCATAAACTAGGAATTCAAAGAATCAACATTTTCCCTTGCTGCTAGACCCACCCTAGGGCTAGAGGGATCGCCTTTGTCCGTAGAGGGGATTTACCTGCACAACACCTTTACACAAATATGATTGAACACTCACCAGGGACACCCCCCGTTATTTTCGAAGGCACATGTGCAACCCTAGAAGGCACATGTGCAACCCTATCTCTCTTACTAACAGTTAATGTCAAGGGAAATCTATAAGAATACATGGAAACGAGGCCGATATTCCGAATGGGGATCCTACTCAAAATAGTAGGAGGTCTAATTGGGAATTCACATTGGGTAGACCCCTTGGTTGACGGATTTACAACACCATCAACACTTCCATAAATGTATGGAAGTTTTTAGAATTCATTTATGGTATTTTTCCAAGAGTTTCAAGGCTTGTCATAATTTCTCATTAATAAAAATAATAAAATAAACTTTATCATTCAGATTTTACCCTACTTTCCCCCAACTATTACTAAAGTATCATTCAGTAAAAACAAATAACTTATAGTAACGACAATATTTAAACTATGGGGGTGTTACATCTCTCCCCCCTTGTGCGAAACATTGCCCCAGGTGTTCATCCTTTTCCTTTGGAAAATTTCAGAGTATGCTTGTTGCATAAAGCCTTCATCCTCCTAGGTGGCCTCCTCTAGGTTAAAGTGTCTCCACTGCACTTTAGCCTGGGTGATAGCTCACCTCGATAATATTATTTCTCTTTGATCAAGAATACACAGAGGCTCTAATAGGAATTATCCATCCGGTTCAACCTGTCACACAGTCATGATATTGTTGTCAGTTTTTTTTATTTTTTTCTCATAACTGATTTAAACATACATATTTAACATATATTTAATTTCCTATATTACCTGTACATCTTTCCAATTAATCACATGCCTAGAATCATACACATATTTCCTTAATAACAAAATGTGAAACACATTGTGAACCTATATATGGCTTGGTAATGCAAGATGGTACGCTATGGGTCCCACTCTTTCCAAAATTTGGAAGGGTCCACAATATCGAGGTGCTAATTTGGCATATCCACCCCACCTTAAAGTGCTTCTCTTGGGTTTTATTCGTACATAAACATGTTATCCTACCTGAAATTATTCGTAAGTCCTTTTCTTATCTACATATGATTTTTGTCGATATTGGGTATATTTTAAATTCCGTCGAACTCTTTTCACTATCCGCTCCATTTTTGCTAACATATCAGGCCCTAGGATTAATTTATCCTCTAGGTTGCTCTAGTTTGTAGGTGTTCTACACATTTTTCCATACAACACTTTGTAAGGACTCTTTTTCAAGGATTCATCATAACTATTATTATAGGCGAATTCCACTAAGTGAAGGAATTCCTCCCACTTGGTGGGTTGTTGCATTACATACATTCTTAGCATGTCTTCTAGGATCTGGTTCACTCATTCAATTTTCCCATCAATTTGTGGATGGTATGCAATACTGAACTGAATTTATGTCCCCAACCCAGTAAAGAGGGCCTTCCAAAATGCAAATATGAATTTGACATATCTATTAGAGATTACTACCTTCGGCATACCATGTAACTGGAAGATCTCTTTCATAAATATATCCACAATTTCCATAGTTTTGTAAGTGGATTTAAGAAGAATGAAATGGGTTGTTTTGATTAACTTGTCCACCACTACCATGGTAAAATCATTTTTTTTTTGGATTTAGGAAAGCCTGAGATAAAATGTAAGGTAGTCATCTCCCATTTTGACTTAGGAATAGGGAGCAAATAGAGGAGACTAGCAGGGTGATGGTTTTATCCTTAAATTGCTGACACTCCAAACATTTGGCTAGGTACTCAAAAATTTCCTTCCTCATACCTGGCCAAAAATAGTCTTTCTTAATTTCAGAAAATAATTTTCTGATATCCAGGATGGGTAGTGTAAGGATTTCGATGAAACTCATCCAACAAGAATTTTTTAATTGATAACTGATTAGGAACATATATTATTCCTCTGAAATTCAAAAAATTATTATAGTTTGTTCCGTACTCTGAGGTTTTTCCAGAATCTTGTGCTTATTTAACTTGTTGCCACATGAATTCATACTGTGGATCTTTGAGAGAAATTTCCTTAATCTTATTAGAAATATCAATTTCCACTTGACTATATGAAATTTCGTATATATGGTGAAATTTCCTACTTAACGCATCAGCCACATGCTTTTATTTCCCCTTTAAGTGTCTAATTTTGAATTCAAATTCGCTTAGGAATGTGGTCCACCTAGCTTGGTGAGCATTCAAATTAGGTTGTTTAAAGAAAATGGTTAAACCATTGTGACATTTCAACAAGAGGAATATTTTCCTAACAAAGAATGCCACCACATTTTCAACGCATGAACAATTGTTGTTAGTTCCAAATCGTAGGCATAATATTTATGCCCATGTTCCTTTAGTTTACGGGATTCGTAAGCTATAATTTTATCCTCTTGCATTAAAACTCCCCCAACACCTTCCTTACAAACATTTGTGTAGACAATGATTTTGTTTTGGATATGTTATTTTAAGCATAGGGGTTGTTGTTCGTAAATGTTTCAAAATTGTGTTCACAATCTGTCATCCACTTAAATGCTCTTCATTTTTTTTGCAACGAAGTCATAGGGTAAGAAATTCTTGAAAACCCCTCTATCGACAAAAATACTTGGCCAACCCCATAAAGGATAGAATGCCTGCCACATTTTTGGGGACAGGCCATTCCATGATGGTTTTAATTTTCACTGGGTCCACAACTATACCTTCATATGAGATTACATGTACCAAGTATTGAATTTGATCCTGATAAAATCACATTTGCTAAATTTAACATAAATTTGATTCTCTCTTAAAGTTTGTAATACTATCTGAAGATGTTCCTTATGTTCCTCTAATCTCTTTGATATATAAGAATATTGTCAATAAAAATCAAGACAAGTTTTTCCAAATAAGGATGGAAGATATCATTCATTAGACTCATAAAATTTGTTGGGGCATTAGTGAGCCCAAATACCAATAAAACAATTCATAATGACTGTACCAAGTCCTGAATGTTGTCTTGCAAATGTACTGCTCTTTTATTCTGATTTGGTGATAACCCAAATGTAGGTCAATTTTAGAGAATACCAAAGCACCCTCATGAAAAACACTAGGGCTGCCCAAGGTGACACAATTGGGAAAATTTTCCCCTTATCAAGCAGCTCTTGCAGCTGGATCTTAAGATCGGTTAATTCGGGTATACTCATTCGGTAAGGGTCTTAGAATACCAGGGGTTATCCTGGAATTAGCTCTATGGTAAAGTCAATTTCTCTTTTTGGAGGTAGCCCCGAAATATCTTATCGGAAAACATCCACAAAGTCTTGAATAACTGGTATCTTCTCCAAGGTATCTATCTTATCCTTATAATTGGTGTAGTCTACCTACAAAACATCTATTCAACAACCTTTTTGGATGCATTTACTTAGTGGATTAGCTGTGATAGGCCGTAACTTAATGACCCTCTTAATACCTTGAATCTCTTGTCTAACACCTTCGTCAGTGAAGAAAATAATGGTCTTGCCCTTATAGTTCACTAAGGACCAATGCCCTTCTAACCAATCCATACCTACGAGCACATCATAAGATCCTAAAGGAAATATATGTTAGTTTAATTTAATCTTTTCCCTCCTATCTCAATAGGACAACCTTCCACCTTGGCGATCACCTTCCTTTTTTCTCCAATGGCCAGTTGGACCAGCCACAAATTTTTAAACTTAACACTTTGTAAGTGACACAATTCAACTATATTTGGACTGCCATAACTTAGACTCACACCCGGGTCTATTAAAATAGAGACAAAATGGTTAGCCAAAGTACCTTCAAATTCTACCATTACATGTTGATATTCAGTTTGATGATCTTTTAGAGCAGCATTAATCCTCGACATAGTTCTTGCTACCTCTCCTACCATAGATGCTTCTTGAACATTGGAAGCTGACGTAGTTATAGTACGGTGAGGATAATTTTTATAATAGCGAGGCTCCCACAACCCCAACATTGCAAGGGTGGTTTTTGAGACTGACCAATTTCTAGTTTAATTGATGCTTCAACTTGTCGAATCTCATTTTGTACTCTGGGCTTTGACTGATTCCGTCCTAGAGGTCCAATTGATTGTTTCCTATGTGCAACCTTGTCCCCTGCAGGTTTAACACTCATATTAGTTTGGAAGTTCTTTTTCCCCTTTTTAATTGGCCATCCCTTGCCCCCTTCCCCTTTCTGCTTCATCTACCAATTGTAGATTCGGGATTTTCAAATGGCCTTGTCCATCATTTTTTGGATTATCAAATTCCAACCTCTCCTTCATGAAGTTTGGTAAGCAATTGATAAATCATTGTACCTTGGATTTTTCCTCCCAAATATAGGGTACATATCTTAACATCGAGGTAAATTTGGTTACGAATTCATCCATAAAATGGTGTCCCAATCTTAAATCATGGAATTCCTTCACCTTCTCACCGTAAAAATTTTCTGTTAAATATTTATCTTTGAAGTGTTTATGGAAACTTTCCTAAGTCACCTTGTGCTTGTTAATGCCTCGTACTATTTTAATTTCCTCCCACCATAAAGTGGATTTACCCTGTAGTTGATAGATCACTAATTTGGCCTTCAATTTATCATCATATTTGTAGATCTGAAAATATTTTTTCATATTGATTAACCAAGTCCTCCATTTTCCCATCAAACGTTGGAGGTTTAGTTTTCTTGAATTCTCCCTGCAGTTCAAGTTTTTGCCTCTTAGTTCCTCTACCACTCAAGGCATTTTCAGATTCCTTCTTGTTGTCAATTATACCTCCCTCAACTTTTAGGTTGTCCTCTCTTAGCCGATGCATCTTAGCTCTATTTCTATCTTCTGAAATGGAGTTTTGGTTTCTTTGATTTTGTCTATCATAAAGACTCTTCATGGTTTTCTCCTACTCCAATCTCAATCTTTCATTATCAGCCTGTAAGTTTGTCATCTTTTCTCATAAATGTTGCACAATTTCTAATATTAACTCATTTGTGTTGTGAGTTTCACTTCCCAATTAGACCCACATCTCTGGATTGTTATATATGTGAGGTACAAATCCAGTTCATACATGTGGCCTTCCAGGTGGAGTGCTTCCAGATCCTCTCCTCATACTTCTTTCATTGTGCAACATTAATACTTTTTGTTATTACACAATTTCCCAAACAGACCACAGTGTTGCATCCTGACTCTGATAACACTTGTAACATGTATAAACACCACAAAAAAAAGTTACTTGCCTTGACTAATCAACACCTCGGTAATTACTAAGCATCATTATGAGATATATTTTCTGCATCATGATAATCCAAGTATAAGGTCTTTTGTTAGCATAAACAAAACTTGTTTCAAAAACCCTTTGCAATGTTTAAAGAAAGTTTGAATAAATCTGATCTTGGATTGTATGATAATGTTAAGGTTTAATTTCACCTGCTCCTATAATTTAATTGCTTCACATATATTTTACTAAACAACCTTACCAATGCTTCTTGAATCACCCCATCACCCCATTAATGACATGCCTGGTTATTGTGACACTTAGATCCATCTTGGTTGTCAATTTCACACCGCCTAATCCGACGATGTAGACTGTTTGGGAGTAGTTAGGGTACCTACTCCTGCCCCAATCTCGATGTTCAATCGATCATTCTGCCATCTCTTCGTCGTAAATTCCATTTGCAACTTGCTCCATGAACTAAGGTTTTTACTACAACCAGGTACCACTAACTTTCATTTCCTTCCCCATGAATGTTCATGCTTCTTAATGATTGTAATATAAGCAGCCCATCGGCAACTCGTTTTATCAATGGTGAAGACCTTAAAATGAGGCACCCGAAAGGTGGTTACATATTTTGTTAGACAAGACAAAGTATTCTAGTAGTCGTTGTGTGAAATAAATTTTAACACAATATCCTATAGCGAAACACAATTCCCAACATTACTCCTTTTTTTACATTCACTGTTCTTATTACGGTTACAATAATACTTTACACAATTACAACAAAAGAACAATTACCATATTTCCTAGCATACATATCATTCTAAAGAGATTAAAAGAAATACTTATATGTACCCAACTTGACTTTCCCAAAAAATCAACAAGGAAAAGACCACTCCTCCCTTCTAACAAGAATGACAATCACGTCTAGTTCTCCCCCCAAGATCTTAAATTTCTAGAATAGTTAATTCAGCGGCAAAGACCCCTTGTTGGGTCAGTTTACATACATCAAGGTTTAATCCAACCTAAGACTCACAAACCTCCGATTGTATCAGAGTTTTCCACTGGCCCTAGTCGACCCCTTGTTGGGTCAGTTTACAAACATCAAGGTTTAATCCATCGAAAGACTCACAAACCTTTGCCTGTATCAGAGTTTTCCACTAGCCCTAGTCGAGCTCGGGAAATACTCTTCAGGTAGCATCTTGCCATTCCTTCACAACGTCTTGTTCAAGTGATTTTTCTCTCTAGATGTTTTCCCTTCTTCTTTGGTAGCCAAAAGATATTTTTATCTCTAAGGAAGAGAGAGAGAGAGAGTTAACTGCCATAACTCTATGAAAGTTTTTAAAATTCGTTTATAGTATTTTTCCAGGAGTTTCAAGACTTGTCACAATTTCTCATTAATGGAAATAATAAAATAAACTTTATCATTTAGAGTTTACCAGACTTGCCACCAAGTCTTACTTTCCAAAGTCTCAAGTGATAGTAACAACATATTCTAAAATATTCCATGGAAGTGCACCTAATAATTATTGATAATTAAATTAAAACTTTGGAAACCTTATTCCAAAATAGATATGTTTATTGACATAATTACATAATTTCTTCTTAAAAAATGTAATAATATGCATATCACATTATAAGAAATTTAAATAATGGTGATTCATATTCATGCCCATGATATTTCAAAATTTCATGTTTAAATTTAGTTAAGAACCATAAAATGACTTAATACTTATACTAAACTAACTTTTTAAGAGCTTTCTCTCATTCATTTTCTCTTACTCTATACAAAATTTATGTTATACAAGTTACATTGAAAAATTAAAAGGAAAACAATAAAAATTAGAAAACATATCAAAGAAAGATGCCCAAAACAAGCATATGTATGTAGTTATAAGTATTATGAGAGTTTTAATATAAATAAAAAATTATGTTTATATATAAAGATGTAAAATATATATAAAATATAAATAGTAGATATAAATTATAATTTCATCTTTTCATATAAATAAAATTAAAATAGTGATATTCATATTTGTAATCATGATATTTTATAACTTCATATTTTAATTTAGTTAATAAACATATACAAATTTAAAATACTATGGAGATGTGTATGCAATAATATGTATTATTAAAAATGTGAAATTTTATAAATATAAATAATATTATAATTAATTAATATAGATTTATTTTAACTGTGATAAAAGTATCAATAGGATTAAATTTCTCTAACTAAAGTTTTTTTCTCAAAACTTTGTTAAAAAAATTTGTGCACATTGAAAATTTTCTCTAATAAATCTATATTAATTTTATAATTATATTTTCAAAATAACACATATAAAGTTAAATTTTAAAATAAAATTTAAAATCCAACATAATGTTTTTAGAAAACAATATAAATCTCTATTTTCATATATGTATATATATTAAAATAAATATATAAATAAACTATATTTTCATTTATATTAAAAAATTCCAAAATATAAATTTCAATAACATTCCAAACTATAAAATTTCAATTGTATAGACTTCACATCTGGGCAAAGATATTTTCTGCATTTCCAATTAAAAACGTATTTTCCTATTTTAACACAATTTTGAAATATTTGAAACCGTTTCAAGTTTTCAGCTGGACATATTACGATCAACTCTAAACGCCTCCGGTGTAAAATCACAAAACCGCTACCGCTCATTTAAGCTATAAAAAAGCAAAACCACTACCACACATTTAAGCTATAAAAAAACAAATCTGTGTAGATTGCTATGAATTTTGTATACCGCCAGTTTAAACCATAAAAAAGCACAAAACTGATTAGATTGCTTTGAATTTTGTAAACCGCCTAACTATTTTTGAAACATTCAGAATGCAATTCAATGACGGTGGATTTGAAGATGAAACAAAAATTTTAAAGGTTGATTTCGTAAAAAAGCGGATATGAGAAAGAATTAAAACTTGGAATGAGGTTGTGACCGTTTGAAAGTAGTGGGTATAAACCAATTTTGGAGAGGAAACATTGCTATTCATAACAATTTCATCTTATCTTCTTCTGCATTCTTCTGTATTCTGCAATAGTTTGGCTTCTTTTTCTTGTTTGTTTGTCAATAGCATGGCCATGCATCATTATTTTATCAATGCATTTTCTTTTTATCTTTTATGAGTTGATCTGTTATTCTTGATGTATGTTATTTTTTTGGGGTTGGGGTATGTGTCTGCATTGTTGTGGCCGATTTTATTTTGTTGTGCGATGCAGAGAAGAAGATAAATAGATGGGATAGAAACCCAAGATTTCTGATATTCTTGGAAGCATAATGACTGAATGTAGAAGTAGGTATGTTTATTTTTGGTTTATGTATTTTCTTATGAGATGGATATTTACAGAGTAACAAGTTACCTGCACACAGCCCAGAGGGTTTTTCTGTGGTCTTGATTTTGGGAGAATTTAACTGCTTTTATTATTTCCATTACAGGTAATTTACAGAGCATTGAAAATCTGGGACAAAGTTAATTGGCATTTCAACGAAGAGAGCCATTCAAGGGATTCTGAAGTCACGCATTTCTTTTGGTAGGTCGCTTGCCTATCTGACGTTTGGCCCCGTCAATTTTTGAGGGTTTTATATATTGAAATCGATTTTGACTGTCTCCGGTCACTGGTTCGATTTTTAATAATTTTTCTAGTTCATCTCAATCTGTTCAGCGTTCTCTGTTCTTTCTAAGAGAGTGTGAGCTCAATCTTTTAGGGGTCCCTTTCTCGCCATCTTTAGTACCTTCTCCTGACCTTTGATCTGTCTGACGTGCTGTTTCGTGGGTTTGCCGTTTAGGTGAAGATTAAAGAAATTAGAGACAGAAAACATACGTGAGCGCAGTACGGACACAGTCTGTCAATTCTGCCATTTCTATGCGCATGTATGGACACAGTCTCTCAATTCTGCCATTTCTATTTCTTCCGAAGGTTTTCTCCGCCAAAATTAATATGACGCCCCAATTTCGACCACAGGTACGGACACAGCGTCTCTCAATTCTGCCATTTCCATATCTATAAAAGTGCTTCTCTCTCAAAATTAAAATGACGCTCCAAGTTCATTTTATAGCTCGCATTTAGAGGATTGAAACAAAAGGAAAATAGCAGGTAACCGATATATTGTATTTTTACTGCCATTTATATATTTATAAAAGTTCTTCCATGTCAAAATTAAAATGACGCTCCAAATTCATTTTATAACTCAAATTTAGAGGATTGAAAAGGGAACCGATATATATTGTTATGTTTACAGTTGTTTAGAGCTAACTTAGTGATTAGGGCTGGACCGTATCGATAGCGCCAACCGTACATGTTAAATAGTTGTTCCGGTAATACAGTGACATGTGGTTTAACAGTGAGTTTCGTTGGGTGAAACTCATGAGACTCATGAGACGGAGGTTCAAATTTCATTTTATGCTCTTCAAAACAGGTGTAGAGAGGCAGAGCTGTGGGACTGGAAAACCACCCTAACTCTTTTTGGGCTTCTAGTGATTCTGGTGATTCTTTACTGTTGTGAACTATGGGCCAGCAGCACAACCAAGATGCAGTGGAAACAAATTGAGAAAATTCAGAAACGTTTGATTACAAACAAATTCAAAATTAAAAGTGCAGTTCCTTATGCTATCCTGTTAAGTGAAACAGGGGCTGCTCCTATTGAAGCAATTGCTATGGTGCGAGTCATAAGGTATTTGAAAAAATTTGAGCAAATGGAAGAGGATAGATGGCCTAAGGTTGTGTTTAGTGACAGATTGTGTAAAAGACAGAAGACTTGGATGCGGCAAAATAACAAATGGTTTAGTAAATGGGGTATTTGCTTGAGCATGTGTCCTACAAACAGTAAAGAGATAAAAACTTTGTTATGGATAAATTCCATAAACATACTTGGAAGAAAGAGCTAGAGAGAAAGAAGAAGTACTACATAGAAGAGTTTAACCCCACACATAACCATCAACAAAAGGCATACATAGGGGCTGATATTTCTTGGAGATCTAAAATTCTTATTGCTCAATTAAGGACTAATTCTCATCAACTCCGTTGTGAAACAGGGCGCTGGAAAAGGCCAAAAGAAACGTGGGAAGAAAGAGTATGTATTTTTTGCTCCTCCGGAAAAGTGGAAACAGAAAAACATTTCATTCTAGAATGTGAGGCCTTCAAAGACACCAGAGAAAACTATGCAGGTATTCTAGCAGCGAATTCTTGGGATAATCTATTCAGCGAAGAGTTTTTCGATAAGCTGGGAGTGCTCATTGTAAAACTTCACAGGAAAAGGGCCGAATACAAGACTCAGATAGAGAAGCAATCTGTCCCATAGGCTATTTTTAGCCTCGTGGACATTAAAAATTCTTTCTTTCTTTCTTTCTTTCTTGAGTATATGGCTTGTTGTGTCTTGGCTAGAAGAGTAGGCCACCCTATACTGGACGTCTCGCCTCTTGTTGAGGCATAAGACATAGCCTAGGTTTATAGTGGCAGCCAGTAAGATTTGATCCTGAACCTTGTTCGGAAAACTCTCACCAATCACTAATTATCCTAGATTTAAAAAAAAAAATAGTTGTTCTGGTAAATCTCCTGTGCCTTAAATTCAAGTTTCATTTGGCAATATTGACATAAATTGTGGATACTTTACATGAGCCGTTAAATAATTTATAAATAGATTAAATTAAATTTGTAAATGAGGAAAATATCCTAAATCCCATGTCCACTGTTGAAATTTGTAAATAAGAAAATAGTCCCACAGTTAGGTTATTTAAAATAAATGAATTTTGGGTATTTTGGGAAAAATATATTACAGTTTATTTTTTTTTGAAAAAAATTAATTCTGAAGAAAATATATATATATATATATATGAAATTTTTATGTATAAATTAAAAAAACTGATATTGTTAGCTCTAGATTATTATATATATATATAATTTTTTATTGAAAGAATTGTTAGCTCTAGATTATTATATATATATATATATATAATTTTTTGATTGAAAGAATAATTTTACTTGAATTCGTAAGACATGAGGTTCATTCCTCGGTCAGAACAAAACTAATATGACCCACCAATTTCATTTTTGAATCTTGAAAAGGAACATTAGCACGTAACCGATATTATTGTTAAGTGATTAGAGCTGGCCCGTATTAATGGCGCCCACAGTAGATATTAATGCCGGCTTACTTTCTATACCTCTCATGCGCTTTAAGTTCACGTTTCATTTGGCAAGTTTGAGATGAAATATGGTTAGTGGTTAAATAATTTAAAAATTGAATTAATTAGATTTACAAAGATATTTATTTATTTATATATAAATTAAAGAAATCTATTTATTATTCGTAGTTAGGTTATTTAAAAATTAATTACATGTTTTTATTTTAATGAAAAAATATTCAAAAATGAATTATTTTTAAACTAAGGAAACTCTATTTTTGGAAAAATTATTCAAAAATAAATTATTTTTAAACTAAGGAAACTCTTTTATTATACTTAATAAGATTATTTAAGAATAAATTAATGCTTAAAAAATATATATATTAAAATATTTCTAGTTTTTAACTATGGAAAATTGATCATAAAATAAATTTTTATTTTTAAATTAAGAAAATGATTTTTTTTAATTGAAAATTGATCAATCCAACAAACAAATATGAATACTTATTACCTGGCACACAGGAACGAAGTAGCTCGACCAAATCAATAAGTACTGGGCGCCCGGTTGGTCATTCTTTATATATGTAATTACATTTATGGTTATATCCCTATTCCAATTTATGATTATGGTTATGAATCTTATAGATATTATACTGAGGATATATACTCCGTATAAATTTTTATTTATAAATTAAGAAACTTTTTGTTTATTTATTTTCTATAATAATTATTTAAAAATAAATTAAAATTTAAAAAAATATATATATATTTTTGATGGGGAAAATTATATATATATATATATTCTTATTTTATAACCAATTTTAAATTAATACAAGTTTACTCTAAAATCAATTTGTAAATAATTTTTTTTTAAATCATAAAATTAAATTTACATGTTAAAAGATATATAATATTTTTTTTTGACTATTATAAGACTACTATAAAATCAGTCTAAGGGGTTAGTTCAATAGATTGTCAATGTTGTTGGGCATTTGGCTAATTCTGTGTTAGTAGGTGTTCCGTTTGAATGTTTTGGGTATGGTATACTAGACTATGTTGAATGTTAGGAAGCATTCTTTGGTTCCTAATGAAGTATTTTTTAGAAAAAAATGTCACTATAAAGACACATCAGAATTTGTAAATGGAAAGACAAATAATATATTGATTTGTGATCTCTTAAGCTAGTATTTAGTGAAAGCATGCATATGAATTTAGGTTCACTATGAGTCATTTTATATGTAGCAAGATGCTAATAAAGCGTACATATTCTATATTTAATAAAATTTAGGGTACTAATGCTATATATATATATATATAAGTTGAACACCTAATCAACTTTGACATGGGAAGTAGTTTGACCTTTGTCTACAATCATATTTGGCTCATTTGTGAAATCACATAACTTTCAAAAGGCAAACGTGTACTTGAGGAATCAAATCTTTGTATATGAAATATTGCCAACCATACAACCTACAATTATAAACTAAACTTAATAAGTAAAATCATGACTTAGTACATTAATGAAACTTAATCTTGACATATAAAATTGATTTCCTTATTAAGTTAATTCATTTTCATAAATGGATATATCATCATTAAATTATACATAGACATATATGGTCTACATGGTTTTATTTATTTATTAGAAAAAAAAATAATTTCATTTATAGAAATATATTCTTCATATACACATCCATGTGTATTAGAAAAAACCCCAAAAAAACCACCTTGAGAGCTCATGAGTACAAAGAGTTCTTGAGCATATATAGTCTTGTTTAACATTATAGTTATTAAAATACTATCAACTTACAAAACAAGAAGTATAATGTTTTTAGTTTAGTAATTTTAGAAAATTTTGTAAACACCATGATTTAATCATATTTGGCTCACTTGTAAAATCACATGACCTTTAAGAGGCCAACATGTAGTTGAGGGAATCAAACTTTTGTATATGAGATATTGCAAGCCATACAACCTACAGTTATAACCTAAACTTAATAAATAAAATCTTGAGTTAGTACATTAATGAAACTTAATCTTGACATATAAAAGTGACTTCCTTATTAAGTTAATTCATTTTCATAAATAGATATATCATCATTAAATTCTACAAAGACATATATAGTCTACATGGTTTTTTATTTTATTTTATTTATTTATTTGAAAAAAATAATTTCATTTATAGAGATCTATTCTTCATATACACATCATATGTGTATTAGAAAAAACCCAAAAAAACCACCTTTAGAGCTCATGATTACAAAAAGCTCTTGTAACATATATAATCTAGTTTAACATTAAATAGTTACTAAAATACTATCAATTTACAAAACACAAAGTATAATGGTTTTAATTTAGTAATTTTAGACAATTTTGTAAACACCATGATTTAATCACATATTTTAAATTTCATAACAACAAATAACCATACACTATATAAGAGATTAAACTTAACATAGGTGAAGTCTACTGCTTAAAGTTTTGTTTTAGTTGTAGAGACCCATGTTCAAATCCCATATAGGCATAACTAAAATGTAATTTGTATTGTTGATGTTGATGGTGAAGTTAAATTTAAGTGGAAATTTACTAGGCATTTTCTTTAGTTTTCAAAGATTAAAGTCATGGTAAATTACATTTTACAAATGTTCAAGACTTTGTAAAGTTAGTGGGCATTTCCTCTTCCATTTCAAAGATGGTAGTTATGGTAAATTAGATTGGAGTCTGAATCTGGGCAAAAAAAATTTAAGAAATTTTGCAGTAATAATAGCAACAGTGTTTGAATCATATTTTTGAATCATGTTTTTGATAGTGGAAATAAGTTAACACCATCAAAAACTTGAAATGCACCCAAAATAATTTTGAAGTTTGATAACTATAACCTAGATTTACAAAAAAACTCTTTATTAAAATCTAGCTGGAATTTCCATAATTTTCAAAACCAAAAAAAAGCAAACTAAACTCATTAGACTATCTAAAAACTCAACCCATCACTTATGCTCCCACCGCAAGAACTCAACCTATCACTTATGCTCTCCTGCAATCTGTTTCTAAATAGCAGTTCCCATTTGGAGGTTGGGTTTGTGAACCAATGAAAACCCCTCACATTCCTTTCACCCCCTACCAATTCATT
Organism: Pinus albicaulis; assembly: GCA_034641835.2. Lineage (NCBI taxonomy): Eukaryota > Viridiplantae > Streptophyta > Pinopsida > Pinales > Pinaceae > Pinus > Pinus albicaulis. The sequence continues at coordinate 846,508,230 of CM076574.1, read as the reverse complement.
TCATTGAATTGTTTCGGCTATATGCTTTGCCTACTCTAATCCATCACGATGCGTCACGATGCAAACTATTATGCTCTGTTGCAACGTGCTGCAGCACATCCTTTTCTTGTTGATTACATTCTTTCCTTGCGTCGTGCGATGGTGCACCCTTGCTGCTCTTCCTCTGCTATGGTGCTACCAAACCCCACACTCCACAGTTTGCCTTCCACATTGTTCAACTATGCACTGTAACATATTCAATCACTTAGTCTCTGGCACTTGAATTTTAACTCTATGAATTTCCATTAGCTCTTAAATTTCCTTTAATCTTGGGTCATCAATATATTCTATTTCTCCTGATGCGGATGAATGTCTTGGTTGATGGGACGTCAGTCCCCGGGCGACTCCCGATGGAGCTCGCGTGGGGTGGCCATATGGCCCTCTGCAGATCCATCATCGCAGCATTAACTCGCCAGCTCGCTTAGCATTAATTCATTCTGACCGACTTCTTCATCACCCCGCTCCGCTCGACTGGTTTGTGATGGAGTTTGTCTTGGATAATTCAGATTGTTCCTGTATTGTTTGCAGTTCTCCGCCTCCCCTGTGGAGCGCCTGCCCTTCTGCGTGTGCTGAGGCGAGTGTTCGTACCCAGATAGGGCGACGCTGCTTGCTCTTTGGCTGTTTGGAGATGCTGCCCGGTCTTCACTTCACCCAGAGCGCCTTCTGCTGTTCGAATTCCAATCTGCATGCCAAGTCTGCTAACTTCTGTTGGCTCCCTTCGTTTTCTACTTGCTCTTCTTGTCTCAGGCACTTCCAGCGCACCTATGTGGACATGCCATGGCTCAGACACATGATGCGGTGTCGTCGTGGTGCACATAGAGGTCGTATAGCCCGCTCTCGACCCTCCACCAGCTCTGACATTGAGACCTCCTCTAAGGATGTTGCGTGGGGTCGCTATCTGGATACTCGTAACCAAAGGGGTCGCGCTCGCCATCCTGACAATGTCCGCTTTGCTCAGACCACCCCGCTTCCCTCTGTTGACCCTCCAAGGCATGTTTCCCCTGCCTCCCATGCAGTTGTCAGTCATTCCCTTCGCCAGTCCTCCCAGAGAGCGGAATTCCGCTTCGAATGTTCTCTCAATCAGCGCATCATTACTGCTTTTGTCATCATAACCCTGAGAGAAGAATCGCCTATCCTTCTTCCCTCCTCTGCGCCTGACCCTATTCCCTCTTCTCTCGGTCCTAATTCCGCGCCGACTAAGAACGATGCCCTGAACCCTGATGCACCCACTGATTTTGTGCAATCCGACCTGGGCAAGGAACACATGCAGGTGGACGTCACCAACAAGGACAGCGAGCCAAAGGAAGATGACGAAGACACAAGGGATGAGTACTGGTGCAGAATTGTGGAAGAACCGCCTTCCCCAGCCCATGCACAGTGAATTTCTATCCCCTCGACTTACCATGGTACAGTTGCTCAATCGCTCTGGAAGATTTTTTGATTTTCTATGTTCCTCATCAGCTGAAACAGTGGAATGCTACTATAGTATGGTTTTTTTCTGTTATGTTAAATGTTATAAACAATGGGTTGGTTTCCCTTTCAAGGGCGGCGAAACTCTCTCTAAAAGAACTGGTTTCCCACTCAGGGAAATTCAGATTTTTGTTAAGCTTGGACATCAAGCCCAGTTTTCAGGCTTCCATAGCTGAAACTGTGGCAGTTTTGTATCAATATGTTTTATAAATAGAATTAGTGTTATTTAGAAAAAAAAAAATATTTATATTCTATTTCGTAAAATAGACAGCTCATAAGAAGATTCTGTAGTGCCCAAGAGCTTTTAGACACTTTAATTGTAGCTGCATTTAAAAGCCCTCGACTTACTGGCAATCATGTATAATTCTCAACCAACCTTGATAGAGAGGGATTAACTTGATTTTTTCCAGTTGCTAAAGCAAGAACAATAGTCTTTTCTATCTGATCTTGAGTGATAGCAACATCTTGTCCACCTTTCAACTGAGGCAATGCATGTTCTGTTTTATCATTAAAAGTAAGGGTTTAGCTATTTCACTACCATTGTCATCAGATTGATGGAGTGAGTTTCGTACAAAATTCCTCATCATATTCTTGGTATGATTACACCAAATGAGTCTTTCTCGGGGAGAAAGCTGAATGTGTCTCACTTCATGATTTTTGGAGCCTATGTTAACTACTATGTCTCCAAAGAATCAAGGAATAATCTTGAGCCAACAACAGAGTTGGGGGTATTTTTGGGTTACACAAAAACTCCACATAACTATCATGTGTACTTAACTTCCCTCAGAATGACATTTGTGTGAAGGGTTGTAATTTTTATGAGGAGAAAGTGATGCGGTGCTCTCTTGAGAAGAAACTTGAGATCCCACGAGAAGAGGAGCTTTTAGATCCAAAGGAGGAGCCTCGGGAAATCGTGAAGCAACCACAAATTGAGGAGCATAAAGTGGAAACATCCACTCAAGAAGAACCATCGAGATAAGGCAGAAAAGGAACCAAGGAAGTTGATAGACAAGTGCAGGATGAGATAAAGAATGTGGGAGCTCCTTCGAATTTGTGAAGATATAGAAGTTCACCTGAGAGGTGCACTGGCTACATGGCTCTAATGACCAAGCTTATAGAGAGTGAGCCATCATATTTCGAGGATAAGTAGAGAAACCTAAATGGGTTGATAAAATGGTGGAGGAATACAAATTTATTATAAAGAAGAATGTTTGGGAAGTGGTCCCAAGACCAACACATAAATCAGTTGTGGGTTCGAGATGTATCTTCAAGGTTAAGCATGCAACAAATGGAAGCATAGAGAAATATAGGGCCATATTTGTGGCCAAAGGATTCTCTCAAGTTGAGGGAATTGACTATGAAGAAACCTTTGCTCCCGTAGCAAGGTATTTAGATCAATTGTTGCATTGGCTGCACAGATGGGGTGGAAGATCCATCATATGGATGTAAAATTATCATTTCTCAAAGGGGTTATTGAGGAGGATGTGTACATCAAGAAACCAAAAGGTTTTGAGACATTTTACTAGGAGTTTCTTGTGTGCATACTTAAGCGAGCGTTGTACAGTCTCAAACAAGCACCCTGTGCTTAGTACACCAACATCGAAAATGATCTCATTGGTTCAGGATTCACCAAAAGTGAAGCGGATGAGAACCTCTATCATATATTGGTAAAATTTAGATTGCTTATTATTGTCTTATATGTTGATGATTTGATTTTAATTGGTGATGAGCAGCTGATCATATCTTGTAAGGAGGGCCTTGCAAAGGAATTTGAAATGGACATGGGTCTCATGCACTACTTCCTCAGGTTGGAAGTGTAGAAAATCCACGTAGATTAAAACTGATAATTGTAATATGCTAAAACAATACACTTGAATCTACTCTACCAATTGCAGAATATAATTTAGATCGCGAAATCACAAAACATGAAAGAGAAATAATTTCAATCACATAGTACAGAAATATTTCCTGGGGAAAGCCTCTGCTAAAAACCATGCTATTTGTATATTGCATAAGTCAGAAAATATGAGAATATTACAATGCTTTTCTCCAAACTGAGAAACCTCTGCACTATCTCTATCTGTCTAGCTGATTCCTAGAAAATCTTGGTTCAATACTTAACCAATTTCCCCCCCTCTAAGATCTCTATTTCCTTGTGTTGTTTCCTTGGGTAATTAGGTCCTATTAATTATGGAAATATCCAATCCATACTATGAAATACATTAGAGGCCTTCCTCTGACTTCATGCACCACCTGTACAATTTGGATGATTATACAACTAATAGTACTTTTCCCTTGAACTCCAATCTCAACTGGGTCTTTCTCAGAACTAACATGCATGCGTTATTATGAGTGAGTCATCAATTATATGATTGATCACTAGATGTGGCTTAATTCCAAGTTCCACTCTTTGACCTCTCACTAGTTCCTCCATTAGTTATAACTAGTTAAACTGATTTTAACTCACATAAACTAAGTTAATTAATTACAACTCAAAATAAACTCAACCATGACTCCTATTTTCTAGGAGACACTATGCATGACTCAAGTTATACCTTGAAATTGAATTAATTGAGCCAACTAAGTAATACTAACTTAGTTAACACGTACAAGTTATCTTGTGATGTGGAATTACAATTTTATTCTAATTTAATTCAAGGGAAAATTAAATTAGAATCTTTTCTTGTTTCCATTTTCAACAAGAAGTATGGCATGTTGATGGGGAACTGTTTGTGTCTCAAGGAAAGTATGCAAATGAGATACTATAAAGATTATGCACAGAGATTTATAAACCCATGGATACACCTCTAGCGACTAATTGGAGGAAGGAGGATTCCACTTCAGATGAAGAGGTGGATGATACCATTTATCAGTAGCTAGTGGGTTCACTGATGTATCTTGTGAACATACGACGAGATATGTGATATGTAGTCAACCAAATAATCCAAGCTATGGTTAGGCCAACCAAATTATATTGGAGGGTAGCTAAGCATGTTTTACAGTACCTCAGAGGCACTACCAAGTTTGAATTATGATATAAACAAAAAAAGGGAGTGAAGGTTTGTGGCTTCACAAATGAAGATTCGATAGGGATTCCATCTTAACGAAAGATTACATCAGGTAGAATTTCCAGTGTTGGGTTTGCAGTGGTTTCCTAGTATAGCAGGAATAAAATATTTGTGGTGCTCAGCGTGACAGAAGCAGAATACATGGTTGCAATTTGAGCAACATGTGACGCGATCAGGATGAGAAAGGTACTTGTGGGAATGTTTGGTCAAATGAAGGATCCAACTGTGATCTATTGTGATAATAAGAGTTGCATCAAGCTCTCTGAGAATCCTATATTTCATGTTCGATCCAATCATATAGATATCCAATATCACCATTTACCGGATTGTGTGTAGATGCGGATAATGTTGCTACAATAGATTCAGGGAGAGGAATAAGATGCTGAGATTTTGACAAAAGCTTTTTCAAGAGGGATGTTCGAGTCCCACAGTTGCACGATATGGATGGTTGATAATCCATTTCTTGCTGAGAGGGAGTGTTGGAAAATTCAGCAGTCTCAATTTGATTTTTCCTTGGTCAAATTAAGAAAATTTGAATTTCCACATCAACAGACAACTTGGATGCAATTAACATGTTTAACATGGCTCTTGTCACTTATTTAGCTCAGTAAATTTAAGTTAGAGGAGTTAGATTTTGGTTGAGCATGTATGATTGCTACTTTGTAGCAACAAAGGTCAATTATTTCAAGGTGTTTTCAGTTAAACTAGTTCTAACTGTTGGAGGAACTAGTGGAAGGTTAGTTGTGTAGTGGGACTTTAGTATAACTTAGTGATCATGCAGTTAACTAATAAATCAACCAAAAATAGCTAGTGAATTGGAGGAAATTACTAAATAATAGGGGCCTAAGGGATAAAGCAGAGGAAGAAATTGACTAAGTCTGCCCATAAAAGAGAGAATTTATTCACTTGCAGATCAAAGAGATAAGTTATTCACTTGCAGGTTGACCTCAAATTGAGCTAGCATTTGTTATACTACTCTATTCATCAAATTAATGCAAGCAAGCAAAAGGGTTTTTAGCAGATTAATTTCCCCTAGAAAAGTACTATGTGCATGTTTATTACTTCTCATTGCATGTTTTTTTATTGGTGTTCTGAATTGTGAATTGAATTCAGTAGAGAAATAGAGTAGGTTTGTGTTTTTTCATTTAGATTAAAATTTCATGAGAAGTTACAAATCTACACCATAATTTCTACATTAAGTTCTTTTTTTTTGTAAAAATAAAGTTACCAGACACAAGCTGGATTTTAACTTGTAGCCTTTAATATACCAAAGGTAACTATATAAGCTTTTCAAACCACAATGTATTTTTCGTTTCTTGATTTCATACTTGTAAATACTATAATTTAAACTTAACCGAATCAAAATCAATGCTTAAAAAATCAAAACTTGATGTTCTGAAGCCTAACGAAGCAATGTCCCCCTTCCTCCACGAAGCAATGTCCCCCTTCCTCCACTGCCTTTAGATTGTGGCAATTGTCAAATTTTTGGTTGAGAAGAATATCTTTTGATTAATCCACTAGGAAAGAGATCGATAAGTTGAATTGTCCCCAACGTATTATGGATCATGCACAAAGATGGATCTCGAGCTAGTGGAACCGATTCAAGCAATTCAGGAGCACTTATCTACTCGCAGAAGACAACCTATTGGAAAAATAGGGTTTTCATGTAGAAATCTCCACCTAGGCTCTATAAGCCCCCCCAGAAAATATAATATTGTAAATTCTAGAAAACATATTTCTCTTACAATACTCGGTCAATGGTTGGACTGACCTCGCAAAACCGAACTCAAAATCACATTGTTTCCCCTATTTTAGGTAGTCTTCTTCACAACTTTAAACAAAACCTTCTAGGAACATGCTCAGATGTCTTCAAGAGATCGATGTGACTTTTTCTTTGTTGGATCTCAGTGATAACTTGTGGAGACCATCGAAAACACCGTGACATATACTACTTACATCAACAGTGACATGTGAAAATACCTTGGCTAAGCTTGGCATGTATTTGTTTAGGAAAAATAAATTTGTATAGACATAACTTCCAGCTAGTTGAGATCGTACACAACCATGATTGTGAGGATCTGGACGACAATGCTTTGACGATATTTAAATGGAAGAAGCTAAAGTTGGGACAAACCGGAGCTGATTTGACAGCCTCCGGCGTCCCCCTTCCGGGGAGTTTCTATTTACGGGTCTCCGCCTCTCCATGCCATTGCATCACATACTGGTTTGTATTCGTCATCGTAATGGCATCACATACTGGTTTGCATCAGTCATCATACCGAGGCAACATGGATGGGCATAGCAATACGGACAAGAAATTTGATGGCCATCGCCACCACTACGGTGTCGTGAACGCTGGGTATACAATACTATATATACAAAATACGACATTTAATGGGATGCACATTTGAATTTGAATTTTTATTTTGAATTTGAAACCCGCCCAATTTTTGGTATGAATTTGAAACTCGCCCAAACGAAATTTTAATTTCTATCATAATAACCACTCAGCCCAATGTTGATGTTAAGATACTCCATTATTCAATTGCTAAGGCGATGCCCAGAGGGCGCAACAAAAGGAAATGCGGAAAAGCAAAGGAACGAGAGAGATGGAAGTTTTTCCATTGTTGTACACAAATTTATTTTCGACAAAACCGCCGGCTCTGAGAGAAGCATATGAGAAGCCTGTCGTGACACCACCGATACTAGCAAAGCCCTCAAATTGTAAGTGACATATTTATATTTAGTTTAACCAAATTATTCTCTTTTAACCCTATAGAGTTAGGGTTAAATATTCATGCAAATGCAGAGTTGATATACCTATTTCATTATGCTCATGTATTCTTTGCAAGGTTAGTGAAAGAAAACATAGTTAAAAGGTTTGGCAATGGCGGGCGAGCCGATCCTATATGTATATGGTCAAAATTAGTTTAGTAGCATTATAGGAAATTAAATATTTTTGGTCCGAATCGCCTAATTTAAAATATAAAAGATATCCTGTGTGATTTTCTTGCTAGTGCTGGCTCTGGTCCTGCTTCCCCTTTGCGACCTCCAACTTCTAAAGGAAGAAAAGGAGATGGAATGATCTGATGCAATTGAAGGAAGCAAAGGTGATGGAATGATCTGATGCAATTGTGGAGTAGACGAAAATTCCATCACTATTCTTCGTGGCGTTTGGGTTTTAATTATTCAGAAATCCAGCGAAGACAGTGAATTGAGTTGGGCTTGGAAGTATGGTAAAGCCCTATACTATATTTTCGAGCAGAAGTTTGTTTATCGTAGTTCGATGGATTTTCTACTTTATTTCATGTTAAAAGAACCTATTTCATTTTTCGCTTTCTGATTTGACAATCTACCCTCTTTTTTATAAATTATCGTTTAAAATAACCTATGGATCTTTCAATTTCGGCCAAGTTGTGAACAACAGCGATTTTTTATACCATGTTTTTAAAAAATACACAACTTGCATATGTACTATTTTTGGATTTGGATGGTCTTTGGAATTATGGTTTAAAGGTTTTAGTATTTTATAGTTATCGACAACTAGGAAACAATTGAGGAATAAATATATTAATTTAATAAAAAATAATAGAGTTTAATTTAATTTAATAAGAGAATTAATAGAGTTTTTAATAAATTATATAGTTTTTAAAATATTATTTTTGTATTTAGATGTTTTTTAAGGATGATAAAGATGTTGTAATGTTTAACATTTTATATTATTTAAAATAAAATAAAAGTAAAAACATAAAATCAACAATTAATAATTAAAATTGTCAAGATTTACTTTGATTTGGAGCAATCAAATATCGTGAAAGAACAAATCTTTTTTATGATAAAAGAGATTTGTATCTACATTCAATCACTCTCTACATTTGGTATATCCTGAATTAAATTAAGATGGATCAAGGTTAATTTCATCAAATTAAATTTTAGTTGTTAGTAATAACATCATTATATATATATATATATATATATATATATATATATATATATATAACTATTAACACTAATTTGAAAGTTAATTCATAGTAAATTGTATTGTATAATATCATGAGATTAGAGTGAAATCTGATAAAAAGATAGAAAAATATAATAAAATATTATAAGATGTTAGTTAACCAATAAAAAATGGTTAAAATGAATTTTTTGGAAAAATAACTGCAAATAATATAAAGGATGCTTTATAAGTATTGTTATGCTAAAAGATAATTTAAATTGTTCAAAATTGATAGCCTGTACAGTAGTTTTTTGTCTGGTAATTTAAAATCTTTACAGCACCCAAAATACTAAAGTTTAACAATACTTTTAGGGCACCCAAAATACTAAAGTTTAACGATTGTAATCCATATTTTCAAATATCTTTGCCAAAACTTTTCATAATCTTACCCCAATTTCAAGGTTATAAGTTACTTTTTAATAATTAAAATTAGATTATTAATTCTTATATTTATATCAGTTATTATATCTCATCTCAATGTGAATTATTATTATTTTTAGTTTTTTCATATTATTAAATAAAAATTAAAAATTAAATGTATGGTTTTTCATAAATAAGATAAAAATTATAAATTAAAATTAACAATTACAATTACAATTATAATTAATAATTAAATTTACCTAGATCTATCTTGACTTTGGATTTACCAAATGTAGTGAGAGATTTAATCCTTTTCACGGTGAAAGAGATTTGTATCTATATTCAATCTCTCTACATTTGGTACATCTTGAATTAAATTAAGATGGATCAAGGTTAATTTCATCAAATCAAAAGCTGGCTATTAGTAATAACATCATCATATATATAACTATTACCACCAATTTAAAAGTTAATTCATAATAAATTGTATTGTATAATATCATGAGATGAGGAGTGGAAATTGATAAAAAAAAATAGAAAAATATAATTAAATAATATAAGATGTTAGTTAACGATACATCTAAAATAGATTTAATAAAAAATTATTAAAATAATTTTTTTGGAAAAATAACTGCAAATAATATAAAGGATGCTTTATAAGTATTGATATGGTAAAATATAATTTAAAATGTTCAACATTGTGAAGTATTAATAAGTTGATTTTTAATAATTAAAGTTAGATTATTAATTCCTATGTTTAGATAAATTATTGTATCTTATTTCAATGTGAATTATTATTTTTTTGTAACTTTTTCATATTATTAAATAGAAATTAAAAATAAAATATATGTTTTGTGGGTTGATATGTGTGTTTTATTAATAATTATTAAGATTAAATTTTTAATGTTAATTTGGAATATTTTAATTTATATTTTTAATTTTGTTATAAATATTTACATTAATTTAAATTTTGGTTATTTGATATATTTTAAATGTTTATATGAATTTAAATTTTGGTTATTAATGATAGATAATTGTGAGAATCTTCATATGTACTTATTATAATTTTTACAATATAGTTTATGGTTTTAATGATAAAAATGGAATTGATTATTTGGGTGGTCCAACATGATGCAACTTATGTAGAAAATTTGAATTTAGTTGAAGTGAATGTGACTTACTAAACATATTAAATGTTTATTCATGGTTGTAGTATAAACAAGCTTGATGCAACTTATGTAGAAAATTTGAATTTAATTGAAGAGAATGTGACTCACTAAACATATTAAATGCTTATTCGTAGTTCTAGTATAAACAAGTATAGATAAGATGAAAAGAATAGATAATCAAGAAGGATATGTGATGGGCTTACTTGGATGATGCTTCATTCTCAGAGGAAATTTTGTATTTCTACAAAACATTGCACTTCTTTCAAATATGGGACAAGTTTGGGAGATTAACAATTACCATAAATTTGATGGCTTTCACATGTAAATTTGATAGCTCTCACATATCAAGGGAGAGGGATAAGATAGTGGATGAACAATCAATAAATAAATAAGGAACTGGGATTATATCCATATGCACAATTGAATATACTCACCAGCGTAAATACATTTAACTTATGAATTATCATGCCTGAAGTGGGATCAAATACCTTTGAGGTGCAAAATTTACCTAAATTTCTATAGTCTGAAAAGAAGGTTTTCATAACTCGAATAAATTAATGATAAGCGGAGGATATTTAAAAAATATTGAAGATGTAAGCATATGAACATAATGAATGTTTACACTTTGTGAGAGAATTATCAATTTTAATTTAAGAAACTAACATGAGTAGTTTTTATGTGACTGCGAAATCACAATTGAAATTTTACAAACATTCCTCCAAAGCAACCACAACTACTTGCCTAACCAAATCCAAATACCAACACCAAGCAGAATCAACAAGTCTACAACAGAGAAAGTACTTACTAAACCTATGTTGTATAAATCCAAAAAATCAACCTTAGGTCTAAGAAGGCCCTTCCAAATGTTCATCCACCTCCTCTAACAAAGAATCCCAAGGAAGAGAAGGAAGTGTTGAGAAATCTATAGGAAAATGATTAGAGTGATTTCTCTTCCTTTCATAACTTCTTGTGATGTATTTTACTTATCTTACTTATTAGCTTCTCTTATTATTATTATGATTGTGTATCATCAAACAACTACCAAAAACAAGAAGAACAAGAACACAAAATATAGGCTGCAAGCCAAGGCCAAAACCTCTCAACTTGAGAGGAAAACCTGCAAATCTCTTCTCTTCCTTATAGATTCTTCAATTGAGAAATTCCAAGACCAATACCCTCCAAGAACAATTCCAACTATTGAAATTGGCAACAAGAAACATTGAAAATGTCAACCAGAAATGGTGCCCAGAAAATGGAACCCATAAATGGCACCATTGGGGGTTTCTGATTTAATTTTTCCCTTAATTAAATTAGAAGAAAAATTGTAATTCCATCACATGACAACTTTTATTAGTTAACCGAGTCAGGAATACTTATTTAGCTTAGGAAATTTGAGTTGAAGGTCAAAGATGAGGCATGTAGAGGATTTTCCATGATTTTAGGGGTCCAGTTACAATTATTTGTGAGTTGTAATTAGTTGACTCAATTAATCGAGTTAAAATCAGTTTAACTAGTTCTAACTGAAAGAAGAGCTATTCATAGGTCCAATGAATTAAATTTGATTTAATTAATGAGTAGTGATAAATCAGTTAACTGATAATTCTCTATAAATAGTTGTTACATGTGAGTTCTAAGGAAGGCCCAGTTGAGACAGGGGTTAAAGGGAAGATAACTATCAGTTGTACTATTAGAAAATTGTACATGTCATGCATGAGGTCATTGGGAAGCCTTAGAAGGATTGCATAATCATTAATTTGGATTTTCCTAATTAATAGGGGCTTAATTAGCTCAAGAATGCATAAGGAAGGCGTGTCGGGAAGAGGCAAGCAAAAGGTTAAATATTGGACCAAAATTTCTTAGATCGAAAGCCATATTTGACCAGGATCAGAGTGAGACAATTAAAAAAGTGCAGAGGTTTCTCAAGAAGGGAAATAACATTGTATTGTTTCATGATATTGACCATATGCAATATACAGATAGCAGGGTTTTGAGTAATTTATTTCCCTGGATACATCTTGTGGTGTGCGGTTGATTTACTTCTTTCCCTTACTTGTTATGTGATTGTGCAATCATGTTTTGTTTTCGCAAATTCTAGAAGGATTCAGTATTATTTTTTAGTACATTACAAGATAAAATTGAATCTCGTTGTCATATTTTCTACATGGTATAAGAGCGCAAGGAATCACAATAGAAGAGAAGAAATTGAGTTTGTTTTGAACATGTACATCGAATTTGAAGATTTATTCTTAGAGACCAATGACAGATCAAGATGTCTTTCAATGGCTTCAGACTCGAATATGCACTCTTGAGAGAAATTAGAATTACATAACATGGAAGGACAGGTTGGAGGCAGTGTTGGAGGACAACGAACTGAAGGCATTCATAGACAGTGATATTCCTCAGCCCACAGCAATAGATGCTCAACTTCTTGATGCATGGAAGAACAATGTAAAAAAGGAAAGAAGGATCTTGCTAGAGGTAGTACGAGATCATATTGTCTTGAGTCTGCATGGAAAGGAAACTCCATATGCTATGTGGAAGGCCTTAACATATTTGTCTCAGAATAGCAATGGCCACAGGAAGTTGGCACTAAAATACAAGCTCAGAAATATCAAGAAGTAGGAGGGTGAGACGATACCAAAATACTTGACGAAGTTCACTCAATGTCGAGATGAGATTGGAAGTATTGGTGTGACAATGGCCCAGGACAATTTGCTGAGCCTTAAACTTCTAGGCCTTCCTAAGAGCTGGCATAGTTACCAAGACTCAGTGAGTGGGAGGGAGAAGTTACCAGACTAGGAGTGATTATGGTCTGACTTGGTGTTACATAGTATTTTGTCACTGTCCCTGCAATCGCAATTCTGAATATTGGAGGACCATTTCAGTGACCTCTGTGTACTGTCATACATGGCCAAGAATTTCATTTCATCCCTTTGCATGTTTGGAACACAATTTATGTTGATCATTCCTTGATTAGACCCTCAAAAACCTATACTTTTGGGTCGAATCTGGTAGGTAGTTCTTTCCTCACGCCCATGGTCAAAATTGCACTAAGCCTAGCGTCGATGGGCGCTCTGTCTCTTAAGAGCATCGACGCTAAGTTGATTTTGGAAATTTTTTTAAAATAGAAAAGAAGCTTCCATGATCTAACATCTTCGTGGGTAGAGTCATGGTTGTTTGTTTGACTGGATCAATTCGAGTTTCGCCCTTTGGCCTATTAATTCCTACAATTGTGTAACCTCCCAATGGGATAAGCCTCTCCTCCGCCTTATGTGGATCCCAAACTTCCTCCTCCTCTCCTATAAATTCTTCTTCCTCACATTGATTCAGCTATCGTAGCATTCAATAGATATAGCTGGTGTGTTGAAGTAGAGAAGTGTCCATTTTTTAGAGAGAGAGAGTTGAAGCCCATCACCTCATTGAGCCGAACGATGAACGAATTCTTGGAGACGTGCTCTGTTGAACCCGTCGGAGGAGGTATACAACGTCAAGGCGCAGGTTGTAAACTTCCTTTTCATTTATTAATAATACATGTCCGGTTTCTGGTTCCAACTTTGTTTCTATTTATATTCGAAGTGTCTAACTCTCCTTGTCTAGTTGGATAGTTGTAGATGAATGTATATGTTTGTATGATGTCAGTGTTTGTTTGATCTTTGTACATGTGTATGAACGTTTTCATCAATGGAACGCAAGGCCTGAAGACAAAGAAAAAATCATCGCTGCAACGTACCGCAACAAAAACATTGGACTTAGATAGGATATATGTTCCAATCCATATTTCATTTACAAACTAGGAATTTAGGAATTCAGCGTGTTCCCTTTTTTCTAGACCCACCCTAGGGCTAGAGGTATTAACTCTGTCTGTAGAGGGGATTTTCCTACACAACAAGTTGGCGACCATACTGGGGATCAGTATGCATGTCATCTCTCTTTCGTTGTTTTGAAGTTTTCTTGTCTGTTCAACTTTAGTCGTATTATCATTTCTCTGATTTGTTTTACTTTTTTGACTGCTTTTAGCTGATTAGACTCTTCTTAGAGTGATAAGCCTGGCTTTTCTCAGCTACCTTTCTTTTTTCCCTTTGATTTTTAGCTCGATGTTGTTGTTTTACTGACAGTCGCACCCATTGGTGCGGGTTGTCTTTGGCACAGGTGCGCTTTCCCTTGTTCAGTGTAGAATACAGCTGAACAGTCGCACTGATTCCTGTAGGGTTGATTTTGGGCTTCTTTTTTGAGTGTCCAGTGTGTCTTTCCCTCTGAATTGAATTTTTTCTCCTTGGATTGATCCATTTAGATTTTTTTTTTACTTTGATGTCTCGTTCATTTCAGTTTTTTATCTCTTAATCTGTGTGACTTTTCCATCCTAGGGTTTCTAGGTGTTTTGAATCGTTCGTTGGGTCATATGTTCGTTGAGTCTCTGAACCATGTATAATTCAGTTTAGTTGTTCATTTTTTAGCTTATTGATTGGTTTCTTGGTCTTTTTTGTTGGTTGAGGTTGAGTAAATTGCAGCTTGTGAAGTAAGCAAAGAAGCAGTCTGGTTGAGGAAGTTGTTATCTGACTTGTTTGAAGGACCTATAGACCTTACAATGATACATTGTGATAACACCAGTTGTATACAATTATCTGAAGACCTAATATTTCATGGAAATACAAAGCATATCAACAACAACTATCACTATATTCAAAAGCTAGTAAAATATGGTGTACTGTAGCCACAATATATCTCCACCAATAAGTAGGAAGCTGACATATTGATAAAATATCTTCCTAATAAGAAGCTTGTGTATTTGAGAGACAATCTTGGATTCATTGATGTATCCTCCCTAGTTGAGAGGGAGAGATAGGCGCAGCATTCATTTTTTCACTTGGGAATAAAAAATGGAGGATTGGGTAAGCATATCTCATCCGATACTATTTGAGGATGAGATAGGGCATCTAAGATAAGAGTAGTTGTGGAACGATATTCTTTTAGGACAAGTTATCCAAGATAAAATAGTCCAAGGAAGGTCATAATAATTAAACACCCGGGTGGGATATGTACCTTGAGAGACAATGATGGTGGTGTCTATACATCATTGGTCTCAACAACATTATGCTCTGATCTTGTGGAGATATAGAGTTGTTAGTCAAGGCCTTTCTATATGATAATTTTGGTTGATATTATGCTAAAAATATGGGTTACCAATCTTACTCTTCTTATGAGGTATCTTCAGATTGAGAATTTCCATGTACCATTTATGAATACCTCCCTAGTTAAGAGGGAGTGTTGAAAAATGTGTAACTAGGTTTGGTCTTCATAAATATGAAATGTACTTTTGATTATTGTAAATTGTAAAATGAAATAAAATTATTATTATTATGTTTGGAGCAAGGGTTTCATGCTCGAGGTCTTTTATTTTATAGGTCAAGCACCCATTGAGTGCTTCTAGGGCTTGTCTTAGGTTAAGAAGTCAAAAGAGTCATTGTCATAAGTTGAAGACCCCTTCAGGCACATTATAACTTGTAAATAAAATTACCTTTGTCCTTAAAAGTTTCAAAATACCCTCCAACATTAAATCAACATTTTAGCTGGTAAGTTGACCTAATTTGAGGAGCCATGTCCACCTTTGAGAAGCCTATATAAAGGAGGAAAATTAACCTCCTGAAGCACATTCACATCTCACTCATTCAAGCGAAGGAAGAAGAAGAAAAAGGCAACAAAGAAGGAAGAGGACGAAGAAGATTTGGTTTTGGGCTATTTCTCTCTCACACGTGCGAAGGAAAACTAGGGTTTCTACAATAGATCTAGGGTTTTCCTCTACAAGTTTGATCTTGGAGAAGAGAAGACAAGAAGGTCAAGAAAAGGGCATAAGAATCCATCCTCAAGCTCTAGAGGTTAGACAAATCCAACCGAAGGTCTAAGGAAGCCCTCAGAGGATAAAATAAGCTCACACGTGTGGTACTAGCAACTGCAGGAGGGCTGAAAATTTCAAGTTTGTAGTGGAGGTCGAAATTCTGCAGCTGAAGGTAAAATTTGTTCTATTGGAAGAGATTTGACTAGGTTTGAATTGGATAGGGAAATCACATCTTCTGGAAGCCATTACTGGCTGCCATTTTCAATCATTCTTGTTACCAATTTCAACAGTTGGATTTCGTATTGGAGGGTATTGGTATTGGTGTAAAGGTCTTAAAATTTCTCAATTGAAGAATCTATAAGAGAAGGGATTTGTGGGTTTTCCTCTCAAGTTGAGAGGTTTTTTCCTTGACTTGCAGTGTATATTTTTTGTTCTTATTCTTATTGTTTTTGGTAGCTGTTTGATGATAGACAATCATAATAATAACAAGAGAAGCTAATAAGTAATATAAGTAAAAGACATCACAAGAAGTTATGAAAGAAAGAGAAATCACTCTAATCATTGCCCTATAGATTTCTCAACACTTCCTTCTCTTCCTTGGGATTCTTTGTTGGAGGAGGTGGATGAACATTTGGAAGGACCTTCTCATACCTAAGGTTGATTTCTTGGATTTATACAACATAGGCACAGTAAGTACTTTCTTTGTTGTAGACTCATTGAGCCTGCTTGGTGTTGGGATTTGGATTTGGTTAGGCTTTCATTTTTGGTTGCTTTGGAGGAATTTTTGTAAAATTCAATTGTGATTTCGTAGTCACATAAAAAATACTCACATTAGTTTCTTACATTAAAATAGATAATTCTTTCACAAAGTGTAAACATACATTATGTTCATATGCTTACATCTTCAATATTTTTGAAGTATCCTCCGCTTATCATTAATTTATTCGAGTTCTTAAGACCTTCTTTTTAGACTATAGAACTTTAGGTAAATTTTCCACCTCAGAGATATTTGATCCCACTTGGGGCATGATAAATTAGAAGTTAAATGTATTTATGTTGGTGAGTATATTCAATTATGCATATGGATATAATCCAAGTTCCTTATTTATTTATTATAGTTCATCCAGTATCTTATCCCTCTCCCTTGATATGTGAGAGCTATCAAATTTACATGTGAAAGCCATCAAATTTATGGTAATCATTAATCTCCCAAACTTATCTCATATTCTAAAGAAATGCAATGTTTGTAGAAATACAAAATTCCCTCTGAGAATGAAGCATAATCCAAGTAAGCTCATCACATATCCTTCTTCATTATCTATTATTTTTATTCTATCTATACTTTTTTATACTAGAACTATGAATAAGCATTTAATATGTTTAGTGAGTCACATTCTCTTCAATTAACTTCAAATTTTCTACATAAGTTGCATCAAGTTGGACCACCCAAATAATCAAGTCCATTTTTATCATTGAAACCATCAAATATATTATAAAAATTATAATATATTTATACTCTTATACTTATGAAGATTCTCACAATTATCTATCATTAATAACTAAAATTTAAAATTCATGTATAAACATTTTATAAATAAATAGAAATATAAATTAAAATATACCAAATAAGCAAAATTTAAAGTAAACATTTTATAACAAAATTAAAAATATAAATTAAAATATTCTAAAATAACATTAAAAAAATAATCTTAATAATTATTAATAAAAACACCAATATCAACCCACCTGAAAAACCATACATTTAATTTTTATTTTTTATTTAATAATATGAAAAAACTAAAAAAAATAATAATTCACATTGAGATGAGATATAATAATTTATATAAATATAAGAATTAATAATCTAATTTTAATTATTAAAAAGTAAATTCTGGTAAGATTATGAAAAAAATTGTCAAAGATTTTTGAAAATCTCGGTAAAATTTAGTATTTTGGGTATCCTAAATTATTTTGACGGTGCTGAATCCATTTCCACCATCAAAAATGCAATTCAAACACTCCAACTACCTGATTTTTTGAAAAAAATTTGTTGGGTCGATAGACTACTCCCTTATTAATACTTCACAATTTTGAACATTTTAAATTACCTTTTACCATATCAATACTTATAAAGCATCCTTTATATTATTTGCAGTTATTTTTCAAAAAAAATCATTTTAATCATTTTTTTATTGGTTAACTAATATCTTATAATATTTTATTATATTTTTCTATCTTTTTATCAGATTTCACTCTAATCTCATGATATTATACAATACAATTTACTATGAATTAATTTTCAAATTAGTGTTAATAGTTATATATATGATGATGTTATGAGTAATAGCCAAAATTTAATTTGATGAAATTAATCTTGATCCATCTTAATTTAATTCAAGATCTACCAAATATAAAAAGTGATGGAATGTAGATACAAATCTCTCTTATCATGAAAAATATTTGATCTATCACGACATTTGGTTTCTCCAAGTCAAAATAGATCTAGAAAAATTTTCTCTAATTATTATTTGTTGATTTTAAGTTTTTATTTCTATTTTATTTTGAATAATATAAAATGTTAAACATTACATCTCTATCATCCTAAAAAATACATCTTTAACACAATTAAAATACAAAAATAATATTTTCAAAACTATATAATTCATTAAAATCTCTATTAATTCTCTTATTAAATTTATTTTTTATTAAATTAATATATTTATTCCTCAATTATTTCCCACTTGTCGATAACTTAAAATATTAAAACCTTTAAGCCATAAGTCCAAAGACCATCCAAATCCAAAAACAGTACATATGCAAGTTGTGTATTTTTTTTTTTGAAAGACATGGTATAAAAAATCGCTATTGTTCACAACTCCGTCGAAATTGAAAGGTCCATACGTTATTTTAAACGGGAATTTATAAAAAATGAAGATAGATTGTCAAATTAGTAAGCAGAAAATGAAATAGGCTCTTTTAACCTGAAATAAACTAGAAAAGCCGTCGAACTACGGTAAACAAACTTGAAACAAACTTCTTCTTGAAAAAAGAGCATAGGGCTTTACGATACTTCCAAGACCATTTTAAGCGGGATTTGTAAATAATTAAAACCAAAATGCCACGAAGAATAACGGAATTTCTGTCTACTCCGCAATTGCATCAGATCATTCCATCGCCTCTGCTTCCTTTAGAAGTTGGAGGTCGCAAAGGAGAAGCAGAACCAGAGCCTGCACCAGCAAGAAAATCACAATTGAAATTTTTTATATTTTAAATTAGGCGATTCGGACCAAAAATATTTAATTTCATATAATGCTACTAAACTAATTTTGACCATATACACATACACCAGCAAGAAAATCACAATGGAAATTTTTTATATTTTAAATTAGGCGATTCGGACCAAAAATATTTAACTTCATATAATGCTACTAAATTAATTTTGACCATATACACATGGGGATCGGCTCGCCCGCCACTGCCAAACCTTTTAACTCTGTTTTCTTTCACTAACCTGCAAAGAATAATGAAATAGGTATATCGACTCTGCATTTGCACGAATCTTTAATCCTAACTCTACAGGGTTAAAAGAAAATAATTTGGTTAAGCTAAATATAAATATGCCGCTTACAATCTGAGGACTTTGCTAGTTTCGGTGGTGTCACCACAGGCTTCTCGTATGCTTCTCTCAGAGTCGGCGGTTTTGTCGAGAATAAATTTGTGTACAGCAATGGAACAACTTCCATATCTCTCGTTCCTCTGCTTCGCCTCATTTCCTTTCGTTGCACCCTCTGGGCATCGCCTTAGCAATTGAAGAATGGAGTATCTTAACATCAACATTAGGCTGAGCGGTTATTATGATAGAAATTAAAAATTCGTTTGGGCGGGCTTCAATTTCAAACCAAAAATTCAAATTCAAATGTGTGTCCCATTAAATATCGTATTTTGCATTTTGTATATATCGTACTACTGGGCATACCATGGGCATGGACATGGGCATCGATCAAGAAGAGTGGATAGTTTCCGAGGTCTGACAATGAACAGGGTCTGACAACGAACAGGACACGGCAAAAAATCAATTCTGACAACGAACAGGAAACGACAGCGCGGAAAATTCCGTCAATTTGAAATTTGAATTTATCTGCATTCACACAAACCATTGCAATGTATCTGCATTTTTTATCCCAAATTCATTCACTGCAAATATAGCAAATTTGATGATATTCACACTGATTCATTCATTCATGTTATTCAAATGCAGTTCGGATTCAAATCGCAGGCGATGCATTGCAACCAGTCTGGTACAGTGTGTGTACATCTGGAACACGAGCAGGACCACAGGTTCGGCAGCTATGCTGGTGGGGGTTTTTCAACTTCAAGCTTCTTCAACCACTCGTAGAATTAGTTGAGGGTGGCTGCATTTTCGACGCAGTGTACAAAAGGAGCAAGAAGATGGCGGGCTTCCAGTTCCACCCGCAGGGTGTGCCAAGATCATGGTGGCCTTTAGAGGAACGATTACTAAACTCTTAAAAAGGTGGGCGTTGTCACTGAGTTTGGAAAAGGATGTGACATAATTGTTGATCATCATAATCGAATGCATCAAGATTTTAAAGCTATTAAAAGGTTGTATAAGTATCTACAGGCTTCAAAATGGAAGACTCATGATAACACAATGTTAAAAATTTGGATTCCGAATGATGATTGGCATGACGCAAGTTCATGTTTTGTCCATGATGTGGATGGTATTTTCAAATCAAGGCTAAAGGTATTAGAAAGCTAGTATGATGAGCCATTGCTACTTGAATTCCTCTCCAAATGTTTGGGTGTACCCATCCATCCACGAATGGAAGACTACTGCTCCCTGTGGCAGGAATGGGCAGGGAATTCCAGGCATCGTATATTAAAATAAGAATGTTGTTTGGTGTGGAAGCATATTGTACAAAACTGGTCATCTTCCTCCTTTCGTATATCGCAATATCTTAAAACCGATGGTCACTGTAAAGTGCCAGTATGCACAGATGATGGAGATATTCTTGTTTCTATGGGAGACAAAGCATTTGTCCCTGATGATTTGCAGTTGAAAGAATTCTTCAAAGAAGATTAGCAAGATTAAATTTTACTTGGCACCCGAATCCCTCTAATCCTGAAATACCTCTGGATATGTTGCTTTCAATTTATAATAATCTTGGAGTTAAAAATCTATGACAAGTGGGGCGCAGAATAGAGATCTCTGCTCCAGAGAATGTGCCTTTGGAAAAGCTGACACCAGGGGAGGGGATATTGGGGATGGGATTGTACAAAATACTTATTGCATATCTGGCAAAGCCTTCCTTCAGAATTGTGAAAGGGTTTCTGGATTGTCCAGTCTATGGAGTGAATAAACCCCTCGATGCAATATTCTTTGTTATTGGCAAGAGAAACTGGTGAAGCGGAGAATATTCAAGTGAAAACAACGAGAATGGTGCGATGGGAAAAGGAAAACAAGCGATTACTCATACAAACACCTGATCCTCACAATAAAAAAGAAATGAGGTTGTTTGCCACTACTTTAGTAAAATTCCCTGATCTAGTGGCAGGACTATGTGAGATAATTAAAGATGATTTTTTGTAAATTTTCACTTGGAAGCAGTGGATTTCATGCTAAGGAGGAAGAATTTTCAGTTGTTTATGGACAAGCTCTTTCTTTCTGAATTTCTGAAAAAAGGAGGCTTCTGGCTCAGAATCATCTACATCTGTGGTTACATGGTTACATTGCGCAAGAGGAAGAGGAGTCTCTAACTTAGTGAGGCCGACAGGGTCATTTCAACAATGTTCAGCTTTCAGAGAAAGAATGTCATTTGGCCCTTGAAGTTAAAGGAGAACATCTGTAATGTGAAAAGTGCTGGTGAACCATCAAAATCAATGCATTCCAAATCAGATGAATTAGACATTGTGAACGCTGATATGGTTGCTTTCATTCCATAATTTTAAGTTTTTTAGATTTTTGGTTCAGTTTTGCTTAGTTTTTGAGCTATACCATTTCAGTCGAAATGGAGAAGCTGTTTTATTGACGTATCAGAAAACCGAAATGCTTTTGACTGGAAAACTTCATGAAAGAGTCAAATAGGCTTTTTCTGGATCTTGTTTTTTTAATGAGCATCGTTGTTATTTTGGAATTGTGAGATGCTTTTATTGTTTTGTCACATAATATTTAAATTCTTTTACTAGTCTATTGGAGAGTTTAATTATAACGTTAATTCATTAATTTTGTAACTATGTTCTTATTTTAAGTGTATTTAATTTTTTTAATTGAGTGTCTAAAAGATTATTATGAAGTTACTTTTGGTTTTCAAGTTCCTGTAGTTATTGTGGATAATCCGCAAGCTCTTCAATGAAGTTAATTATTAACTTTATAATTAAACTTTTATATAATTGACTTTACATAAATTCAAATTATTTGAAAAATATTTTATTTTAAAACAATTTTTTAAACCGAAAGAAAATCGCAATAAAAAGGAAATTATATATTTTTATTTTTCACTTGCCTTTTTTTTTTTAATTTATTAAAGTAAAAATATTAAAGTAATATTTTTACCTTCAATAATGTTGAAAATTCATTTTTTTCACTTTTTGAATTCTCATATATATGACTATATATATTTTATATGAATATTTAAGTTTGGTTATCATTTTCATATAATTTTTTAAATTGGATTATTCAGAGATATATAATTGTTATTATTATTAATTTTTTTTAATAAATTTTATTTATTTTTTAATTATTGAATTTCAAATATATTATTAATTTGTTTATCATTATTTATTATAAAGTTATATAATTTTGATTGTCATTTTTCTTAAACTAATAATTTTATATATAGTGTTTTTTTTTTACAGTTATATATATAATTATAAGTGTACTCCATGGGACCCCGTTCCAACAGGCCCCAATAAAAACATCAAAAAGTGTACCTCACGAGACTCCACTCCAACAAGCCCCCAACACAAACATGTGACTTGTCTCAAGTCATTGTGGTGTCTGCTCCTTCATCTTAGCTTGGAGCGCAGTGACAGTAGATTTGAGAGGGAGCACCATTTCCAGGCACTGTGGAGCAGCACCCTGCACTTCAATGACTAACTTCTTCGTGGTGGGCCCTTCAGTGGCCAGCTCGATACTCCTCTGCGTCTGCTGAATGGCTTTTAATGTGTTGTCCAAAGTCTGTGATAGATGGAGAGCCTCCTCGACCCATGGTTGCATTCGTGCCTCTAGTAGTTGCTCTTTGCGATGCAGGTCCTCGATCATTGTTTGGATTATCCGACCCTCCGATAAGCGAGCGAGGCACTGTGTAAGAACAAGAGTAGGTGGCAACGTTCTAATTTTAGCAAACTATTGCTCCTTTATGCGCAGCTCATTGCACAATTGTTGTACTACAGGGTCATTTTGAACCGAAGTCCAGACGCCCATAGCCTAGTCCAAAAGTTTGTCACACTGCGTGATTGTGGCAATAATACTATCGATGGCCTGCTTCACTTCGGTGACCCACTTGGCTCTGACTTTAGGCAGCGTTTCAGATTGCAACTTCATTTGGAGATCAGCAATTTGATGTTCAAACTTAGCTCGAACGATTTGAAATTCGACGCGTGAGGCTTTTAATGCAGTAGCTAGTCTGTCCAATTTCTCTTTTGGGACAGTTGTGGCAAGGATTGCGGGCACTTCACTGCACATTTGGTGGATCTTTACTTCAAGCGCAGTGCGCTGGGCTTCGGCTTTGCGGCAGGATTCTTCTGCTGCTTGTTGTTTCTATTTTGCTTCCGCGGGCTACTGCTTTGATTCTACAGCAAAGGTGTGAGCATGGGCCTCACGAAACTGAAGTTCATCGGAAATCATACTGTGCATCATGTGAAAATTTCCTGCAGGTAAAACATACAAGTTAATATTAATATCACCAACACCTCCGCCTAGGGTCAACATGGATGGTCGGCGCAGGGATTTGAAGGAGATGAACATCTATAGTTGTTGGTAAATCTATGTCTATCAGCTGCGCACTGGTGACATGCATGCTTTTCTGTGTCTGGCTCGCTTGAGTAACACTCGCCTGAATCAGGCTCAATTGTACTTTTAATTCATGGATGCATACCTGTACTGCCTCCAACGCAGTCTTGTACTGCACTTCCATATCTGACCATATGCCTTCTGTCGCAAATGTGACTGTGTTTGCGATTTCATTCAAGTCATCCTTGGTTAGCATAAGGACCTCCTCGCCAGTGTCTTTAGATCCTTTCCTTTTCTTCTCCGAACCTCCAACGACCTGAGAACAACGCTTCATGCTTTTAGAAGACTGCGCTTCCACTTGTTTTGTTGTTTATATTGGCGCAATGTCATTTTTCTCAGGTTCAGTGTCTTTCTCCAAGTCAATAGTTTCGTCAGGGGTGGTTGGCATGGCTTCTTTCTCTGTCGGATTTTCAATTAGCTTCTCTGGCTAGGTAGCAGTGCGCGGCTTGGTAGGTGTTTTCAGAAATGATGCACCAGGCTCCAACCATGTTGGCGGCCACTTTGCAATAATGCGTATAAGATCGTCCTCCGTGATGAGATATGCTAAGCCATACCAAACTCCCTCCACTACGCCTTTCGCGCGGATGTGCATATTTTGGAAAGTGGCCTTGAAATCCGTTATCATCTTGTATTGTTCATACAACGTCAGAGACGACCTTGGTTTAGACTGCACGACCTGATAAAGTGAGACATCGAACAATACCCAGAAAATTTTATTCTCCATGGCAGGCGTGGGGTCTCATGAATTCCAAAGGGTAGCGTATCGCACAGCCTCACACATCTGTGGCTCTATCTCCGGAAACTGTGTTTCCTTTGTGGTCTGCCACCCAATTAAGGTGACTAAAAATAACAACCAAGCATAATAAAAATGCTTGCCCTCTTCCTGTGTTTCGCGGACATTCTCCAGAAATTCCTTTCACAAGTAACAGGACCAATTGTAGATCATTCCTTTGTTGCACTGTCCTGCAAGAGAAATTACCTACGCATGAATCTCCTTAGACCTACACTTTTGCATCATCTTGCATGACAAGATGAGCATTCTGAACAAAACAACGGGGTCATTAATATCACTCACCACAAATCCTCTGCTTTTGTGCGAGAATTGGTACTTAATTAGCTTTGATATTTTGCAACCACTTTTTCTTGCGCTTTTCCTCCAAAATCGGCCATTAAATCTGCGCCTTTATCAGGTAGGTTGATGATCTTATGGATCAGTGAAACATCAATGGGAATAAGCTCTCCCAACCATAGTGCATCATCATGCACGAGCATGAGCAATTAACGAACACATATGTCGTTTATCGGGTTGTGCCCGAAATGAGGGATCTACAGTGAGTTTAGGAGGCCTACCTTGTGCAAACCCAAAACCCATATTTTTGGCTCTAAGCGCACAATTCCTCCTTCATACTGAACATGGTCTAAATAAATATCTAGTGCAAGTTTAGGGAACTTATCAGTATCTGTGATGTCCCAATCCTCCATTCGCAACTGCGGCACTTTTTCAAACATTTCGCCTTCCACTGGGATGTTTTCCATAATCAATGGCATATCAATACTTGAGCACACCTTGTAAAGATCTTTGGGAACTTGTATTGTCACTTTGCGTGTGTCAACAACCGCAATAATGGGGCGTCTTAGACCATATCTTCCTCTTCCTCCATAATTGTCTCAGGGATCTCTTCCATTGGTCTTTTTTGATGCTCAGCTGCAGTACAACGCGGCTTTGGAGTCTTTTCTCACGAGGATTTCCTTGTTCCAGATGTTTGAACCTTCATAGTTTTTTTGGGCACAAGGGTTTCAGCCATCGGTGCAACAGGAACCTCTGGCATAGTAGTATCATCTCTGGGGCATGTAGCGGTCATGATGGGCAGAATTACGTAACCCAAACCTCTTCGGCGCAACTCCTCCTCGAATCCCGGATCCAAACCAGTCATAGACAATGAGTATGTTGTAGAAATCAAAGATTTTAGGGCAAACAATTAACTCAAAAAGCAAAGGGAACTATTTCAACCCCATAGATCATATTTATACTTTTGGCGCATCTTCAATGGTACCTTATGCATTAATGTGTCTTCATAAATGACAAAACGATCCCAAATCTAGCAAAATCCTTCATTAATTGCAACCTAGATGCTCCCATAAATCGTAATAAAGTTGTCTTTTGCAGATTTACAGTTCCAATGGCTAGTTTTTGGCACCTCTTCGACCTAGTCAACCTCCTCGCATAGCCACCATGCACGCGTCACACCTTCTTGCGCATCATATATGCATACTCTTGGAACAACATCAACCACCTACAGATCGCCCCCCCCCCCCAACACAGGCTTATTGACCATGTATTTCAAAGCAGAATGGTTGGTGACCAACTCTTCCTTCAGTAATTTAAGATTCATCTGACATTCCTCATTCCAATAGAACTTCGCATCCTTTCTGAGAAACTTTTTTATGGGAGCAGTTATCAGCGCATAGTCCTGAATGGTCCTTCAATAGTAGCCAACATGCCCCAATATTGAGCGCAATTGTTTAACATTCTTAGGTGAAGCGATTGAAGGATCAAAAACTATGCGTTGTCCCTCTGATTCCATAATCATGAGATTCCTTGGACTCTCTTCACTATCTTCAACCGTTAAATTTCTGCAATTCACAATATCCTTCATCTACGCATCCTAGCCTGGTGGAGCGCACTTGATTGCAGGCTTTGTTGCATCAAAGATCACTTCTTGAATATTATGCAATGCTTTGCCAATCTTATCAAACCCACTCTCAAAGATGAATGTCAGAATGAAATTCTTTGTCAGGGCAGACCATTCAATAATACCTTGGTGCAACTCTGTCTCCAAATACCAATCAGTAGGCACCTTCCCCAATTTATGAATGAACATGTGGACCCATTTAGGTCTCAGTTCTACGCCCCATACCTAATTCCATTTAACCAAATATCTGTGCGAATCATCCTTTCCAGGGTAGACTTCTTCCATTGTGATGGTTGGACATTCAAAGCATATGGCTCATCATGTGTGCACATTCATCCCAGTGGCCCATGTTTTCTTTATGAGTCTCCCACCATCTTGTTGGAGTAGCGCGCAGTCTGAGATCCAAAGCATGGAATCTTTTTCCTTCTGGTAAAGTTCTTTCAAGCTTTCGTAAAAATATGTTTACATCAGTTAAACCATCATAATGCAATAATTCGCATACCTCAGATGTTATGCATCAAAGAGATCTGGTCACACGATTTCATCGCAGCACAAATACTTCATGCAACCAGTTCTACCAAATTTCTAATTCTTCATCAGAATATGAGAAACGAGAGTTGTCCTTCTCCCAATTAAGATTTCCATCTACAATAGAGTTTATCCAATCTTCTTCTCATAGATTCATATTACAAATATTATCAACATCATCATCAACATGCACAGTCTCGGTGTATCTCTTTCCTTCAGCAGGGTCAAGGGGAATGATGATTCTGGTTCCATTATTTTCAAACTCCAATATTCGCTTCTTCAGGTTTATGACACCCTCCATATCAATAGCCCAGTCCAATCCCAACAGCGCAGGATAAGGATTGGTATCATCTACAATTTGAATAACTTCAAAGTTTTTCATCACCTTAACATCCTTAGTACTGACTACGACCTCCAAAAACCTTCCCAATGGAATGATTTTATTTTGATTTTCCATGT